>CAUDMG010001311.1:1202500-1505000 GCA_958450375.1 Homarus gammarus
TGGTGCAGGCGTAGTTTGTTGATGATGCTGCTGGGCTGGGGGCCCGACGGGTAAGGCGGCCGGTTTGACTCGGTCTATGCTGACGGTGTCATGTCTGCCATTCCCGATAATTATCAGGAACTTTGCTGAACGGGTAACCACCTGGAAGGGTCCATCGTAGGGGCGTTGTAATGGGTTGCGGTGAGCATCATGCCTGACGAAAACATACTCCGCTGTGAGTAGTGCAGGAGGGATGTGTTCAGGGCGCCGAGTAGGCTGGCGTGGAGCAGTAGCTCTGAATGCAGAAACTGCTTGTCGTAGCTTTTGGAGTAAGTCGTGACGAACGGCTGGAGTGGTTTGGTTGGGATCAGGAGGAAGTGAGAAATCCCCGGGTAGCCGAAGGGCCTCGCCTAGTGTCAGATCTGCTGGGCTACAGTCCATATCCTCCTTGTGTGACGCACGGATGCCGAGGAGCACTAAGGGAAGCGCATCAGTCCAGCTGTAAGGGTCGTGCTGTGTCTTGAGTGCGTCCTTCAGCTGCCGGTGAAAACGCTCTACCATGCCGTTGGCTTGAGGGTGGTATGCTGTAGTGCGTTGTCTAGACGTGCCAAGGAACTGTAGGAGGTGCTGCCAGAGTTGTGACTCAAACTGTACTCCTCGGTCAGTCATTACGGTTGCGGGGGGGGGGGGGGGGGCCAAAACGGGAAACCCAACCGGACATGAAGGCGAGGACAGTAGTCTCTGCTGTAGAATTGGGCATGGGAATTGCTTCTGTCCACCTGGTGAAACAGTCGATGCAGGTGAAGATGTAGGTGCTACCGTAGGATGATGGTAGAGGTCCCACGATGTCGAGGTGTACTACTTGAAAACGTCCTTTGGGAATAGGGAAGGTTTGTAAGGGGGCCCGTATGTGACAATGTATTTTGGAGGACTGGCAGGCCAGGCACTAGGCAGCCCATTTCTTAGTATCAGACTTGATGCCGGGCCAGACGACACGTTGCGTGAGGAGGCGCTGGGAGGCCCCCACACCCGGGTGGCTGAGACCATGGATGCGGTCGAAAACAGCGCGGCGGTGGACGTGAGGCACGAACGGTCTAGGCTGTCCACAGGATACGTGCCACCACAATTTTATCTTTGTGCCAGGAACAGGGAGTTCTTGGAGTATGAGGCCTGAGGGGGATGTCTTGTATGCTGCCAGGTCTTCGTCTTTCTCTTGAGCCGCGGCTAGCTGCCCATAATCAATGGGTGGAGATGAGGGAAGAATGGTGGATATACAACGAGAGAGGGCGTCGGCGATCTCGTTGTGGCTGCCTTTAATGTGTTGGACGTCGCTGGAGAACTCAGAGATGTAAGCCAAGTGGCGCAGGACACGAGGTGTATGTGACTGGGAAGCTGAAGCGAAGGCGTGGACGAGGGGCTTGTGATCAGTGAAGATGGTGAACTGATGGGCCTCGAGGAAGTGCTGGAAATATTTGACAGCCAGATATATGGCCAGGAGTTCTCGATCAAAAGCGCTGTACTTGAGGTGTGGTGGTTGAAGCCATTGTGAGAAGAAAGCAACGGGCATGAAAATTCCGTTGATCTCCTGCTGTAAGACGGCGCCCACTGCAGTAGAAGAAGCGTCTGTTGCGAGAGTGGTCCGGGCGTTAGGTGCGGGGTGGGCCAGGAGGGCGAGGCGTGTAATGTGCTGTTTGATAGTGGTGAATGCCGTAGTAGCCTCTTGAGTCCACATGAGAGACTTGTGAGACTTCTTTGGGCGTCCCTTGAGAAGGCCGTGTAGGGGGGCTAGGACGGTGGCAGCTTTGTCAATGAAGCAGTGGTAGTAGTTGACTAAACCCAGGAATTCTCGGAGTTTCTTCGCCGTTTCAGGTTTGGGGAACTCCCTAATCGCGGTTATCTTCTGTGGTAGGGGTTGTATGCCACTGAGCGAGACTCTGTGACCGAGGAAATCGATGGCCGAGGTTCCAAAGACGCACTTAGCAGGATGAACTTTCATGTTGTTGTTCTGCAGGCGTTGGAGAAGGAGTTGTAGGTGGTGGCGGTGCTCGGCAGGCGTCGAAGATGCGACGAGGATGTCGTCAATGTAGATGGTGACAAAATCGAGGTCGCGAAGCATATGGTCCATGAACCTCTGGAAAGTCTGTGCTGCATTGCGTAAGCCAAAACTCATGAAAGTGTACTAGAAGAGTCCAAACGGAGTGGTGATGGCTGTCTTCTGGGTATCTGCCGGTGCTACTGGGATCTGGTGGAAGGCACGCTCCAAGTCGATCTTCGAGAAGATAGTCTTGCCATGAAGTTTGTGGTGAAAGTCCTGGACATGCGGAAAAGGGTATCTGTCAGGTTTGGTGACGAGATTCAGGGCTCTGTAGTCGCCACACACCCTCCACTCGCCGGGTGTTTGCTTAGGAACCATGTGAAGAGGCGATGCCCAGGGACTCCTTGAAGGGCGAATGATGCCGTCTTGCAGTAGTTTGTTGAATTCTACTTTGGCTGTGTTCAGGAGCTCAGGGCACAGGCGGCGAGGGCGTGAAAAGACTGGTGGTCCTTTGGTTTCGATGTGGTGGAAAATTCCCGATGTAGGTGGTGGGGGTAGGGAGACTCGGGATGAGAAAAGCTCCTTGAATTCGTCGAGCAGGGAGGAGAACTCGTTGGAAGGCGCAAGACAGGTGATAGTGTCGGTGTGTCTGGCACGAGAACCCTGGATCTTGCGTGCTGTAGGCTCATGGATGAGGCATAGATGACTTGGTTTGACGCCGAGCTTGTGGAAGGTGAGGAAGTCGAAACCAAGGATGGGTTGAGACACGTCTGCTATCACGAATAACCAACGCAGAGTCTTGGGCAGACCGAGGTCTAAGGCGAGGGTGCGTACGCCATAGGAGGCGATGGAGGTACCGTTGGCAGCGAACAGGTCATACGAGGGTTGCTTTGACTTGTCTCGTAGTGAGGGAGGGATGAGGCTGACCGATGAACCTGTGTCGATGAGGAACTTCTTGCCGGAGGTGCGGTCGGTGACGCACAGTAATGAGACACCTGGAGGGACGGAGGCTGAGGCGTTTACCAGCCTCCGGTGTTGCCGTTTCCCGAATAGGTGCAATAGGGCTCACAGTTTCGAGCATTGCGGCCGAAAGTCTGGTGATGCCAGCAGAGGGTAAATTTGTTGTGCTGGGGGTTGGCTGCTGTGTGTCGGAACTTGTAGGGCGTGGTGTGTGAGTCAGGAACTGGTGCAGCAGCGGGTATGGAGGAGCAGAACTGCTCAATGGTGTCCATCCTGCCGTTCAAAATTTGCAACAGGTCCTTGATGTCTTGTGAGGTATTGCTCGGCTGAGGGGTGTTGACCCGGCTTACAAGTTCGATGGTAGGTACTGGTGTGACCGTGGCAGCAAGGGGTGCAGCAGCGCACTCGTTAAAAATTCTATCTGCCGCGGTTGCATATAGTTCTGGTGTCGTAGAGTAATCTACTGCGGACAGGATGTTGCGTACTTCTGTGGGTAGCTTTTGTGCGTGAAGCTGGCGCAGGATAGAGTCTGGGAGTCTGTCTGTGTGACGGGAGTTCAGCCGACACATCTCCTCCCAGAGACGTCCTGGGGTTGAGTTCCCGAGGGAGATAGAGGATAGATCTTGCAGGAGATTGGGGCTGGTCTGTTGATAACACGTCTTCAAGGCAGCCCGCAGGGTAGCGAATTTGTTGTCATCTGGAGGGTTGGAAATGGTTTGTGAGACCCGCGTGGCCACTTCCGTGGGCAAGGCACAGAGCAGGGCGCCATACTTTTGCTCGTCGGTCGCTCGTGAGCGGGTGAGGGCTGCTTCCACATGGTCTAGCCAGTCCTCGACGTTGTGGTTGAAAGTCGGCAGAGAGATCCGTCCGTCCTCCATCCTGTGTGAGTGCTTATCTCCGGGAGTCACCATTTGTAGGAATTCGTGGTATTAATGTTGTCTAGCACTCAGGATGGATGGAAACTCTAAGGTGGTTTTCTTGTATAATATAAGTTATATGATAGACAGTCTGGTGCTGAAGGTGCCGTGTGGTGAGGAGCTGCTCAGTAGAGACGTTCGGTGAGTAGCATGTTGAAGGAGGTAGATGTGCAGGAGCTTCGTTAGAGAAGATGTTGCCTGTTGCTGGCCTCCTGGTTGAATGAATGCTGGACAGCGTGGAGCTTGCTGGAGGAGGTGTTGCTTGTTCAAGTAGAATGGCCAGAATGAATCTCAATGGAGAGACAGAGCTTATATACCCAGCAGCCGTGAGTCCTCTATGAGTCATGTTGGGAAAACCCGAGAAAGTCGCCGGTCTTTGGTTCCGTTGCTAGGTTACGGTAACATCTGGTGTCGCCGCTCGCTTGGTTGCTAGGGAAGATGGTAGCAGCTGGTGACGCCATTACCCAGTTGTAGGGGAGAAGTCTACTACAGTACCTATCCCATACATTTACATTAAATAAAATGTACTCACAGAAAACTGAATCATGCATTTTTAAATACATATGGAGTGATATGTACCAGCCAATTAAAAGACAAACTCTGTATTTAACTGTCAAACAAGGTGGTATTGGAGTAGTTAATGTGTTTTGTAAAGCAGCTGCTATATTATGTACAACTCTCATAAGAATTGCTTCAGACCATGAAAGGAGGAAATCCTTAACTCCATATTACACAAGTATAAGGACTAGTTATCTATTAGAAATGAAACCTTCAGCTAATGTTTCCTACTTGTCTCCACCTTATTATAGTAATACAATCAAACCCTAAGAAGGATAGCAAGGCATCATAACTTTCCCAATGTCAGAAATAAAGATGTATACAATATGTTAATGATATGAACTAAACCAGCAGTTGAAGAAAAGTATCCGCTGTTTAAATGGCCTTTTATTTGGGAAAATATTACATGTAAATATGTAGATCATCACCAGAGAGGCTTCATATATACAGTAGGTATATTCATGAAACTTTACCAACAAATCAGAAACTAAAATTTTAAACATAAAACAATATGATAGTTGTGTAAGATGTGGTGAAGAAGAATATCCATTACATGTATTTTACTTATGTTTCCATAACAAAGAGATAATTAAATGGTTTAAAAATTTCCTGAATATAGTCTGCAATGCCAATAGCAAATTATTTCTGCATTTCTTAAGTTTAATATTAACTGTATTAATAATACAGATAAGAATACAATGATCATGCTAATATCTGATTATATTTACTGTATGTGGTTAAGTAGGAAGAAAAATTCTAATGTTAAGGAGACTATAGCCTTTATTAAAGGCAGGGTATACTATAATAAATGGATGATCAACTGTATTTTAAAAGAAAAGTCATCCAAATATTTCACGGTCAAATATCTTAATATATAATTTTTATGTACATATGTAAATTGTAAAATTTTAAATAAAAAAAAATTAACTTTTGTATTTTTGTAAACATGTATAGTAATTCGTTTTGCAAAATGATCACTAAGCAAGTCCCTAACTTTCTTAGCATTCGCTCTTATTCCACATTCTAACCTTCCTCCATGTATGTGGGTAGGCTCTTGATTCCCCAATATGTTCAATATCATCAAACTCCACAAGGAAGTGTAACCATCTCCTTCCCATAGCACCCAGGACTTCGTGTCTAGCATTAATATCACCAACCAAAACACTGGCATCATTAAATAGGCACTCAGGCATGTCATCAATATCCAAACTTTGAGGATGTACATAGATGTTAACAATATATATATATATTATATATATATATATATATATATATATTATATATATATATATATATATATATGTATATATATATATATATATATATATATATATATATATTATATATATATATATATATATATATATATATATATATAGACCTTCCTTGGACGTAGAATTTAACACACAAACTTTCAACCCCATTCTGCTTGTCAGCTTTTACCAATTCAACCGGTACATTTTTCCGAACAAAAGTTAACAGACCTCTTGTATTATTTTTATTATTAGCTGGTAAACAGAAACATTGATCATCACATAAATTCATCAAATTACCATCCACCTTACCCGTTTCTTGTAGGGCTATAACATCCACCTTATACAACAGTGCATAAGCATACCCATCTGTGGTCCTAGGACGTAAGCTATTCACATTCCATGAAAATATATATAAACTAAGTGTCCTCCATTTTCACTATTAACAAAAGAAACTTACCGTATTTTCTCATTCACAAACTGTTCCATTACTTCTTTCACTCGAGCCTTATCACCTTATTCACCTTATCATGTAATACTTCGGGGATGTCATCCCACTTGCCGGTTATCTCTTCTCTAATGTCCACATTTCCGGTCCCCCATAGGAAAGATGGTTTTTAAGAATTTATTACTGTATTATTTTCAACCTTCTTTCCTTTTAGTTCAACATCCACATTTCTATGATAAAAAAAAAGGCTATTGCCTTCTGGTTGTCCTCTACCTTTTTTCAAAGCATATGAATTAAATTTCTTGCCTGAGTTGAACTACTACACCATACACATCACCAAACTTGTCAATTACCGTATTATCTGGAACAACTTTTGGAGCAACCCTTGCACCTATTCCTGTTACCTTCAACCTGCCACTCTGTTCCATCCTCTTCTTCCACACGTTCTCAGTTGAAGGTAGAGTTGTCTCACCTGCATGTTCTCGACTCTCCTCCTTTTCTCCCTGTTGCACCACCCCCGTGCTCTGCCACCGCACACCACGCATCTGTGGCTTCTTACTGCAAATTGAGGAACCTGCATTATGTACGCCGCCACAATTGCAACAGTACGGCACAACATGTTGCCCAGACTTTATTTTATTTCCACATTCTATTGAATTATGAATTTTTCCACAGTAACGACACCGACATTCACTTGACATTTCCAGGCAATATAGCGCCCCTGCTGCACACTTGTAACACAAATCAGGTTATTCAATAAACTATGCAATTCTCCTATATCCTATTCCAGAAATGAATATCTTCTCCGGAACGTCTCCCTTCATCAATACTACCACTTGGTTCTTCTTCTCACCTCGGATTTCGTGTCAAAACCTTGGTGTGTAGTTCTGTGTCCTGAGGCATCGTCAGTATCACCTCCTTTAATCCTGTCGTCGTCAAAAACTTTACTACTTCATCCCCAGGTACAGTGAGATAGGAATTATTATGAACCTTCCTTAAGCAAGAGTTCAAAATTTTGCATGCTCTCTTCCCAGCGTAGCAGCCCACTGCAATCGCTCATAGAATGACATGCGTAAATCACTTGGAAAGTTCAACCTTTTCCTCCCTGAGCTGTTTCCACCACCCGAATTGTTCGTCACATTGGTAATGTCTCGATTATTCGTTCGACCAACCTGTTGCGTTTTATTCCCAGTTGAATAACTTCTGCTTTCTTCTACATGTGCATTCCTATTCCTTCTATCATTCATGATCTCATCACTATCACTTCCTTCAAATTTCTTCGCCAGCTCTCGCCTCCTCTTCTTTTCTATCTTGCAAATCATCTCTTGAAAATTTGTCTGTCACCTCCATTGTTACTGGCAGAGGATCACCTGCCTCCGATTCGCTACTTGAAAGCCGTAGGTCGTCTTCTACGCTGTTCCATAGTGCAATCTTTTCTTCTCTAGCCAAAGCCTTCACAGGATTCTGCCCACCACTTGCCAAGGCATGGTGCAAAGCTTAGGCAGCCAGTGAAATCAGCAGTGGTGTCGCAGAGTACAAGGCTGACACGCCAGACCAGTACGGCCAGCGTTCAGAGAATCTCTCTCCCTGAGGTCTGACCGTCTGAACCTCTGAACCCATAAGTGTAAATTCGAACCATTCGCTAGTGAACGGAGGGGTGCGTCGGGATAGTTTTTCTGTGGGGAGGAGACTGGGTACTAGTAGAGGATGGACAAGATTACAATACAGGATACCATTTTGACAATACTGATGGGGTTTCCTCTGCTGGAAGTAATTGTCTTCCCCTAACCACATGAAAATGCGAAAGGTGCAATCAAATGAGAGGGAGATGAATTCATGTTCTAAGTAAGGCGTTCTTTTGTAATAGGGAGGATTTATGAGCAAATGGATTATAGGTATGTTTGAATATATATCTTGTAAAAGCAGCGAAGTTTGTTTTAACCATTTGGGTACGAGTTGGAACTTCCCCGGCCGAATAAAATAGTCTGGAGGCAGTCAGAAGAATATAAATAAAAAGATATCGCAATGAAAGGACTAATTAGCAATCAAAACAATCAGGAAGTGGTCACCACATATTTATTGTAACACAAACTTGATTTGAACAAAAATAGTTCAGCTCGCAGTTGTCCAGTATAGAATCAGCAAATCACATTGTTCAGTTGTGCCAAACAGAGAGGTTAAATGGGTAGACAAAAATATTATTATTTATTATCATTATTATGATTATAATCAAATGAGCAGTTTATGGTGTAAAGCGATATAGGGGTTGCTTTAAGATGTTAATAAAGTTGATTCTATGTTGTGCTCGGGAGGGAACCAGCGATTCCCCACTCTCCTATCCCCTCTTCCTCCACCACCCAACTCCTACCCTGGTTTGCTGTTAGTCGAATCACTGCAGACAGTACAGAGTACAATAATGTAATGTTCTTTCATTTACATGTGGCAATTATGATGAGACTATAAACACATGGGATACCCAGTATTATAAGCAACGGTCATGAACGTATGAAGTAAAATCATTTTTGTCTGATAACACTGTGCAATGTTTCTTTACTAATTTAGATATGATGATTACGAATCTGCCATTGGTTTTGCCACGCCATCATTTTTTTTTTGAATAATTAACAATATCACATTTTCTCTCAATTTTAATGTTATTTTGGGGGATTTCTGTTAAAAGCTCAGCATTTCAATATACAATATTCAAATTAATGCATAATATATATATATATATATATATATATATATATATATATATATATATATATATATATATATATATATATATATATATATATATATATGTAACCGGTCGGAATTTACTGGACTTTAATTTCTCACTTGACTTGGGGTTTATTTAAAATTAATAGATGGTAATGGCAGTGGAAGCGCCCCTTTGAGAAAAATCCCGAACCAGCACAAGAACACTTAAATCTACTAAACAAAATAAATTGTCCGTGACCCGTGGAAGGATAGCATCTGTGACTGGGATGAATGAGACACACTGTAAAATTTAGACACTTATATTCCCTCCAACACTACAAACACAATCAAATAATGGTACACCAATATGCGCACCTCTTAACTTGAACTTAAAACACTACTCTGGGGAATAAAAGTTATACATGATATAAAAATTATTAGAAACTCAGGCAACAATATATTTGAAGTATTAAGAACTGTTGCGTGCACACATGAAACAGGCCTTTAAGGCTTTCACACAATAATATCAGTCACTTAGGAAATGGTATTAAAAAATAAGAAATTAACTACTCTACAATGAATAGGCCTTAAGGGCACTCAACAAAATTATATCACCCCAACAGATGCACTCTTCCTAACCTAACTTAAACACTACCCTGGGGAACAAAAGTTATACCTGATATCAGAATTATGGAGAAAATTTAGGTGCACTAAAAGAATCAAATCACAGTATCACTCTGGTTCCACTTGATGACACAAACATTCAAAAAACACTTCTATCAAAATTATTTAAGAAATATTAAACTACACACGTCAAGATAATATCAGTAACTGAGAATGGTATTAACTACACCCGTAATAAGGGAGATAAAATGTTCCTCTAGGTAGCTCCTAGAGTCCTAGATTCATGGTCTCAGTGTGTGACCATTAATTCACTCAGATAGCCTCAGTGTACCCCCAGTGCGTCCATGGGCAGGAAGGGAGTGAGCCAATCAGACCTTGTGCAGTTGAGAGAAGCTTTAGCTTCCCGTTAGCAAGAGGGTTTCACTAAGCGGCTCGGGACATGTGGTGTTGTGAGCCGATGTCAGCTGGGCACCCAGACGGCTAGATTCCCTCAAGAGATCCTTTTGGTACCCCGCTAAACAGTGACAGGCCTACTCTGATCGGTCCAATGGCGACAATCGCCACCCTCAATCATCAACGGCAGTCTCAAACGGCAGTCAATCTCTCACAGTCAAACTCCGGTCAACTCCAGTCAAGTGGGTTCTCAAGGAAACCCTGAAATGAACTCACTGTTAGCTCTAGTTTACTTTATCACTGCCCTATCTAACCCTGTCTGAGATCGAATGAGACTTACTTGTTATACTGCAATACACCTTTTTTCAATTGCAATTGAACAATGTTACTTTTGGTTTCAACATCTTCGAATGGAATCAACATTCTTACACTTGATTAATAACAATCTTTACTTTCCGTTCAACAATCATCCAAAACTTTTCAACAGTCGTTCAACACGTGACAATGTTTACTTGCTTTCAACAATCGTCTCATTCTTCATTGACAATTCACTAATACTTTCAACATTTTACAAAACTAAGTAACAATCTTTAAAACATTATAACTATGCAAAAAGTTTATGTTTTGGTGTTTTTCGTAGATCGAAAGACTAGTTGATCTAATTCGAACTTTTGAAGCAAGTAACGAATCACTGAGTCGAGATGGTGTGCTACACACTCAGTATTTTCATTACGAGTGTGCAGCTTCTCCCGTATACAGTTCGTCGCCGAGCCCCTCCAGCATGCCACGGAGGCACCGAATAACAAGTGCTACAGATCGCGAGCGCATTATCGAGGCCAACAGAGTCGAACAAGATTTCCTCGTAGTTGCAGCAGCCCTTGGAGTTCATCGCACCACGGCATACTCCATTGTGCGAGTATACCAACGCGAAAACAGGGTTGAAGCGGCTCACGCAGGAGGCAGACACAAGATCATCGACAATGAAACTCTGGATCTAATAGTGATGCTGCTTGAAGCAAACCCTTTGATGACCTTGAGAGAGATAAAGGAGGAGGTCTTGGATATATTTCCTACAAAACCACATTTCAGTGAGGTAACGCTTTCGCGTTATTTGGAGGGGGAGCTGATATCACTGAAAATGTCCAGTGACTCCCCAGCAGAAAGAAATTCTCCCGCAGTAAAGGAGGCGAGACACGCGTACGCTACGTGGATGCTGGCGACGGGTCTACAGCAGCAACTAGTATACATTGATGAGACAGGTATGTAATTATGTAACCACTTATCAACTATCTGTAGTATGTACTACATAATTACTTAAGTAAACTGTATGTAACGAGTGAGTACTTAATATTGATCTCAGTTTGATGCATGGTACAACTTTCCTTGTGTTAATGTTTAATCACATTACAGTATGACTACATACACTGATGTTTCATTTCCAGTGTTCAATCTGTGGACCAAGAGGACGTACGGCAGGGCAAGACGCGGGGAGCGTGTGCATCGCGCCGTTGGTGGACAGCGTGGCAGAAACACGACAGTGATTGCTGCTATAGCTGAACACTGTGGAATACTCTATCACGAAATTCACTATGGTTCAGTGACGAAGGAAGTATTCAGTGATTTCATCGCATCACTTGCAGCAATAATTATTGCTGCAAGTGATGCGATGAAATCCGATTATAATCGGAGACGCAAGATCCATACTTGTTCTAGACAATGCTCCAATTCACAACGGTATCGCAGCAGTCTATCCCGAGCTGAATTTTAAATTTCTCCCTCCATACTCTCCTTGCTTGAACCACATAGAAAACTGTTTCTCTGTGTTTAAATCATACCTGAAGCAGTACTTCCACCGTGAAGCTCCACGGTGCAACGCGGCCCACGCCAGGCAAGAAGGAGTGACTCTCAATGCACTGAGGGAGAACATTTTGCAAGTTGGCATGAAATTTGCACTGCCTAGTGTCACGGAACATGTTGTGTCGCAGTACTATAACCATGTCAACACCTACTTGGTTCAATGTATTGAGCGCCGAGACATCTTCAATTGATATACAGTAGGTCTACAGTAATAGAGTATAACCTACTACCTTACCGTTTGTTCCACTTGAAACAATTCACAACAAAAACCTTCTATACACTCATGGGTTCTTTTTTACCTGACAGGTTACTATTCGTGAGGCAGAGGAGGAAGGCAAGTCAACGGGATGCTGATATGACACTCCTCTCCCCAATCCCACTACCCCTCCCACCCTCACCTACCTCCATCCCTACCTTACAGCCAGGCAGAAACAACCCACCAAGGTGTACGAGGCCTTTACTGTGAATTGCTTCGTGGAAGTATCATGACACCAATGTATTTAGCTATTAGTATAAGGCCCTTTTTTCTTTGTTTCTTTTTAAGCAATCGTATGTTTTATGTAGCTACTACATACTAAAGACTAAAGACATTACATAATTACATATGTTTATACCAGAATTCATTGTGTTGTTGATGTTTGTGTAAGTATACTCAAAAATTAAATATTCATGGCTGTTACTGATTTTAAAGATTGTTGAATAAATTCTTTTCAATGATGATTGTTTCAGTCGCATTGTTGAAAAGTTTGGTAGACTGTTGAAAGCAATCGGAGATATGTGGCTGTTGAAAGGTTTTGTAAATTGTCAAATCAAAATAACTGATTGTTGAATGGATTCGGAAAATAGTTGAAAGCAAATAGAAATTTGTCATTCCAAAATCTTGATTGTTAAAGGCAAGTGGTCAAATGTTCAATTGCAAATGAAAGAAGGTGTATTTCAGCACAGGTGACTAGGCCACGTGACTATTTCTGGGACAGACGCGCAGAGACGTCTTGTTTGTATGAGTGCTATCCGGGACTGCGAGAGAGGCCGGGTCGTCTCTCAAGGCGTCAGCTTAGGTCTACGTGACCTATTTTCCGCCTAACTAATAACTCCTTGGGACACCCGTAACATTATTCAGACTGCTAAACGATCTGTAATAATTTAAAATTCAATAATAGTCCCTTACTTCATGAATCGCATCATTATTAAATCGGTAAACTACATTTAATATCATATAGGCCTAATTCCACCATCTCCCGCTATGAGCAGGGAGCGCTCTCTCCCCTCCCATGACCTTGAACGCTCAGTGTTGCCAATGGCGGGGCATTCGAAATTACTCTGAAATTTCTGAGTATTACATATATATATATATATATATATATATATATATATATATATATATATATATATATATATATATATATATCAAACAAAATAACTGTGCATATTTAATACATGTAAAGGGTTATTAAAACATACACCAATCAATAAAAGTAGCCAAAGAAAATAGGAAAAACACCATATTTGAAATTGAGGGCTTGACTGAAAGCTGTCTGGCAACTCTGTCTGGAGAATAAGGTCGGTGGAAGGGCACAAGATCAGTGCTGCTTCAACTGCCACAGAGGTGGCTTTGCTGATGTGAGACGTGAGTGCATTTGATTGTATTTAACCGGAAGTATTGCAGTGTGGATTTCTTTCGTGTTTGGCATTGATATATTTATCTAGCTTCCATTTGAAAACTTTGCCCACCTACGATACCTATAGTACAGTCTTTTACCCTCCATTTTCAGATAGTTATGGCTACCAGTCGTGCTTGTTGCCTGTCTTCAGACTCGTTCTGCTATGTGTGCGAATATTACATCGGTCACAGGCAGATCAAGCACAGCATTACACATGGCATTAAGTTTTTCATTGCATATCATGTTTATTTTGGTATGCCTATGGGTGACCGAGACAAACCCTGGGTACCTCATTTCTGCTGTGGAAGCTGTCGATCGACATTAGAAGGGTGGTTACGTGGTAACCGGAAGTGTATGCCATTCGCAATAGCTCGAATTTGGAGAGAACAAACCAACCACCATGATGATTGTTACTTTTGCATGGTCGACATATCTAAGTACAAGAAGAGTAAAGATCGAAGAGCTGTTGTGTATCCGAGCATACCATCATCTATTGCTCCCGTGTCCCACTGTGAAGATTTATCAATTCCCAGTCCACCTTCCTTAGACGCGATTTCAAATGCTGTCTTCTCATCTTCTGAAGAGGGCGAGGATGTTGACTTTAATGTAGCAGACTCAAGCAAATCCCCACATTTTCCTAATCAGCACGAACTGGATGACTTAGTCAGGGATTTAGGTCTTACCAAGGAAAATGCTGAAGTTTTGACATCTCGTCTCAAGGAGTGGAATGCACTACATCCTAGTTGCAAGATTAGTACATACAGGGAAAGGCATCTAACTTTTACACCTTTCTTCAAAGTTTTGGAACTCAATTTGTTGTGTTACTGCTCTGATGTCAATGGCCTTTTTGACCAAATAGGCATTGAGTAACACCCTTCTGATTGGCGTCTGTTTATTGACAGCTCAACAAAAAGTCTTAAGGCTGTATTGCTTCACAATGGGACTACACTTCCATCAATTCCGGTAGGTTATTCAGTTCACATGACGGAAGACTATGAAAATGTAAAGATTTTGTTGGACATGCTCAACTATACAGTACAGGAAACAATTGGGATGTATGTGGAGACTTCAAGATGATAGGTTTCTGCTTGGAGTACAAGGTGGCTATACCAAGCATTCTTGTTTTCTCTGTCTATGAGATAGTAGAGCAGATGACAAACACTATGACAGAAGAGATTGGCATGTCGGAAGCGAATTAACTGATGGTGCACACAATGTATGTAACAATGCTCTTATTCAAAGAGAGAAGATATTGCTGCCATCACTTCACATAAAGCTAGGGCTTGTGAAGCAGTTTATCAAAGCATTAAGCCCAGTAGGTAACGCCTTTAAACATGTTTGCTTAATGTTCCCAAGATTGTCTGAGGCCAAAGCCAAAGGCGGCATCTTCATTAGACCACAAATTAGGCAGATGTTGGAATCTAAAGATTTGGAAGACAAAATGTCAACTGTTGAAATAAATGGCTGGCAAGCATTTCGGCTTATAGTACATGGGTTTCTGGGCAACCACAAGTCTGAGAACTAAAAAGAGCTGGTAGAAAATTTAGTTGTATGTAATAGAGAACTTGGCTGCAGAATGTCACTGAACTTACACTACTTGCATTCTTCAGACCAAACTTGGGACACGTGAGTGAAGAGCATGGTGAACGGTTTCATCAGGACATACAAACAATGGAGAAGAGATATCAGGGGAGATGGAATGAAGCTATGAGGGGTGATTACGTGTGGAGTTTGATTCGAGATGACCCTAAGGAACACAAAAGAAAATGCCGTTCACGTGTTCGTTTTTAGCATGGTTTATTGTTCAATTTCATTAATAACAAGTTTAGAAAAGGAATGTATTGTTTGGTCATGTTTTATGCTTTCAATATAACATAAAATTGTGTTCTCGTTTCATTTGTTTCATTAGCAAATAACATTTCACCTTCTGATTTCTGGCTAAATTTCAGAGATAATAAATAAATAATTGCTAATTTCTGATAAAACTATTGATCTTGTAAAAAAACTAAAGTAAGTTTTTGAATCAGCTTACTCGAAAACATATATAAAAAGCTAAAAATTCAGTTAAACACAACTTTATCTGGTTACTATATTATGGCTTAGGCAGACTCACGTCAATGATATTCGGACGTTTGGGCCACTACCTGTATGTACTGTAGGGTGGACGTTTGGGCCACGAGCTGTATGCAGGATGGATGTTTGGGCCAAGAACCAAAAATTCCTTGACTGTAATTTATAATCCTCTTAATACCCCTGAGAACCTTACAATCAGAGACTTAAGGTTATGTTATGTTAGGTTAGGTTAGGTTAGGTTTTGACCCACGTTTCAAACTCTCTATGGCAGGGGTGGCCAACCTTTTGTGTGATGTGATATACTTTTTCCAGAGTCACCCTGACACGATCTACCAGCCTAATGTTCACTCATAACCCCCCACCCCCCCCCTTCCATTGCCATAAAATACGCAGATTCGTAGAGAGAGAGAGAGAGAGAGAGAGAGAGAGTAAACAAATAATATTTGTCAATAATTGTTTTGATATATTGTTAACATGACAAAATCATAAGCATCCAGGTGTTCATCTGACATTGTTGATCGGTATTTGGATTTGATGTGTTTCATGTGTGAAAATGTTGATTCACAAAGTTAGGTTGATCCAAAAAATGCTGTGAGGTACATGGCACATTTTCTGGCATTGGGATATTTTTCTTCACTGAGAAGGTTCCAAAAACTTCCCCCTGTTGCCATGGATTTTATCTGAATATCATTTTTAAGCTTCAGAAGCTCATTTTCGACTTCAGATATGTCCATGTTAAAATACTGATGCCATTCTAGATGCAATATCTTCAACATTTGTGATTTTACCAAATGGAAAACATATATATGTTGCAACAGGTTCTATTGTTGCGATATCTTGAAACCATCTGTCAAAATATGAGGCAAGGTTTCGTACCTGTTCAATATATCGAGTACTGTCAAACTGGTCACAGTCTTTTCCTTGGTTTTCTAGTTCAGACATCATATTTCTGAAGTTTCGTAGTTGATGTTGCTGCAGCTGCGAAGACACCAGTTTTAGTTTCTGCTTGAAAGCAGCCACAGGACTAATCATGTCAACTTTAGTTTTATCTTTCCCTTGCAGATCTAAGTTTAGTTTATTCAGCATTGCAGTCATGTCAGCTAAAAAAGCTAATTCTAACAGCCACACTTCGTTGTGATCAAAAGGCCAATCTTTTGAGGCCAAAAAAGAAGTTAGGAAACCTATCATCACTCCTGCACAGGGCAATGAACCCACTGATTCGGCCAGCCATTGCAGGTGCCCCATCAGTATTTTTAGTTACGAGCTTACTTACTGGTAACTGTGTACTATTAACAAAATCACTAAAAGTCTTAAATATGTCTTCATCCCGAGTTTTTCCTTTTGATGGTAGAATTTTCGGCAGTTCCTCTTTGGTACTCATGTCTTTAAACACCATTCTCATGAAAATACATAATTGTGATGTATCGACCACATCAGGAGACTCATCAAATTGTAATGAAAAGAACACACACTCACGTATGTCTTTATCCAGTTGTTCACCCAAATCCTCAGCCATGAATTCACAGCACCTATTGACAGTGTTTCTTGATAACTGAAAAAACTTAATAGAAAACAGCATTTCAGACTTATTTTTGAAATTTTCAAACAACGAATCTGCTGCTTCTAAAAAGGCCTATTTGAATATTTCTTCATCTTAATTATTTTTTATGTTTTGTAAGTACTCGACCCACCCTCAATGATGCAATGGTTGCTACCCTTGATTTTGAGCTCGCTTCTGTAAGAAGAGTTTGTTGTGCAGTAAGCTGTGATTTCAGTTCATAACTTTCCTCTTTCGTAGCTCACTTTTGGGTGGGAAATCATTATCATACTTCTTGTGAAAACTTTTGAAATGCCTTTCAGGAATTTTTTTCTAAGTTAGAGCTGGAGACGCATGGCAGGTCTAGCACAGACACTTCAAATTATTCATGGTAAAAAAATAGTCTTCTTTCCATTCATTGTGAAAATGGTAAATTTGGATATTTTTAGTAGTTGGTCCAGAACTCATTTTTGGTTTAGTTGATGGCCAATAACCTATATTTGGAAAAGAAAAGTTGTACGTCAATAAGAGAATTACTTTTTTCCATGACTTTTCCTACATGAATATGAGAATTACTAACGTAACAGCGTAACGTTCTTAACTTTTTTTTATATAAGCAATTGTCACCGGCTATTGTGGACACTTCTGTCTACTCTAGGGTTGCAGCGAGAACAGTTGCTAAGCTAAAAAGTCAGTAATTCTCGTAATCATCCAAGACTTTTCCATAACAAAAGGCAGCACCTCACACTTCCAAGTATTGCAGATGACTGAAAATCACTGCATTGTTGGTGACAAGTGTGTAGGTTCGCTGGGCAAGGTTGCCAAATATGATTCTCTCTCTCTTTACTTTTGACAAGACTCCTCAATATCGAGTAGACTTTTTCATTACCAAATTCATTAATACAAGGTTTAACGTGTATTTGTAAAATTATAAAAGCAAATACCTGCCTAGTTTTAGCCTACAACTGATGACAACTTGCTGATCAGTTCCTCACCAGGAGCCAGCCAGCACCGGCCCGTATGAGCGCGAACACTTCCTATCAGGTTCTGCCACACACAGCATGGCACAGTCGAAGTTTTTCTGTATGTATCGCTCTGATGTGTCCAAAATCATAATCTATTCCCAGAAAGAAGATCTAAAATAAAATGATATCCCAATGATTATGAGTAAAATTTGAAGAGGATTTTTGTATGGCAGCTTAAGAAGGATGGATCATTAAGTTTAACTTTGCCATGCGATCGACTAGAGAAGATCTTGGGATCGACCAGTCGATCGCGATCGACAGGTAGGCCACCCCTGCTCTATGGTAATGGCCCATGGCCCAAACGTCTGGGGGTCGTTGCCCATGCCCCAAACGTCCTACATTCCACTAGAATATATAGTCGAGAAGTAGTATAAGATGTAACAAATAAAACACTCAAAATATGTGGAAAATGACATTTATTCTAACTCAACGAGTAGCTAAAATTAATAACTCCCACACCCTGGTTGCTTGAAATGAGAAAACAAAAAAATATTCGACACTGTTTGCAAGGGTTTGACCACCAGTAACCCAGATTAGAAGTAGTGGAGGCAGGGGGATGTGAGAGTAGGGTATCGAGGGTTCTATCATCAATTCTGTCCAGGGCAGCCGTTACGTCTAGTGCACTACATAGAAATTTTATCCTTTAATACCTTGAAGTTACTATAATATTCACTTTGCATCATAAATTTCACATTTAATAATAATAATAATAATAATAATAATAATAATAATAATAATAATATCACTTTTTTTACCTTTTCACCTCAATGTGTGGCACAATTTAACTATGTGGTTTGCTGAATCTATTCCGGACTGCTGCCAACTGACCTATTTTTTTTGACATCAAGTTTGTATTACAGTTCATATGTGTTGCCCATTTCCTGATTGTTTTGATTGCTAATTAATCCCGTCATTACAATGTCTTCTTCTTGTTATGCATTACGTAATTTACAGTGGTGCCGGAAATATATTTTAGGCATGTTACCCTTAAGTAGTGTAAATAAGATATTTTTTGTAATTGTGTGTGAACAGGGCTGGTACTTGATACACTAAATATTTTATGTGTGTATGTAGGTATTTTTGTAGTTTAATGTGGGAGTTGATTAATATTAGATTTAGGGCTGTAGTCCTGGAGTATGGAGTGATGTCAGTCATTTGCTGGCCTTGGAGGAGGAAGGGTGTTTGAGTTTGCCAGTGGTGGATACCTTTCAAATTGGTTTAGTTGAGTATTAACTATTCTTTGCTGCTCAAGTATTATTTATGGGTGTAAAGTGCAATCAATGGTGATATTACAAAGTGGTTCATGGTTTATTTACTGTGCATATATTCGTGATTTACTCAGGTTTATGTTGATTCTTTATTCTCCTGATTGAATTTATCTGTATCTGGTCATGATGAAACCTACACACTTATTATGGATTTTATTCTCTTAAATTGTATTTAAATCTTGTGTAATGTGTATAATTCCAAACCTTCACTTCTGAAGTTTTGGGATAAAGAGAGGGCTATGATTGAACCTTGGACTAAGTTGTGCTGAGTTGCCATTTTTTTTTTTTTTGTCCTGCCATAGTTGCCCTCATTAGCATATTAATCCTTAACGTAATTCAAGTTGATAAGTTATGGCATTGCATTATCTACTCCATTTGATTCTGCCTACCGACAGACGATTTTATTCGGCTGGGGAAAGTCCATTTCGTGGCTAAGAGGTTAAACATAACTTCACTACTTTTACAAGATATAGATTCGAACTTAGCCATAACCCATTTGGTAATAAATGCCCTCTCTTACAAGTGAACACCATACTTATAACATGAATTCATCCCCTCTCTTCCAATTGTAACTTTAGAATTTTCATCTGGCTAGCAGAAGACGATTATACTTAGCTGAGAAAACCCCATCTGTAGGTCAAAGTGTTATTTTAATGAGATGAGCTTGCTAGT
This sequence comes from Homarus gammarus, assembly GCA_958450375.1. Classification (NCBI taxonomy): domain Eukaryota; kingdom Metazoa; phylum Arthropoda; class Malacostraca; order Decapoda; family Nephropidae; genus Homarus; species Homarus gammarus. The sequence continues at coordinate 1,222,464 of CAUDMG010001311.1, forward strand.
GCACTTGCTATTAGACCTCAAAAGAAATCACCTTAGGTTGGAACCTAGGAAGTGACAGGACCAAATTTTAACACATCCAGACTAGTCTAGGCAGTGACTAGCTGTTGAAGAGAACGGGAAACTTGAGAGAATGTTATCAACACAGTAGAGCTCTTAATGCCTGTGCCGTGCTACGGCGTACCTGAGTTTTGAATCGAGTCATTCCTTTCTGCCCTCCTGCAGTAGTTCGATCTGCCAAACTCTTCTTTTGCTTTAGCTTCATCTTGCATTATGGTTAGTGTCTGATGTCTTTCTGCACCCTCTGTGCTTTTTTATGTCTGCAGTAGGCCAGAATGTATTCTTTCTTAGTTAATTAGGAGTGGGGAGTGTTGTTTTTCTAGGTTCTGGTTGGTAGCTTGTGTCGGTCCCCTCCTGGCTTCGGCCATTTCAGGCTTTCTGGTTTCCCCTGTTTACATGTTGAAACCTCCTTTTCCCCTTTTTTACTATACATGTGGTGCTTCATAGGTTGCTTTTCCCCACGTGGGTGGTCCTCCTCGTGTGCGGGCTGCTGTTACCTTCCCTCCATCCTGCGCCTTGTAGCCATGTGTTGTGGTTTCCGAGCTTGTGCCCCTTCCTTCTCTTCGACCTTTTTTGGGTGTATGCCTTTGGGATTCCCCCCCTTTCCCTTTAATTAATTGTGTTTATTTTGTTCTTTCCTCATCCTGACTATGCGCAGTGTCTGTTATCTGTGTCGTTGTCTGCCTCTGGGTTGTTGCTCGGATAGGCTACGGTTTTCCCACCATACATTTTCATTCTCCCTCTCCCCTGTTTGTGTTTTCTCTCTCGTCCAGGCCCATGCTCCGAGTTGTTACTTGGATTCGTAGTCTGGCTCGGGTTTTGTGGCATGGAGAGGCGTGTGTAGTCCCGCCTTCCTCCCTGTTCCTTTGTGTTATTTCTCCTGTTTTGTTTTTCCGTCTTCCTGACCATACGCTGAGTCTGTACTCCGTTGCATTGTCGAACTTTTTGGGTCACATATTGCTCTCGGACGGGCGGCGGCTGCTCATTTCGGTTGGGTTAGGGTGGGGCAGGTGTGCGGGAGGGGGGGTTCTCTTCCCCTTCTCCCCTCCTCCCTCCTACTCCCCGTCTCTCCATTTTCGTGTTCTTTTTCCATGCCGGTTCGCCGGCCTCTCTTCTTCACCAGATTTGCTCAACAATGCCCTCTGACCAGCCCCAGAAGGTGCTCTGCTCGGCTCCGAGGTGGTCGGCCTGGTTCTGACAGGATGGCTCTTGCTTGGACGCCGACAAGTCACTGCATAGTGTGCTAATAGTGGGTGGCGGTGCTCCTTCGTGACGCCGATTTAGATGTGGACTCCTCCCACATCTTCTGGCAGCAGCTTCGGCACCGCTGGGCGGCAACCTCCAGTTCCACCAGACACTAGGGCACCCCGTCTCCTGGAGGGACCAGGATCTCTGTTTGAGATTGAGGATGTGCCGCCACAGAGGCTCCTCGGTGAGATACAACTCTACCGAGGATCCCAGGATGAGGTTCCTCTTTCCGGCTTCCCAGTCGGCCACGACGAAGCCCACCTCTTCCCACCCTGGGGTTTCAGGCTCTCCGCAGCACTCCCCCACGCCCTTACGGAAGTCGAGTGCTCATTCCTCCGACAGTCGCTACCTTCACTTGCAACGGGAGTACCGCTAATTCCTCCTACCACAGGCACCACTGCGCCAGGTCACCTAAGGACAGTGGCCACAAAGGGAAGCGGGCTCGCAAGCTGGAAGCGGCGGCCCTCGAACCCCGCGACTCCTCCATGGCCCCAGCTGGGTTGTCCGTGCTGCCCAGAGTGTCCTTGGAGAGTCGGTCCTCACCCGCTCCAGACCTCCACCTTCACCAGCACTCGCCAGGTGGCTAGGCTAGATCGGACACTTCTCCCTTCCTATGGTTCCTCCCTCCCCCCCATCGTTCCATCTAGGCCGGCCCCAGCCGCCCAGACATAGCAGCCGGAGACGCTGCCGCCCCCCCCCCCCCCCCGGTAGTGCACACGGGCGCAGTAGCCAAGGAGGGTCGGGTCCTCACAAGGGCTGCCTAACTACTCCGACACGGACCAGGAGTCGACCTCAGCAACCTCTCCAGTCGCTACAAGGCCCAGGCCTTCATCAGGAGAAGGGACCTCTCCCACTACGACGGGTGCTCCCCTCTCGTTTAAGACACCTGATGACATCATCAGCCAGGAGGTGTACAAGTGGGGTCGGGTCCCAAGGGCTTGGTGTGTGCACTGGCACCATGGGAGACTGGCCATTTTTTCGAGAGTAAAGTGGGGGGAGAACCTAGTTTTCTCTCCCCGGTCCGACGACGGGTGGACGACTTAGGTTCGGAGTACTTCGAGTTCCGGTAGTTCCGCCTGTCGAGAAAGGAGATGATTCCAGGCCTGTCAGGAACGTCCCAGATCGCGGACCTAGACTTCTTCGACTCTCTGGCCTCCTGTTCCATGCTGTCCACTGCAGGTCCTTCCCGAATGGCAAAGCTATCCGACGGTACGGGGTGTAGGGGATGTGTCCGGGCGGCCGGGTGCCAGATCAGTTGATGAAGTTCCCGTGGGTTCCGAAATTAACCCAGTCCTCTCTCCCATGGCAGGCCTCTCAGGTAGCCCAAGCCGCTCTGACCAAGGACGCCATGGAGAGGCAGAAGGCTGCCCTCGCCTTCTCCACTATGGCAGGACTGGCCCAACTTGGCACCTGGCTGAAGGCACTGGTCGACAACTCTAATTTCCTCTACCCAGACTCGGCATCTGGGGTCTAAGAGGCCCTATCTACCCTCGCTTCTGGACTCGCCTCCGTCTCGGCCTTCAACCTTCGCCCTCAGCTGGATAAGGCAGTTGGGGCCCGGCTGAACCTCCGGCGGGAGGCCTTCAGACAACGGGATGCGGAAGTGCGGCAAGACCTGTTACGGCTGGCACCCTTTGCCCCATCCTTGATCCTAGAGGAGGCCCTGCGGGAATGCTTGGTCGCGCAGCCGACCTCCATCATGGTCGCTGCCCCCCTTCCAGTTGCCAGCCCATACCAGGTACCCTAAGCAGCAGTGACAGCAACGACAGAGACAGCTCCCCAGTCACTCCTACAACCAGGGACGCTCTCAGGCCTCACACCGCAACCCCCGCCAAATCATCCGTGAAAAACCCTTTCAAGCCCGCCAGGGGCAGGGTCCTCAGGAACTTCGGCAACCTTGCCGTGAGGGCGGTCACTCTAAGGGTGGTTCCTCCCACAGGGCAGCAAGAGGTCAGCAACAGCAGTTCTCCCACAGCTGACCACGCGGAGAAGGGCCTCCTTTCTGGTTGGGCGACTTGGCCTTCCTGTGGCTGGGCATCGAGGATCGTCAGGCAAGGCCTCGCCTGATCATGGATCTGCCGGCCTCCACTCCGGACACCCAGCAAGTGGACCAAAGTGAACGGCCACATAAAAGAGCACGTCCTGTCCATGCTGCAAAAAGGGGTAGAGGAGAGGACAGAAGTATGCGTCTTTCTGTCCCGGTTATGCACTGTCCTAAAGAATAACTGAACAGGGAGAGATTGGTGGTGGACCTCATCCGCCTAAACCTCTTTATCAAACCGTACCATTTTCGAATGGTATCTGTAGCTCAGACCCGCCTCCATCTCAAACAGGGGACCTGGTTATCTTCCATTGACCTGGAAGACGCCTACTGGCACGTCCCAATCGACAGGAGGTTCAGGTAGTTTCTGGCCTTCAAGGTGGAAGGGGGTGTGTTTCAATTTACCCAGCTCCCCTTTAGTCTCTTCCTAGCTCCGAGAGTCTCACCAAAATCGTGAGGGTCTTGACGTACCTGGACGACTGGCTGATCTCGGCCGCTTCCAAGGAAGGTAAATTAATCAACCAGGGTAACATTGGCTACAGTGGAGGGCATGGGTTTCAGATTCAACCACCCGAAGTCCTCCGTCTCACCATCACAACAACTGATGTAGCTCGGGATGGAGTGGAACACCTCCACGGCTTCCCTCCACCTCTCCTAAGACTACTCAAGAACAATACTACGGCGCCTCTTCGTCGCCTCAATGTCGGCCAGCTTCACTTGCCGCCAGTGGGAGGCCCTCCTAGGCTCTCTCAACTACTTGGCAGAGGTGGTGCCCCTGGGTCATCTGCTTCTCCACGGCCTGCCCAGGAAAATCAACACGGCCATCCCGGTCTAACCAAGGATCTGGCACGTCCCATGCCTCCTCACTTGTCCGCCCATCTACGATCCTGGCTGTCTCGTGACGCCCTGCGCAGGTGGACGCTCTGGTTCCCACCAGCGCCCACCCTCTTCGTAGCGTCGGATGTCTCCGACGTAGGCTGGGGGTACCAGTCTTTCAAGGTATCATCAGCAGTTCGGTGGCTGGACAGACGAGTGGATGGTGGCTCACATCAACGTACAAGAGTTGCATGTGGTGTGGAGATTCCTGGAGGATAACCAGACGTCCCAGGACGTGGCCATCTGCTTCGAAATGGACAGCACAGCAGCCGTTTTCTGCCTCAACAGGCAGGGCACGTCCCGCTCAGCCCAAATGCTGTCACTCTCGGAGCAGATCTTCAAGGAGGCACACCACTGGAGTATCCACCTGTCTGCTCGCCATGTACCGACGATCAAGAACGGCTGGGTCGACGCTCTCTCTCGCTTCAAGGACCCGTCAGTAGAGTGGACACTACGCCAGAGTGTGTTTCAGTAACTGATAGAGCAGTGGGGTCGGCTGGAGGTGGACCTCTTTGCCTCTCCGACATCGCTCAGCTCCCAGCGTACTTGAGCCAGTTGGCGCCGACACCACACGGGGGCCCAGACGCCTTCACGGAGGACTGGAACAGGTGGACCTCAATCTACCTGTTCCTGCCCCCTTGGTCCATGGTCCATGGTCCTGCTATAGGTCTGCCACAATCTTTGCAGCTTCAAGAGGAAAGTCCTCATCCTGGGCTCCTACTGGCCAGCTCAACCATGGTTCTCAGAGCTACTCGACTGTCCGCATCCACTGATGTTGGGGAATGCCTGCCTCTTCGATCCCGTCATTGCCAGGCTACAGAGATCACTTCACTTACACACGTGGGGTTTCTCCGTGCCTCCCTGAGCAGACTGTATTCGCCTAGAGTGGTGGAGGACATCTTCTCATGACTAAGACCCTTCACTACTCGACAATCAGAGTCGTCCTGGAAAGCATTCCAGCAGTACCTCAAGGAGCAGGGAGGTCCCCCGCCCAGTGAAAGTGTCGAAGTAGAATTCCTATCGTCCCTAGCGAGCGAGCAAGGCAAGTCTATCCCTACCCTCTCCGTCCATCTGGCTGCCCTCACCGACCCACTGGATTACGATAGCGGGGTGAAGGTTAACAACAGGTCGGTTACCCTGCTGAAGCCGGGCCTGTTTCACCAGTGACCATCTGCTAAACCACCCTGTACTTTCTGGTCCTTGGAGAAACTCTTCACCCTCCTGGGCTCGGTAAGTACTATGGTAGACAAAAGTCCCTTCCCTTAGCCAGCCACAATATGACTGAATCACCTGAGGTTCGAATAACGAAGCACCTGAGGGAAATGCTGAAATCGTCCAACAGATGGCGCACTTTGTAGTGCGTATGAGGGGGGGGAGGAGAATGGGGACCAATGGGGGATGGGGGTCAGAGGGGGAAAGAGAGGGAGGCTGTGGTGGAGTGGAGCATGACATTCCGAAATCCCCATATCTTCGTTGTACTGATAATGTTGAAATGTGGTAGAGAAGGTTCATATTATTGAGGATCTTAATTTTTTTTTAACAATACAAGCAAATGCACGTCAAACAGCACAATGCCACTGATGGTGCTTCGGCTAATAAGAATGGCGCAACCATTACCGGGGGCAGGAGGTGGGTTGAGGCCCACACATCATGCCGGTGACTCATTCTAACATCAGCATTAAGCAGAAGGTAGCTCATATAACTGTTACCCCAAGCAGCAAACACATAAACAAACATTTTGTTAGGCTGTAAGTCATGACATGTAAATTGTGTAAGCCAGCCCGTATGCAGTATGTAGAGCACAAAGATGGTGGAGATGAGAGGCCCAGAAGGAGGTTGGAGCGTGTGAAGGGAGTTTGTTTATGTATAATTATAATCACCTGACTCAGCCATAGCTGACCAGCCTCAGGGCCAGGCTATAGGGTGGGCATTTCACTATAGTTACCCATATCTTAGAATCAACACCTACCCTGGCTTCTCTCTAGACTTTCAACACGTAAGTTTAACTAGTACTTATTGTGTACACAGGTAGACTGTGTCCATTGCATCATTTATCAGTGTGACAATATAGAAATATGGCAAATTGAGTACTCATTGTAAGTGTTAAGATTAGACTAATTACATAGCCATGATTGTTATGTAAATATATATTGGATTAAACATTTATGTCAGAGTGCCTATGTATGACTTATTTGAAATACAAAATGAATTGTATTCAACAGGTTTGACTGAATTATAATGTTCGAGTACTACGTGAATAGTCTAAATATCCTTTAACCGCCTGACTGGCGGTTGCAATAACCCTGTGTCATGATTATTCACTGGAGTTTTTATGATGATTATAATATTGGTGTATGATGTTTGTGTGAAGCTGGCTTGTAGTGGATGATCCTAGCTCAGTATTTGTTATTAGTAGAAGAATGATATTATATATCGCTCACTCTCCTCACACTGCGTGTGATTATACACAGTACCCTGGTATTACAGATAAGGCTGCAAAACGGGCGAATGCACCATAAGTGGTTGCTGAGCGAGGCCCAATCAGTGGGATGTGGAAGACCGGAAAAAACTGTGAACGACATTGCACAAGAAATGGGAAGGAGCACCAAAACTATAAGAAAATGGATTTGCAGATGGGAGGAGGGGGGGGCTCAGTGCAGACAAAACGTCGAAGTGGAAGGCTATGCATAACATCTGCCAGAATTGATGCCTTGATCGTGGAAGCTGTAAAAGCCAATCCAATGAGATCATGTGTTCAACATACAAGAAATCTGGAGTTAAGCTGTCATCATAAGACGACGAGACGCCGGCTACATGAAGCAGGGGTCAATTGCCGAATCGCAGCTCACATAGGGTGGCTCACACTTGCCCACAAAGAGTGTCGCCTCGGCTTCGCCCTTGAACTCCTTCCCCATAACGGAGACTACTGGAGGAATTTCATCTTTACGGACGAGAAAGTATTCAAGCCAGTAGAAGCACAAGCGAGGTACTGCTGGCAGTCCCCCAACACGCGCTACCAGGAGAAATATATAAAACAGCGTGCAGTGTCTGGTCGAGTGTATGTGTCCTTTAAGGGATGGATGTGTGCACATGGGCCTGGCGAACTGGTTACGATCAATGGCCGCCACACACGAGAGCACTCTTTGGATATCCTGGAGAATGTGCTGCTTCCAACAGTCCGGGCTATGGCGGTTCCTGCTCCTGGCACTATCAAACTGGTCCATGGCAAAAGTCCTATCCATACCAGCAACGTTGTGAGAGACGATCTCCGGGATCACCCTGATATTGAGGTCCTGGACTGGCGATCAAAAGGGTGTGACATCAACCCAATCAGCATATATGGGCGACGATGTGTCGGGAGTGGGATATTGGGGAGCAGCGCAACCGGGAAGCTATAGAAGCAAAAGCTCAAGAGGTGTGGGAAAGCGTCCGGCGACGACCAAATGTGTGCCCGAAACTGGTTGTTTCCATCCCAAAGCGCCTCGGAGAAGTCATGACGCAGCAGGAGGCTGGACCCACTACTGAAAATTATATGTATATTGATTTGTAATCTTTTGTTCTTGTAAATAATATGTAATGCTTTGTACTCTAATAGGTATAATTGGAAAACATAACAATATACCTTTTTATTTAATATTTGCAACTTTAGGCTGCGACTCTATGAAGAACTAAAAAAATAATAATGTAGATGTATGTATATTATGTATGCTGGATTATATATTATGTATGTATATTATGTATGTGCTCCATTTATGTAGCTAGCAGCGTGTGGCAATGTTATTACCATATCCCACATGCCTAATTAATGTGCCTGGCGACGTATGGAAGCTGCTAATGTATCACTTGCCATACATCGCCTATAGCAGTTGACAAGGAGCCTAGCCAAGGGAGAGTGCTGCTTCCCTCTGTGTACATACTCTTATCCAGTAAACCGAACCTACAAAACTATACAGGTGTTTGTGTTCTCTCCTGTATATAGAACTTATTATTCAGAACCTAACATGGCACAGTGATCCGATCTTACTGGATAATTACGAGTGATAGTGCAAAGTTTGTGGAAAGCCGGCTATGGACTCTCGCGCGTCACCTCTCCTCGAAGAATTTCAGCAACTTTGAGCAGTGTCAGTGACAGTGATTTTCTGTGAAGTGTTTAGTGCATTGTGTGTTTCGTGCCATTCATGTGTGACCTTGTTCTAAAGGATTCCCAAGGTATACGGCACGTTCTGGGCATTTGTAAGGAGTAGAGTTCAGTGCACCCGTCTCTGACCGCGTCCTGAGGGAAACTGGACTGACTGGGAGTCGCCGCGCCTCTCCCTCCACCCCTCACAGCGTCGTCTCCACACCCCTTCACAGCTCGAGGAGACCGCTCTCACTGCCCTCACACGCACACGTACACGTACTAACACTCGCTGACCGCGCGGCTTCCTTATATATATTTTATATATATAACCTACTTATCTGTGTATTTAATTAATTTTTTGTCTGAAACCTTGTTGATACGACGGGCTGACCGGTCAATACTGATTTAAGACATAGTACACAGATGAAGTAGTTATGTCTCACGCCTTACGTAGCCGTGGACCCAGCGTCTGGATGAGTCAGGCGGGTGATAGCCCCGCAGAGATGGATGACCAGGCCGGCCACGACGCTCCAGCCCCCACATCGCGCAGTCCCTCACCTCAATATTCAGCGTTGTCTCCAGAGATAATTGCTTTACTGAAGTTTATGAGAGATGAGAAACGCGAGGATGAAGCTCACAGACGTTTGGCGGATGAGCACAGAAGGCAAGCAGAGGCAGAACGAGACAACCAACGGAGATTGGAAGACAGTGAACGGTTTGAAGCCTTGATATCTCGCCTCACTGTTAACCAAGCCCCTGGCTCTAACACTGCCTCGGTACTGACTGGTTCAGATACCTCATCCATGCTTCCTTCACGCCCCCCAGCCCCACCTAAAGCAGCAGCTCAAACGCCGCCCATCTTGAAGCCTGATGAGACTTTCCAGACTTTTCGTGAATGGCGGCGACGGTGGACTGATTATTCTACAATGGTGGATCTCCAGAGTTTGTCACAGCCTAAACAACTCATCCAGCTGCGTATGTGCCTGTCCTTGGAAATTCAGCGTGTCTTGGAACATACGTTGCAGGTACCCCCAACCTCTTTGCTGTCTGTAGAGGAGGTACTGGACGTTCTACAACGGCACATCAAAGGACAGCAGAATGAAGCTCTGCCCAGGAGGGAATTGTTTAGCTGTAGACAGATGGAGGGTGAGTCTTTTGATGCCTTTTACGTGCGTCTTAAGAGAGCCTCGGAAGAGGTAGATATATGTCCAGGCCACCACCAGCAGTGCGAGGAGACCCAGTTGAGGCAGGTGATCCTGATGGGTGTTAAGGATGAGGAACTTGTCCAACGCCTCACCTCCCTCGACTCTTCCTCTTCTCTTAAGGAGGTGTTGACGATATGTCGCTCCTATGAGGCTGCCAGGTGTGCCACCTCTGCCATCCGTGCTCCCCCTACAGCTGTACGCGCTGTGTCCCGGTACAAGAAGGACAAGAAGTCTGTTCCTACGCCTTCGCCCACCACGTCCACGCCCGGTTTATTTTGCAACAACTGTGGTAAGCAGCACGGAACACAGGTGTGTCCAGCTGCTCAGTCTACCTGCAACAGTTGTGACCGTAAGGGCCACTGGTCACTCACAGTACGGTGCCCAGCCAAACGCGTCCAGTGCAATGTGTGTGGTCGTCTGGGCCACTATGACAAGTGTTGCCCTTCCAACAAACCCAAAGGACCGCGTCGGCGGAAGCTTCAGCCCCCTTCCACCAGAGAGGGCCGCCCACAGTCTTCCAATCAGAGGCACGACGACTCCTGACAACGCTCGAGCCACATTAGGAATGTGTGCTCCCCCCCGCGTCCCAGGACCAAAGTCCCCCAGTACATCAGCGTCATCGTGACCTACGGCGGTGTGTCATCCCGTCTTCAGATGTTGCCCGACACCGGCGCTGATGCTACAGTCATCGGTCCCCAGCATTTGCAATGCTTGGGGCTCTCTCCAAGTGATCTAGGACCGCCCCCCAAGGATCTCCGCTTTATGGCAGATGGTTCACAGATGACCCCGGCCCTAGGTTCACTCTATGCACACGTCACCTTTGGCAACAGGTCGTGTCAAGCCTGGATTGATGTGCATAATGGCGTCCCGACTCCTTTGCTGTCCTACAGACATTGCCAAGAGTTGGCCATCATCTCCCAGGACTTCCCAACACCGATTCTCGAGGTAAAACACGCCAACAGGGTGCACGAAGGGAGCAGCAACTACCCTGCTGCCGCCCTACCCCTACCTCTGGCCAGTGACACCTCTCCTTCGGTAGTTGTCCCTGCTGCTTCAAGTCTCCACGCCTTGGCTCGCCTCCACGACAGTCACGGTGGAGCCGAGGCCACCAAACGGCGTGCAAGACAGACTGTGTTCCGGCCTGGCATCGACCCCGACATCTCCAATGCTGTCCAGGTGTGTAAGCCCCGCCACGTATTACAACCCAGCTAGCAGCAGGAACCCTTTATGAGTGACGACAACCCCACCCGCCCCTTTGAGTCTGTGTCGGCCGACTTTTTCTGTGTGTCAGGAAAGTCCTTCCTCGTTATCGTCGACCGTCTCTCTGGTTGGCCGGTTGTCATCAAGTGCGGTAATGACACGACGTCTGCCGCCACCATCAGCAAGTTCCGCCACTACTTCCGTGACGTGGGCGTTCCTGTACGCCTGCGAACCGACGGAGGGCCTCAGTTCACAAGCCGGGACTTTGCTGCGTTCCTTGACCGATGGGGAGTCCGGCATGTGTTGTCATCGCCCCATTACCCGCAGTCCAACGGCCACGCTGAGGCTGCTGTCAAATCCCTGAAGCACCTCATCCTTAAGGTGGCCCCTTCTGGGAACATTGACTGCGAGGCCTTCGACAGGGGTCTTCTTGAACTCCGCAACACACCTAACTACACCGGACGCTCCCCTGCCCAGGTTTTGTATGGACGCCCCCTTCGTTCTTGTGTCCCTGCTCACCCTCAATCCTTCTCCAAGGAGTGGCAGGCCAAGACAGAGGATTGTGATCGCCGAGCCGCCGAACGTGTTCAGGACGTCGTCGCCCGCTACAACGACCACGCCCGCTCTCTCCCCAGGTTGAGTGTCGGCACCCAAGTCCGTGTTCAGGACCCGACCTCCCTACGTTGGGACAAAGTAGGCGTAGTTATGGGTCTCGGCAGGTCACGGGACTACCAGGTGCGGTTACCCAGTGGTCGTGTGTGGTGGAGGAACCGCCGTTTTCTCCGCCCCGTAACAATGCCTTCTGCTGGCCCCGCCACCAGTGTTGAGTCCCATACCCTTCCCAGTGATGAAGTCCCTCGACGCTCAGAACGGATCCAAAAGAAAAGGTCCGCTCAAGACTTTGCTATGAGCGTATAGGGGGGAGGGAGGTGTATGTATATTATGTATGCTGGATTATATATTATGTATGTATATTATGTATGTGCTCCATTTATGTAGCTAGCAGCGTGTGGCAATGTTATTACCATATCCCACATGCCTAATTAATGTGCCTGGCGACGTATGGAAGCTGCTAATGTATCACTTGCCATACGTCGCCTATAGCAGTTGACAAGGAGCCTAGCCAAGGGAGAGTGCTGCTTCCCTCTGTGTACATACTCTTATCCAGTAAACCGAACCTACAAAACTATACAGGTGTTTGTGTTCTCTCCTGTATATAGAACTTATTATTCAGAACCTAACAGTAGAGATTTATGTATGTTTTTCTGTTGAAACGAATGAGAAATGATCTAGCAATTCTCATAACAACCAGTTATATCGTCAGTGACAGAGCTGTTAGTTCGGGGATTATACTTCGCAAAATGTTCTAGCTGAACCCATAAAACTAATTATAAACGGGATATTCCTTCCTATCATTCTCTGGACAGTGTGTGTTTATACGTAATATGTGAATTGCTTGAACGGGTCTCCATTTGTTAGCACAGGGAAAGACCAGCAGCACCCCTTGGTGCTCCATCTCGTTAAAGGGCCTTGGTGCCTATGTCTAGGGTTTGAGCGAATTAACTAATAACGTCGGAGACGCTGAAAATAAAAACATTATCTTTGGAATATGAGTGTCCAACTTAAGCCAAGCATGAGCAAATATGGATGGAAAGTGATCCATGCAATTCAATAAATAACGTATCTGAACAAGCCACCGGTAGAAAGTATATAGTTTTATGCTGCACAGATATAGTTACATATAGCCTATATCTGAATGACAGAGCAGAGAAGGGGGGGGGACACAGACGTCTGCACACTGAACATCATTTTAATATTACATACACAGCTACTAGTAATCGTAACAAAAAATACGGGATTCATTAATAATAAATAATAATGCAACTATACAAAATATGTTGCCGGATCCTGCTAGTATACGTGACCGAGGATTTTCAGTGATATATATATATATATATATATATATTATATTTGTTTATATATCTCAATACACAGCATCTTCCATGATAAGAATATTCCTCCTTATCGTATTCCTAAGGTAACAATATTTGGGGATTTTGTGACGTCATGCTCCACTCTACCACAACCTCCCACTCTTTCCCCCTCTGGCCCCCATTCCCCCTTTGGTCTCCATCCCCTGTCATACGCACTACACAGTGCGCCGTATGTTGGACGATTACAGCACTTCCCTCAGTTGCTTCGTTATTTGAACCTCAGGTGATTCAGTCACATTGTGGCTGGCTAAGGGAAAGAACTTTTGTCCACCATAGTACTACTCCTTCAGTCCTGTGAACTATACTGACAACCTAGCCAAAGGGACACTGGCCTTATGTTGTTTGTTTTTCTTATGTTCTTGTTCCTATGAAAGTTTTACCATGACGTGAATTAATCAGATATCTGTCTCACCCCAGATCCTTTCACCATTCAGCCGTCAAAGGACCGCTGGCCACGGGCTTCAGGTCCTTCCAGCCCAAGGCACTCACAAAGTTCGACCACTGGACCTCCTTCGTTCAAGGAGATTCTACAGTGTCCCTGGCACCTTCTCCCACCTCCCTGGCGAAAAATGAGAAGGAGAACCACAGGCTCCAGCCAGTAGCGGTTCTGGCATGGAGGATGGGAGGGCGAGCACCACCAACTCTGCCTGGTCGGGACCCTCTGCCAATACCTCTCCGCTACGGCCAGTCACACCTCCAGCCAGCATCACCTCTTCGTTCATCCTCGGTCGGGGAGCCTTCTGTCAGTCAGAGGACGGGCAGACAGGTTGTGGTAGGTTATAGAAGAGGCTAACCCCCCTGGGAAGGCCACACGTTCCCACGACATATGGGGTGTAGCGACTTCACTGGCCTTCCTGAGGACCCGCTCCCTCTCACAGGTCCCGGAAGGGGGTCAGTGAAAATCGGCCTCCTGCTTCATAGGAAGATATCTGTCTCACCAGGTGTCAGACGCCACCCTGCGTGGCGATGGGTATCACCCCTCGACCCACAGACAGCATGCTAGTAAAAACAAATTAATGCAGCTTAATCTAAGAATAAATAAAATTAAAATGGCCCTGCGTGTGCTCACTGCTCCCCTTACATCCTAGCACCCTCCTTCCTGTGGAAAATACTCAAGTGCACTATCAAGCTCATCTCACTAAAATAGAGGCTTTGAAGCTTGCTGAAAAGCGTGTTTTTGGTGAGTGAGCGAAACTAGTGTACTCACTTAAACCCACCCTTCCTTCGACTCCACCCCTTGTTATTCCTGATGTAGGTTTTGGAAAGGAATGACCCCTGATTCAAAACTCAGGTACGGCGCAGGCAGTAGGAGCTCTTCTGCGCAGATACCATTCTCTCAAGTTTCCCGTTTTCTTCAACTGTTAGTTACAGCCTAAACTAGTCTAGATGTGTTCAAATTTGGCCCTGTCACATCCTAGGTTCCCACCTAGGATGATATCTTATGAGGTCTAATAGCAAGTACACTTGCTTCGCTCACTCACCAAAAATAGGCCTTTCAGCAAGCTTCAAGGCCCCTATTCTAACTGAGACACTGTACTCTTTTCCTTCTCAACCCCAGTGCCCCGTCTTACCCCTCCCCCACAGGAAGGCACCTACCCCGACACCCCTTCCCTTTCCCTCCCGCTGGCTCACTGGGCAAATGCTTCGAATTTAGGCTGAATTTACACCAAACGAGTCGAGTCGAGTCGATTCATTAGAGTCATTTGACTCAAGTGAAATTGACTCATTCCCGTTCACACAAAAAAAGTCAAAACGAGTTAGGTTTGTCACTAAATTGTCAGTACCCAGCCTGATTTCGAGCAGTATGGACACATTTTCTCTCGCTGAACTGTATGTTCTATTGTGGGTTTGGCGCCGTAGGAAGAGGAAGAGAACCTGATTGTGGATACATGAAAATAATCAACACCAAAAGACCAGATTTTGGTGTCTTTAGTCATTTATTCCCAGACTTGGTGAACAACAGACAAATTTTACAATTTCTTTAGGATGACAATTGAAACTTCAAGAAGTTGATAGACATGACAGGACCATCTGTCAAAAAAATGGACACAAACTACCGGCGTGCAGTTGGAGTTGAAGAATGAATAGCCATATTTTTAAGGTAAGATTTGTTATTTATTTGAAAAATACCAGAAATACTGACAGGTAAGCTTTTAAGTAAGACATTACTGATAGATAATTAGGCTATGAAACAATTTGTTGAAAAATGAAGCCATATTTAATTCTTGTTAGTAATTGAGAGATACACATCAAATGTTAGGCTGATGCTGCTCACACCACAATGGACGCGTGGTGACTGACGAAGAAAAACGGGTTCAGCCATATACATGACTCGATTTGATTCGTCTCGACTAGACTTGGCGTTACTCGACTCGACTCAACACTCTAGGCGTGAACGGCTTCTGGCAATGATTGATTGATTGATACGTTTATTGAGATACAAAAAACATTAATACATCTCAAAGGGATGAAGTGACATTAGTCATCTCCACCCCAGTCCAGGAATGTCCCTCTCAGGACTCACATAAATCCCTAATATTTCATATAATCAGTTATAGTACATACATAGTTATATTCTAGATGCAAAATTTCTATATTTCTTTATTATTTCATTTATTTTCCTATTTTTAAACATCCACTCTATTTGCTTGGGGACATTATTTATATGGGCATTTCTATATACATTAAGCAATGGGCATTCCAGTATATAATGTGGCAGGGTATGGGATGTGGATGTTCTACAAACTGTACATTCTTTATCCTGTTCACTTCTCTCAGCATCAAGTTCCCAATAATATTTATATCCTAATCTTTACCTCATATACACTGAATCTTTCCACCTACTCATATCTTTCCCTTATGTAAATTTTGTGTTCATGAGAACATGATGGTAATGTTTCATCGTTTCACTTTTCTCGTATATTTCATTCCTTTTGAAATTATCTTCTATTGATTGTATTTTCCGTAATTTGCTCCTTAATTGTTTCAAGGTTTTAGTACATATTATGTTGATCTCGGCCTTTTCCGTCGCTCTTTTTGCTATTATATCTACTGCTTCATTAAGACCTACATGTGAAGGGACCCATACAAATTGAACATTATGGCCATTTTTCCTTTTTGTATTTACTAATTTTCTACATGAACCAATAATGTGTTCAAAGACTGGACTCCCACTGTTCAAAGAATCCAAAGCTGCCCTACTATCAACAAAAAAATATGCATCTTTACCTCTTTACAACATTTTCCAATCCTACTAACATTGCATATAACTCAGCTTGTGTTGATGATATAAAACTGCTCAACCGAAGTCCAATTTTAATGTCATCATTTCCTTGTTCTGTGTACTGTCTTATAAGGATCCCGCACCCTGTCCTGCCACTTGACAAAACTGAACCGTCACAATATACATGCAATGTGTTTATTTTAGGCAAATTACTAATCTTATTCCCATATAAAGCCCTTAACTGTCCTGGTTCATGTAATTATTTCTTCGTTTTGAGAGGCACTATGCCTAACTCTACTTCTCGTACTTCCCAGGGTGGATTCTTACAACTCTTCTGAACAGCTGTACACCAGTCTGCCAGATTACATTTTTTAATAATATTTACTAATCCATTCATGTATCCTCTCTTGCCTTGCCTGCAGAAGGTCCTTTTATCTTTTAAACCATCATTTATATCTTGTACAAATTCACCCCCACTGTTCCCTCTCATTAATCGAACTGCTGCAACTGTATTAATTTCATTGACCCTCTGTGAAATGCTCTGTAACCCTAGTTCCATTTTCATAATCTCAATCATTGCATTATTTTGACACCCTAAAATTATTCTCATTGCTTCATTTTGCATGATCTCAAGCTTCCGTAGCCTTCCTTCACCAGTACAAGAGAGGACAGGTGCTGCATAGTTTTTAAGTGATCTGATGGTAGAAATATACATCATTCTCAGTATGGGTACCCCAGTACCTTTACCACAACATGCTAGAGCCTTCAAGGGCTGTAATCTTGCTCTACATTGAGTGAGGACATGATATATTTCTGCCTCTTTACTTTCACAAGTAAAGCCAATATATTCCTAAATATTTATACTTTGACACTTTCTCAACAATTTTTCCATTTAGAAAAACGGATTCAGTTCCTCTTCCTTTACATTCACACTTGGTTATTTCTTCATTGATAACTAAGCCCATCTTTTGAGAAAGAACACTAAAATTATTTAATGTAACCTGCAAATTTTTTACAGAGTTTCCTTGAAATAAGATGTCATCTGCATAAATGATGGTTACAACTCCTTTGGGATATTTGTGTGAGGCTATCTTGTTCATTAACACATTAAATAACATTGGACTCAATACTCCCCCTTGGGGAGTGCCTAGTTCAAGTGCTCTTTCCTCAGACAAACCTCCCTGATACCATACACAGATTCTCCTTCCCTGCAAGTAGTCACCTATCCAGTGTAACAACTTTCCTGATACCCCAAGAGCAGCCAGTTCATTCATAACTACTTCACTGTGAGCTTTATCAAATGCTCCTTGTAAATCCACAAAAACTCGACATCTGTCTGCATCATTTGACAAAAATTTTATAACACAGTCTGAAGTACATTTCCTTTCCAAAAAAACAAATAAATTACAAGATAGATTTTCCCCCACAATGTATACAAGCCTATTTAATAATACTCTCTCCATCATCTTGGAAAAACAAGATGTTAAAGACACTGGCCTGTATCCACCAGTTGCCTTAGGGACAGGAATAACTATCGCTTTCTTCCATTCTGTTGGTAATCTACCCTCTGTATAGCTCATGTTGAATAAATCTTATAATGGACTATTCTCCATACCAACTAAGCAGTTCAAAATTTCATAAGTCACACCATCTTCGCCTGGTGCTGTAGATTTTCCTTTTTTAACAGCATTTAATAACTCATCTTGAGTAATATCTACACATGTTACATCACAAATATTTAGAGCTGATGAAATAAATCTTCTTCTTTCATTTTGCCACTCATCTAATGCTTCTATTGTCCTGTTAGGCAGAGAGGCAACACTAGCTACTTTAGCCCATTTGTCAACCAGTTTATTAGCTTCTTCCTCTGGATGAGGATGACTAATAAAATTACTCCCTTTTCCTCTAATTTTGTTAATATCCTGCCATATTTCTTTGAGATTTTTACTCTCCCCAATGTGCTGTGCAAAATCTTGCCAATATTTCTCTCTTGCCTCCTTCCTAGCCTGTCCACATATTTTGGCTATATCCATGAAGATTTCCCTATCTTCTTCACTTCTACCATTCTTTACCCACTCTTTATGTGCTGCCCTTAACATTTGTGTCCATCCTTTCAACATTTTGTCGTTGGTATAGCAGTGTTCCTAGCCCCATGTGTCTTATCATTTATCTTTTTCTGTGTTGACTTAGTTAAATATCTTTCTATCTCCCCAACTAAGTCATTATAAAAGCTGTCCATACAGACTGGTGTATAATTTCTGCACCATTTCTCAATATTTTGGGTAAACACTTCTGTGTCATCCTTGTTTAGTTTCAATCTCTTCCTCCTATATCTCGCCTGTCTCTTCCCTAATGGTAATTGAACATACACAACAAAATGGTCACTGACTAGGTCCCTTATTATCTCACATTCTCCCTGAACTAGCATTGTGAGTTTTACCACAATTACAACAACAAGGTTTCACTTTCTCTCCTGCATTGATCTTGTCCTTACAGTTGCTAGATTCGTGCCTCTTCCCACAGAATCTACAATGTGGGTCAAGTTGACAGCTCCAGGCCTTATGTCCCCATCTGCAACACTTGAGACACATTATTGGTCCCTCCACATACAGTGCCACCTTCCTATACCCTGCTCCTGTGATGAACACTTTCTCTGGAACCTTTCCTCTCATTCGAGCAATAACCTTGCTTCTCTCTTCGCCCCTCATTAAATGCCCCTTGATCCAAACAAATCTTTCGTCATCCAATAGGTATTCTGGATCTAGTATTACAGGGTACCTGAAGATTTTGACCTTTGTAAGTAGTATGTCGCTCTCCTCTGGCAAAACCATCAGTAATCCCTTGTACCCAACAGTTGTCAACATTTCCACAGCCTCCATGGTCCCCACTGTAAGATAAGGCTTGTGTGTGCCTTCTTTCAAAAGAGGCTCAAAGCTGCGATGCTCCCGTCCTAGTTGTACTGCCCATTTTAATTTTTCAAGGAAGGTCATCGGGCATGACTGTGGAAAAATTAATCTCTTCCTGACACGACCAACTTCACCTTGTGTGTGTTCTTGTCTGCTTCCTTCAAATTCCATACTTTGCTCTGTTCTTGATCCATTCTCCACTATCTCCTTTCTGTTATTTCCATTATTATTACCACCCACACACGTTTTTTGTCCTAGATTTTTTTGTCTCTTCTCCTCTCTCACTTCTCCGCTTTCACTGTCCTCTTGCCAGCTTGTCTCCCTCATCCTTTTAGAGATTTCTTTCTTTTTCACTACCTCTTGTTGTAGCGGTATTTTCTCACTTTCGAACTTTCCTTGTGCTTCATAAC
This sequence comes from Homarus gammarus, assembly GCA_958450375.1. Classification (NCBI taxonomy): domain Eukaryota; kingdom Metazoa; phylum Arthropoda; class Malacostraca; order Decapoda; family Nephropidae; genus Homarus; species Homarus gammarus. The sequence continues at coordinate 1,241,744 of CAUDMG010001311.1, forward strand.
TCGTATTAGACTCATCACTACTCAACTCAAGGTCTTCAAGAACTTCGTCCAATACTATCTTTTCTTTATTCTTCCATGTAGAGTTCTTAAGCGATAATTCACTTTCCATGGGGCAATGTTGACATCCCACAACACCCAGCCATGAGTGATGGGACCCCGAGCAGTTATTTTCGTGTGGTAAACAGTAAGTTCTCAACACCAAAGTTGCTTGACGATACTTATCTTATCCTCAGGTCCTTATACACAAGTAGGTAAGTCTATATATCCTTCAGATAATGTAATAGGCTCGAAAACATCCCAAATTTGGGAGCTAGCACTCACAGCTGTGGTTACCAGTGCCCGCCACCCAACGTATGTTCTGGCAATGGACAGTTGAAATGAGACATGACTCATCTTGATTGACTCGACTCGACTCGATCGGTGTAAAAGCAGCCATAGAGTTCAGTGTTTAGGGTTCAGAGTGGGCTACCGTTTTAATGAAATTCGTCTGCTACGTCGTCTACTAATGACATTTACGGACGCCGTGACGTCAGTCTTCCAGAGATACGGAAATTACGAAAATTTTATGTATTTGGCTAATTTCTAGTCAGACAATGAATAAATTATTATAAAATAAATTACAATGTGTTTCTATTTATACCCATATCAAATGTAATGTGAAATGAAAATTTGTCAGTTTGTAACGTGTAAAGTAACCGAAATATTGGGGCCAAACACAACGGAGGTCCAGTCTGTCCTTGTCCTCGTACAGTACAGCTATTTCATGATGCCTTATTCCGCTGAGTTTGCAAACCAAGTATCTTCAAACAACCTTCAGAGTTTTGGTAAGTTAATATTTGATTGTTTAATATTATTAAGGAGCTATTAGTATTCATTACTTCTTCATAATAAATAGAAAAGTTAATCATCAAATATATACATAATTTCTTCTTTTCTTAGAACATGTGCTTCTTGTTATGGAGGGATAACTATCTCAGGTTTTGTGTGTGATTGTGATATTGTGATATCCCGCAACGAAACTACTGTACGGTAATGTACCTGCACAGTAAAAGTGAATAGTCAGTATAAAATACTTTAAAACGAACGGTTTCCTTACAGGAGATTTTGTGGTGCAGTCCTGGATTTTTGCTGTGTACTACATCCTTCTTCGGACTTTCTCTCACTCATATTTTTCATCTCCTTAATGGAATCCTCGCCTTGAGGAAGTACCCCACATACATGGAGAGATTCATAAGCTAGATGATTAATGGCGGTCTTTGGACTGGGCACGATATTAAATATACAATTGATATTGTAGAGTTTTACACGAAACTCATGAACTTTGACTATAATGCTTCAAAATAAAAAAATCGTAAAGTTTTCATAATTTGTTCTGCAGGTTTATCGCTCCCCACATCTAATGCTGATGCGGAGAGGTAAATCTCTTAAACTAAATTTGATGAAGTCGACGACCCGCAATAGTCAGGAAATGTTGAATATTGTACATATATATATATATATATATATATATATATATATATATATATATATATATATATATATATATATATATATATATATATTTCATTCAATTTCAATTTCAATTTCAATTGTTTATTCAATGACACCAGAAGCATCTGGCAATTGTGACAAGTATATACAGTATAAATATTATAAAGGGGCTTACTAAAGCCTAAGGAAGGAAGGATATTCCTTTAACACATAATCAATGTTATTTACAAAATATCTGGCCAGTATGGGGAGGATCATCGTGTCTCCGTCAGGGGGTCGTGGAGTGGTGGTTCAGGAGGAGTCACGGAAGCGTTGTGTGTGGGGACACCTTAGGAGGTAGTGGATAAGGGTGCTGCTGTAGGGTCTTCTGCATAATGCACAAGAGCATTGCTCAGGGGATGCGGGGATACCAATCTCCCAAGCAAAGTCATACCCAATGATGATACGGGCAGCAATCACGTCCCCTTTCCGCGACCCTTTCCCATAGACGTACGAGAGGTCAGGAAGTTTAGGAAGTTTACGGAGGGCATCGTAGCAGGTGGGCGGGGAGTCCAGGGGGATGGCTGCTTCCCGAGCTTCTCTCTGTTTGCGGCGAATTAGGGTCCTAAGCTGTAAAAGTGTTCGAGGAACAACGTAGTCAGGTGTGGCCTTGTTGCAGCCAGTCTTGGCAAGGCCATCTGCTGCCTCATTCCTCAAGATACCGACATGACTGGGTATCCATAGGAATGTCACAGGACGGCCTGCATCCTAAAGTGTGGATGTTAACCCTCGTATTCGGAGGATGAGGTCCTTATTTTCCCCTGATCCAAATGCGATCCCGTCGAGAGCAGACCTGGAATATATTTCATTAATATATATATTTCATTAGCCCAATAAAGCACGCGGACTTCTACATACAATCAACACCTCAACCCGCAAGGATTCGAACGTTCCCCGGTCACAGTCATGGGCTCGTGGACCGTGGGTTCGAATCCTGGCGTGTTGAGGTGTAGATTGTATATATATATATATATATATATATATATATATATATATATATATATATATATATATATATATATATATTTTATATATATATATATTATATATATATATATATATATATATATATATATATATATATTTTGTCATGGTCTTGGGGTGAATCGGTGGTATATGAGTGGATTATATTATATAAAGATAATAATATGTCGTATTTCTTATTTCTTACCGTAGAGTTCGATACCTTCACACTGATTACTTACAGGAGATTATGGGGTATCTACATAGAAGTTCACTTTACCACTCGACATTTCATGATTTATATTTGATAAATGATGATTTAATGAATTCCATTAATTTCCAACATCTATCTCAGTTATTGGTTATACTTTGTCATAACCAATCAGTCATTACCTTGAGTAATAATAATATAGGATCACAGATACGGGCAGATAATTGCACTTACATTTACTTTTCAAGCTTCCATACAATGATCTACAATTTGCATGGATATATGACTCACTCACGTTCACGCTGTAATAAAATTAATCTTCTAAAAGAGAATTTCAACTTGGGGACACATGTGATTACTCTACTATGGGTATGACCTAACAGAGCCATAATTCTTCAAGGGATACATTTACTGCCAGCCTGGATTACTTTTGTTACAACCAGGCTTCATCACAAGAACTTCTTTCCACGGCCATAACAACAGAAAGTACTCTTGGATTACCACACATCTTCTCGCGTCACTGACAGTCACTGTAGACGGTTGTCGCGGCAACGAGAACTGGTAAGCATGACTTGAATTAACCATTTAGGTGTAATAGACCAGCCTGGATTGCTTTTGTCGCAACTAGGCTTCCACACGTGATATTTCTCCGGGGATAACAAACCTAGGTTAACACACTTAGTCTCGTGTCAATCACGGTCACTGTAGACGGGTGTCGTGCAGGAGAACTCTGTAAGCGTGAATTAATTAACCATTTACTGTAGGTTTGATAGGCCAGCCTGGATTGCTCTTGTCCCAACCAGGCATCCACACGTGATATTTCCATGGGGATAACAAACCTAGGTTAACACACTTAGTCTCGTGTCGATCAAGGTCACTATAGACGGGTGTCGTGCAGGAGAACTCTGTAAGCGTGAATTAATTAACCATTTACTTGTAGGTTTGATAGGCCAGCATGGATTGCTCTTGTCGCAACCAGGCATCCACACGTGATATTTCCACGGGGACAACAACCTAGGTTAACACGCTTAGTCTCGTGTCGACGACGGTTCACAGGATGGAGTGGCGGTGGAGGACTCTGTGTGGTGTGGTGTCCCGCCCCATTAAAAGGAAGAGGATGGAGACGACGTCTTAACTATGCCATGGTCCAGGGATACTACTTAAAATGAGGTTTTTGGGTGTGAAGCGATGAACAGTACAACACTGTTTCACTGCCCACCCCCCCTTAAAGGCTGGCTAACATACCTAATTGAAAATACATGTCCCAGTTATGCCTCGCCGGGCCTCTTATCTCTGGTAAAACAAACTTTGGAGTTGGTTGCCTGGGTAAGCCTAACGCAACCCATGACAATCGCCCCTACTAAGAATAATTTTTCTTCGGAGAATAAATTTCAGCACCTGTATACAATCAAGAGAAATGCCTAGCCCAGACACACAATTCAACATTCACACTGTGGTGTGTGTGTGACACTAACACTGCAACGGGATATAGTCGCCAATCGCCACTGAGGGAAAACCTGAACATTTACTTTAGATTTTCAGGCTGTTGGAAAACTCCGAAGCAAGGGTGACAATTCCCGAGCTATAGTTCATGCTAAGCATAAACACGCTACATTTATGTTGCAGCAACGTGTTGTGTAGTGTAGGGTATGTAGACATTGTTTAGGTGGTACAGGTGTCGTGTTATGTTCTTAAGTGTAGAGAGGTGTGAAAAGGTTTACATAACATATGAAGAGTCGTCAGATGCGTGGAGGTTCGAGTTGACCGGAACATATGGACACTCCCACACATAGGTCAGGTCCTAGACACGCTCTGCAATGTCGAATGAATTTCCCCCGGTGGGTGAAGAGAAGGATTCCTTCAGCCGGCTGATGTGGAACTGGGTCCCTCTGTCGCTGAGGACCCCCAATGTGAGGGTGTACTCTGCCCATCACTCACCCTTGGGTCTACTGTCCACCGCCTCACGCTGAAATCCACCAAGATGAGGATGTAAATCTGTCCATCACTCACCCTTCTCACCCTTGGGTTTACTGTCCACCGCCTCGTAGTGAATCGGGAGGCTGGGGTGGAACTGGGTCCCTCCGTTGATGAGGACCCCCAAAGGTGTGGAGGAACTCTTCCCGTCACTCACCCTTGGGTGTGCAGTCCACCGCCTCGTACTGAATCAGCTGGCTGATGTGGAACTGAGTTTGCTGACCACAATGTCCGCCGCCACCCTCTCAAGGGTTCGGGGATCACTGTGAGAGGCCACAGGGGTGCAGGTAGAACTCGACCCCCGTCATTGGTTCTGGCAAACATCACAAGTCCTCTTCTGTTTCTTTATTTTCCACCTTTAACTTCAGATTCAAAATTTCTTAGAGTCCCCTCAAATGTACTAGTAATCATTTCGTAGTATAATATATGCGTTTGCACAAACTGCTGACAAGAGTGCAATTATCCCGGGTCTGCGTCCCTGTTCGGGCGCCAATTGTCATGGTTTTGGGGTGAATCGGTGGTATATGAGTGGATTATATTATATAATGATAATAATATGTCGCATTTCTTATTTCTTATCGTAGAGTTCGATACCTTCACACTGATTACTTACAAGAGATTATGGCGTATCTACGTAGAAGTTCACTCCACCACTCGACATTCCATGATTTATATTTGATAAATGATGATTTAATAAATTCCATTAATTTTCAACATCTATCTCAGTTATTGGTTATACTTTGTCATAACCAATCAGTCATTACCTTGAGTAATAATAATATAGTATCACATATACGGGCAGATAATTGCACTTACATTTATTTGTCAAGCTTCCATACAATGATCTATAATTTGCATGGATATATGAATCACTCACGTTCACGCTGTAATAAAATTAATCTTCTAAAAGAGAATTTCAACTTGGGGACACATGTGATTACTCTACTATGGGTATGACCTAACAGAGCCGTAATTCTTCAAGGGATACATTTACTGCCAGCCTGGATTGCCTTTGTTACAACCAGGCTTTATCACAAGAACTTTTTTCCACGGCCATAACAACAAAAAGTACTCTTGGGTTACCACACATAGTCTCGCGTCACTGACAGTCACTGTAGACGGTTGTCGTGGCAACGAGAACTGGTAAGCGTGACTTGAATTAACCATTTAGGTGTAATAGACCAGCCTGGATTGCTTTTGTCGCAACCAGGCTTCCACACGTGATATTTACACGGGGATAACAAACCTAGGTGAACACACTTAGTCTCGTGTCGATCACAGTCACTGTAGACGGGTGTCGTGCAGGAGACTCTGTAAGCGTAAATTAATTAACCATGTACTTGTAGGTTTGATAGGCCAGCCTGGATTGCTCTTGTCGCAACCAGGCATCCACACGTGATATTTCCACGGGGATAACAACCTAGGTTAACACGCTTTGTCTCGTGTCGACGACGGTTCACAGGATGGAGTGGCGGTGGAAGACTCTGTGTGGTGTTGTGTCCCGCCCCCTTAAAAGGGAGAGGATGGAGACGACGTCTTAACTATGCCATTGGTCCAGGGGATACTACTTAAAATGAGGTTTTTGGGTGTGAAGTGATGAACAGTACAACACTGTTTCACTTCCCACCCCCCCTTAAAGGCTGGCTAACATACCTAATTGAAAATACATGTCCCAGTTATGCCTAGCCGGGCGTTTTATCTCTAGTAAAACAAACTTTGGAGTTGGTTGCGTGGGTAAGCTTAACGCAACACATGAAATATATATATATATATATATATATATATAATCAACGACCTCACCAGCAAGGAATCGAACCCTCGACCTACTGGGTGTGACTAGGGAACGCTTACCGGCTAGGCCACAAGGACACTAAAAGCAGTTCTAGACTCTGTTATATTTCACACAAAGCCTGTTCATCGAGCTGATGGCACCGTGAACCTCATTGGGAAACTGCCCGTGCCTCGTATGTGGTGTCAGTAGCATTTTACCGAATCCAGCTGGATATGAAACGCGAGGTACATATATATACTTCATTTTTAGTCCATTTAACACGCGGACTTTGAACATACAATCAACGACCTCACCAGCAAGGAATCGAACCCTCGACCTACTGGGTGTGACTAGGGAACGCTTACCGGCTAGGCCACAAGGACACTAAAAGCAGTTCTAGACTCTGTTATATTTCACACAAAGCCTGTTCATCGAGCTGATGAGGTTCACGGCGCCATCAGCTCGATGAACAGGCTTTGTGTGAAATATAACAGAGTCTAGAACTGCTTTTAGTGTCCTTGTGGCCTAGCCGGTAAGCGTTCCCTAGTCACACCCAGTAGGTCGAGGGTTCGATTCCTTGCTGGTGAGGTCGTTGATTGTATGTTCAAAGTCCGCGTGTTAAATGGACTAAAAATGAAGTATATATATGTACCTCGCGTTTCATATCCAGCTGGATTCGGTAAAATGCTACTGACACCACATACGAGGCACGGGCAGTTTCCCAATGAGGTTCACGGCGCCATCAGCTCGATGAACAGGCTTTGTGTGAAATATAACAGAGTCTAGAACTGCTTTTAGTGTCCTTGTGGCCTAGCCGGTAAGCGTTCCCTAGTCACACCCAGTAGGTCGAGGGTTCGATTCCTTGCTGGTGAGGTCGTTGATTGTATGTTCAAAGTACGCGTGTTAAATGGACTAAAAATGAAGTATATATATATATATTACACGTGACCATAATTGGTATTAATTAAATTTTTCTCTGAATATTATATATACATTAATGTCATTTTGTAACAGGATAAACGGTATCCCTGGTTCAGAACTTAGGGCAGCGTTGCCGAGTTGTAGTCCTCTAGTGACCTTTGGCAAATAACGTGGCTTTTATAGTTGCCAATTAGTCACTATAAGGCCACGCTCTAGACACATTCTACGCTCATTCTTCATAAATTCTACAAATCAAAATAAGCTTTATTCTACATTGAAATTTTATTAAATAATATTGTAAAATATTAGTATGGCTGTTTTATTTAATACCTTATATTATGTTACATAGTCATACATGTGCCACGTCATCGAAGAATAAAATTGCATATATTAAAATAAATGTATATTTGTCATAGTATTCACTTATATGCATCAGAATTAGTAAAATATCTACCACGACATTGCGAAGACCTAATGAGAAATATTTATACACACTACTCCCTTAGTGCCAAAAGGAAATATGAACTTAACTTGCCCAAACTTTTCTGGACCTTAAGCCAGACAAAATCTTACATGCGTGTGCCACTCGATGGCTGCCGTTGCACGCAGCAGGTGAGCGCATGCTTGAACAGTGGGATACTATAAAATTACGAAGTAGTTTTACTGTGTCTTACGGGTGTTATTAAAAAGAGAGAAAGAAAGCGTCCCCCCAATCCCTGTGTTCCGCACTTTCTGTGTATCATTCTCCGTGTTTGTTCCCAAAACGCTCATTCCACAGTCAGTGTGGCTTTGGCAGCATCGCTGCCTCAGGGAGTCAGGGACAGATGTCAGCTGAGCAGTGAGGTGAGAAGACGCATGTCGCAGTTACCCCCGACCCACGTGCTACCACTTGCTCACGTCGGCATCTGGCCAGACTTACTGTCGCCACACACGCCACTCTCACTTTGACGTGGATATCTCGTCTCTGTTGAATTGACTTGCTTTTTTCTCTGTGTTTTATGCTCACACTTCTTAGTGTCCTCACCGATTCTCCCAGTAATAACGAACCCTGCGGGAACTGTCGTTAGGACAGGCCCGAAAGGGGCCCCTTAGAAGGGTGTGAGCTGGGCCGGTGAGTTTAGCTGATAGGGTAGAGTAAGCTCCTCCTTTTTTGGGGGTCCTGTTGCAAAACCATAGCCACCAACCTACGATCCCCGTTGGGGGGGGGGGGGGTGTTGGCTACGGCACTGGTCCTAGGGGAACAAGGAACTAGGTAGGTGTAGTGAGCCTTCATTGTCAATTTATTGATTTAAGAGGAGCGAGAGTGACGTAACCAATGGAAGGAAAATGCCACAAGAGGCCTCTGAAGGAAAACAACATCTCCTATATAGACAATATGTCCCCAGCAATCCACCCCGTGGCAGAACCGCCCACCTTTGAGATTCCGTCTGTGATGAAGTACAATATTCCCAAAGAAACCGAATTCAACCATGCATACGAGGTAGTGGTAGCACTGGAACTAGAATACAAGAACATCAAGTTCAGTGTGAAGCCCAATCTAGTTGGAGACCTGATACTTTCCCCCCAAGACCACAACACAACCAAGATCCTCAGCGAGGTCACCAACCTCAACGGGAAGACGGTCAAGATAATACCATTAGACCCCGAGGAGAAAACAACCAGAATGGTCCTACTACGATATCCTCTGGAGCTACCTGTAGAAGTCATCATAAAACATCCAAAAGTGACTGTTACGAACCCCGCCACCAATTGTCATGATCTACCTACCCAGCACTACGAACCACGCCATCTATTGTCTTCATCTACCTACCCAGCACCACGCGCAACGCCATCTAGGGACGAAACACGAGTATGACTCGTCTTAGTTACCACTCCCGGGTTTCCCTTCTCCATATCCTGGTTGTTGCGTCACCTCCTCAAAGTCTTCTTCGTCAGCTCCAATTCGAGGAGAGAGCACTTCACTCTGGGAAGTGACCACAGGATCACCTATCCTGGAAATCTACGGCACAGTGACGACCTACCGTCTTCTACAATACTCAGCCTTGCTCGTCAGCCATCTCAGCTCCGCACTTAAGTATTTGTAATCTTATATTGTCTCCCCCACGTCCACTTGCTTCAAATTATTGTATGTTGTATAAATATGTATATACTGTTAATGTTTAGGTTAAGTATGGTTAAGGGTAAATTATAGGAAGCTGAATATTTTGTTAAGGAATTTATGGTACTTTATTATACACAACAAAATCTCTCATCCTTTGTCTACCCTTTTATAGTCCGATTGTCTTTTTTTTTTTTTTTTTTGTTGCCTGTTGGGATCTGGGTAGACTTTTAACAATATTCTAAATCCCCAACTCGTAACAAATGGCGACCGTGACAGGACTCGACCTTAAGTACCATATTCCTTCCTCCCTTGTAACTCCTTGTTAATTATTCCTCCCAGTCACTTCTGTTCACAATTGCTTTACGGTGGTTTAAAGTTTCCTTCATATGTGTGTGCATATATTGGTATTATCGTACAGTAAGAGTGACAGACGTAGGATATTAGGTTCCAAGTGTCATAAGGCATACCTGTTATTACACGTGGCAGTCGTGTAGTAAGTCTTATCGAGTGTAGGGAAAAATCCGGATCTCTTTAATGCCGTACCCTCACTCCAGAGTAGGCTGTTCCATAGTCACTACTTTAGGGTGAAGTGATATCTTGGGACGCCCCGCTCTACCAGGACCCCAAAATAATAAAGCCTCCATTATTGTTCTTCTCATTATCTCATTCGGGGTCAATAATCAAGTATCTCAGGGTTGTTAATCCGGATCTTTATATTAATGCCGTAATACGCCCTTCCTCTTTCAAGTATCTCAGGGTTGTTAATCCGGATCTTTATATTAATGCCGTAATACGCCCTTCCTCTTTCAAGTCTCTTATCCTTATCTAAGGATCTTATCAGAAGAACAATAATCATAAGTGTAATTTCCCTAGGTATAACTTGGTTAGTTTCCGGGACTTTCTGGTTATCCACTGCCGTGATATTTTCTACGGTAATCCACTTATCTTATCTTTTGACCATTAGTTAATTTATCCTATTTTTCTTAACAATGGCCACCTCAGGTTTTGATCTCCAGGATTTTATTGAAAATCCTTCCGTAGCTTAATTATGTGTTAATATCCTGAAGAAAGAATGGAAAGAAATGGCCAACTATTACAATATCCCATTTTCACAGCAACTGACTAAGGAAATGTTAAAAAATCATGTAATTGAAATGTTGGTTCAACAAGAAGTTTTAAAAGAATCCGCTGTTGACCGATTAACGCCCATGTCCAAGAAACTTCAACCACTATCCACCACCCCTCCTCACTCAGAAGTTGCCTCAGGTCTTGCTAGCCCTCAAGAAAAAGCACAAAGAGTAGACGCCTTAGAACTAGAACGAGCTAGGCTCGAGTTCCAAATCAAAATGAAAGAACTCGAGTTGGAACAGGCCAAGTTGGAGCAGGACGAAAAGTTGGAACAGGCCAAGTTGGAGCAGGAGGAAAAGTTGGAACAGGCCAAGTTGGAGCATGAGGAAAAGTTGGAACAGGCCAAGTTGGAACAGGCCAAGTTGGAGCAAAAGTTGGAGCATGAGGGAAGGTTGGAACAGGCCAAGTTGGAGCATGAGGGAATGTCGGAACAGGCCAAGTTGGAGCATGAGGAAAGGATGGAACAGGCCAAGTTGGAGCAGGAGGTTAGACTGAAAGAACTACAGGTGAGAGAGACAGAAGTCACCTTAACATCTGAGTTCAAATCAAAAGAAGTGGCATTAAAAGAGAAACTAGCTGCTTTTAACCCTGCTACTGCTTCTTCCCCTATTCCCGGGTTTGATGAATCCGATATGGACGTGTCATTTAGGACTTTTGAGAAAATAGCCGGGAAGAATGAGTGGCCCAAGGACCAGTGGGTGTCAGTGTTAGTTCCTAAATTATGTGGTAAGGCTCGTAGAGTTTATAACTGTTTAGACCAGACTGATGACTATGATAACGTAAAAAAGAATATCCTCACCTCTTATGCTATCACGCCAGATGGATACCGGCAGAAGTTTCGTAAACTAACCAAACCATTTTCACACACCTTTGTTGAGTTTGCTCAAGAAAAGCTTAGGTTTTTTTAGTGGTTAGAGGCTACAGAGACCTCCACATTTCAGGATTTGTTAAATTTGGTAGTCCTGGAGGAGTGGAAGAACAAGATACCATTTCACATTTTGAAGCATGTGGAGGAGCGTGGAGAGGTTAATTTAGGACGTGCGGCTGAGCTGTCTGATGCATACGCCTTGCTGGTGGAGTCACTGGGCAGTAGAGAACGTGGTACTTCCCGACATGTTAGGTCCTCCTCTGATGATAACCTTGGGGGCGTGAGTGGTCGGTCGAAAGGTCCCACACCTACCCCCCCTGATGCAACCAAGTTTACTTGTTCTTACTGCAAAAACCCAGGCCATACGATCCAGACTTGTAAACACCCAAAGTGTCGAATTGCTAAAAGTAGTTCCCTGGATCCCAAATCCAAACCAATAGCAAACACCAATGTGGAAAGGCCCAATCAGGATCTCTTCTCTTCATTCACCTATGAGGGAAAAATTTCAATCATAGAGGGGTCTCGTTCTTTCCCTATTCGTATACTACGTGATACGGGCGCAGCACAATCTATCCTCCTGTTTAACGTCATTCCTGATATATCTACCGCATTTACTAATGAGTGTTCTAATTTCAGATCTCTCGTCCCATTCTTCCTATCCTTTAGCTAAAGTGCACCTCCAATGTCCCTTGATTACTGGGGAAGTGCAAATAGCCATTAGGAAAGATCCAATGCCTGTGAGCGGCATTCATTTATTATTGGGTAATGACTTGGTAGGAGATCTAGTGGTTCCCAACATAAAGACAGTCGATTCTCCCTTACCTGTCAACTCCACCACTGACCTTGAAGAAACTATTCCTCACCTTTTCCCATCTTGTGCTGTCACCCGGTCACAGAGTGTGCGAAATGAGCCCTCTTCATCTAAAACCACCTCCAATATCTTCCTGCCCACAGAAGATCTGTACAATAAGACCATTAGTAAGGATGAGCTCATTAAAGCCCTACAATCTGATCCATCTTTGTTCAAACAGGTGATGGAAGACCTCAGTGTGGACCATTATACATCTTCGGCTTACCACCCAACGTCCCAAGGTTGCTTGGAAGGGTTCCATCAAAACTTTCAAAACAATGCTAATAAACTATCTCCCCTCAACTATATAGTCCATACTCCTGATTGCAGGAAAGATTCACAACTTGTTCACATTAATCTCATGGAACTTTACCATTCAAGGCAGTCAGAGGAAGACATCCCAGAGGCTATAAGCCTACCTGTATTGCATACGGTTTTGTCAGGGCCGGAACCGGAGACAGATGACATGGACCTATTGGAGAATTTAGACTTCCCTCTACCTAAAGAAAACCCTGCTAACAGTCACATACTCAACAACTTGGATGAGTATTTTTCTGTTCTGAATTCATCTCAAGCAAAAGATCTCACTAAGTTATTATCAACATTTCCTAAAGTCACGTCAGACCTCCCAGGGTTTTGCAATATACTTAAACATGATATTAAGCTAATCTCAGATGATGTACAACCCGTTAGGCAATCAGCATATCGACTAAATCCACAAAAAAAAGAGATTATGAAAAAGGAGGTAGATTATTTGTTAAAACATAACTTAGCTGAGCCTAGTACCTCACCCTGGGCTTCAACTTGCCTTCTCATTCCAAAACCCGATGGCACTTTTCGTTTCTGTGCCGATTATCGTAAAGTGAACCAGGTCACTGTCTCAGACTCCTACCCTTTACCTTTGATTGAAGATATAATAGACAGCATAGGCTGTGCCAAATTTATATCTACCGTGGACCTGTTGAAAGGATATTATCAAGTGGGACTCATGGATAGGGCAAAAATAATCTCGGCATTTATAACTCCATTTGGTCTTTGTCAATATTTGGTTATGGCGTTTGGCTTTTCTAATGCTCCGGCCACATTCCAGAGGGCCATCAACTACCTAATTCAGGACCTAGGTGGGACGTTCGCCGACCTGGATGACCTGGTGGTGGTGTCGGACGGCTGGGACGAACATCTGGTGCGTTTGGAGATACTGTTGGCACGACTGCAAGAGACTGGATTCACCATAAACCTGGCTAAATCTGCTTTTGGCCGGGCCTCAGTGACTTACCTAGGACATATCGTTGGGCATGGTATTGTGGGATCCAAGGACGCAAACGTTAAAGCCATCTTGTCCTTCCCCACTCCAAGGACGAGGAAGGAACTCATGTGCTTCCTGGGGATGTGCAGCTACTACCGTCGGTTCTGGAGTAACTTCTCCAGCGTGGCCGGACCCCTCACAGACCTTACCAGTTCTGCGATCCCTTACATCTGGAACCAGAAATGCGACCAGTCTTTCCACCGCCTGAAAGCCTTCCTTGCCTCTAAGCCTGTAGTCCACCCACCTGACTACACCTTGCCCTTCCATCTGCAAATCGCGCTAGCGGTGTCGGAGTGGGGGCTGTGCTCCTACAACCCGACCCAACCACTGATGTCCTTCACCCTGTGGCATATTACTCCGCCAAGTTGATAAAACATCAGACCAACTACTCGACCATAGAGAAGGAGGCCCTGGCTCTGGTGTTGGCAATAAAGAAGTTTGAATGTTACCTCTAGTCTTTCCCACAAACAACCCTAGTCTTCACCGACCATAACCCACTCACGTTCATCCAAACCAACAAGACCTCCAACCAGCGAATCCTCCGTTGGGCTCTCCTCACCCAGCCCTATAATCTACAAGTCCGGCACATAAAGGGGGGTGGACAACCTGATTGCAGACTCCTTATCCCGAGCTCCAGTGGAAATGCAGCAGCTACTCTCCAGACGCACCAGGAGATCACCTCCTTCGCGCCCGCGCTACGGAGGTCTTTGGAGGGAGGGTGTGTTACGAACCCCGCCACCAATTGTCATGATCTACCTACCCAGCACTACAAACCACGCCATCTATTGTCTTGATCTACCTACCCCGCACCACGAGCAACTCCATCTAGGGACGAAACACGAGTATAACTCGTGTTAGTTACCACTCCCGGGTTTCCCTTTTCCATATCCTGGTTGTTGCGTCACCTCCTCAAAGTCTTCTTTGTCAGCTCCAATTCGAGGAGAGACCACTTCACTCTGGGAAGTGACCACAGGATCAACTATCCTGGAAACCTACGGCACAGTGACTACCTACCGTCTTCTACAATACTCAGCCTTGCTCGTCAGCCATCTCAGCTCCGCACTTAAGTATTTGTAATCTTATATTGTCTCCCCCACGTCCACTTGCTTCAAATTATTGTATGTTGTATAAATATGTATATACTGTTAATGTTTAGGTTAAGTATGGTTAAGGGTAAATTATAGGAAGCTGAATATTTTGTTAAGGAATTTATGGTACTTTATTATACACAACAAAAACTCGCATCCTTTGTCTACCCTTTTATAGTCCGATTGTCTTTGTTTTTTTGTTGTTGTTGCCTGTTGGGATCTGGGTAGACTTTTAACAATATTCTAAATCCCCAACTCGTAACAGTGACCAAGGCAGGGCGTTGTGTTACGAGTTGGGACAAAGCACAGACAAAGCAAGTGCTAGTGGACATCAAGGGGACAGTCCCAGAGGAGGTAGACCTAGGCAACTGGGGGAGTTACAAGTTGCGTCCTTTTGTCCCAGAACCACTACGATACTACAAATGTTAGGAATTTGGACATCATCAATCCAGATGCCACAAAAAAATGAGATGTGGCATCTGCAGCCAAAGCCACAAGACAGAAATGTGTATTCAAAAACACAAGGAAGGAGCCACCACGACAGTCAAGTGCCCAAATTGTGGAAAGAAACATCACGCTTGGAGCACATCATTCCCAGAGAGGAGAGAGCGGATGAAAGTTGCAATGGCAAAAATGCATCCACAAAACACAACAGAAGCACCTCAGAGCACATTCGTGTGGGGTCAACAGCGACAGAAAATAGTCAACCCAACACCCACTCCGCCCCAACTGTCAGAGGATTCCTTCCCTGCACTTCCCCCACCTGGCTACAGGACAAAATTGAAGACACCCGGACAAAATCAGTGAAGCAGGAAACCATGACAAATCAGTGGACTCTGTATGTATATTATGTATGCTGGATTATATATCATGTATGTATATTATGTTTGTGCTCCATCTATGTATTATTTATTCAGCCTAGCTAGCAGCGTGTGGCAATGTTATTACCATATCCCACATGCTTAATTAATGTGCCTGGCGACGTATGGAAGCTGCTAATGTATCACTTGCCATACGTCGCCTATAGCAGTTGACAAGGAGCCTAGCCGGGGAGAGTGCTGCTTCCCTTTGTGTACATACTCTTATCCAGTAAACCGAACCTACAAAACTATACAGGTGTTTGTGTTCTCTCCTGTATATAGAACTTATTATTCAGAACCTAACATGGCGCAGTGATCCGATCTTACTGGATAATTACGAGTGATAGTGCAAAGTTTGTAGAAAGCCGGCTATGGACTCTATGGACTCTCGCTTGGGTCAACTCCTGCGCGTCAGCTCTCCTCGAAGAATTTAGCAACTTTGAGCAGTGTCAGTGATTTTCTGTGAAGTGTTTAGTGCATTGTGTGTTCGTGCCATTCATGTGTGACCTTGTTCTAAAGGATTCCCAAGGTATACGGCACGTTCTGGGCATTTGTAAGGAGTAGAGTTCAGTGCACCCGTCTCTGACCGCGTTCTGAGGGTAACTGGACTGACTGGGAGTCGCCGCGCCTCTCCCTCCACCCCCTCACAGCGTCGTCTCCACACCCCTTCACAGCTCGAGGAGACCGCTCCCACTGCCCTCACACACACACGCACACATACACGTACTAACACTCGCTGACCGCGCGGCTTCCTTATATATATTTTATATATATAACCTACTTATCTGTGTATTTAATTAATTTTTTTTGTCTGAAATCTTGTTGATACGACGGGCTGACCGGTCAACACTGATTTAAGACATAGTACACAGATGAAGTAGTTATGTCTCACGCCTTACGTAGCCGTGGACCCAGCGCCTGGATGAGCCAGGCGGGTGATAGCCCCGCAGAGATGGATGACCAGGCCGGCCACGACGCTCCAGCCCCCACATCGCGCAGTCCCTCACCTCAATATTCAGCGTTGTCTCCAGAGATAATTGCTTTACTGAAGTTTATGAGAGATGAGAAACGCGAGGATGAAGCCCACAGACGTTTGGCGGATGAGCACAGAAGGCAAGCAGAGGCAGAACGAGACAACCAACGGAGATTGGAAGACAGTGAACGGTTTGAAGCCTTGATATCTCGCCTCACTGTTAACCAAGCCCCTGGCTCTAACACTGTCTCGGTACTGACTGGTTCAGATACCTCATCCATGCTTCCTTCACGCCCCCCAGCCCCACCTAAAGTAGCAGCTCAAACGCCGCCCATCTTGAAGCCTGATGAGACTTTCCAGACTTTTCGTGAATGGCGGCGACGGTGGACTGATTATTCTACAATGGTGGATCTCCAGAGTTTGTCACAGCTTAAACAACTCATCCAGCTGCGTATGTGCCTGTCCTTGGAAATTCAGCGTGTCTTGGAACATACGTCGCAGGTACCCCCAACCTCTTCGCTGTCTGTAGAGGAGGTACTGGACGTTCTACAACGGCACATCAAAGGACAGCAGAATGAAGCTCTGCGCAGGAGGGAATTGTTTAGCTGTAGACAGATGGAGGGTGAGTCTTTTGATGCCTTTTACGTGCGTCTTAAGAGAGCCTCGGAAGAGGTAGATATATGTCCAGGCCACCACCAGCAGTGCGAGGAGACCCAGTTGAGGCAGGTGATCCTGATGGGTGTTAAGGATGAGGAACTTGTCCAACGCCTCACCTCCCTCGACTCTTCCTCTTCTCTTAAGGAGGTGTTGACGATATGTCGCTCCTATGAGGCTGCCAGGTGTGCCACCTCTGCCATCCGTGCTCCCCCTACAGCTGTACGCGCTGTGTCCCGGTACAAGAAGGACAAGAAGTCTGTTCCTACGCCTTCGCCCACCACGTCCACGCCCGGTTTATTTTGCAACAACTGTGGTAAGCAGCACGGAACACAGGTGTGTCCAGCTGCTCAGTCTACCTGCAACAGTTGTGACCGTAAGGGCCACTAGTCACTCACAGTACGGTGCCCAGCCAAACGCGTCCAGTGCAATGTGTGTGGTCGTCTGGGCCACTATGACAAGTGTTGCCCTTCCAACATACCCAAGAGACCGCGTCGGCGGAAGCTTCAGCCCCCTTCCACCAGAGAGGGCCGCCCACAGCCTTCCAATCAGAGGCACGACGACTCCTGACAACGCTCGAGCCACATTAGGAATGTGTGCTCCCCCCCGCGTCCCAGGACCAAAGTCCCCCAGTACATCAGCGTCATCGTGACCTACGGCGGTGTGTCATCCCGTCTTCAGATGTTGCCCGACACCGGCGCTGATGCTACAGTCATCTGTCCCCAGCATTTGCAATGCTTGGGGCTCTCTCCAAGTGATCTAGGACCGCCCCCCAAGGATCTCCGCTTTATGGCAGATGGTTCACAGATGACCCCGGCCCTGGGTTCACTCCAAGCACAAGTCACCTTTGGCAACAGGTCGTGTCAAGCCTGGATTGATGTGCATAACGGTGTCCAGACTCCTTTGCTGTCCTACAGACATTGTCAGGAGTTGGCCATCATCTCCCAGGACTTCCCCAAACCTATTCTTGAGGTAAAACACGCCAACAGGGTGCAAAAAGGGAGCAGCAACGACCCTGCTGCCGCCCTACCCCTGCCTCTTGCCAGTGACACCTCTCCTTCGGATGCTCGGAAGTACTTCCTGAAGGAATTCAGCGACGTTCTGGTGACCAAGTCCGCTCTGGAATCCAAGCCTCTCAAGAAGATGGCAGGTCCCCCCATGAGGATCCACCTGAGGGACGACGCGAAGCCATTCGCTATTTACACCCCTCGACTGGTTCCCCTGGCCTTCCGCGAGGCGGTCCAAAACGAGCTGGACTCCATGGTCGCCCAAGAAATTATTGTACCAACCGGCGATGACCCGTCTCCATGGTGTCACCCGATGGTTGTCGTCGCAAAACCTAAAGGTGGTGTTCGGATCACCACTGACCTTTCCAAGCTCAACAACCAGGTGTCTCGTCCTGCCCACCCTTCTCCCACGCCCTTTGCAGCTATACGCAGTGTGAACCCGAAGGCGCGCTTCTTCACGACGATGGACGCCCTGTGTGGATACTGGCAGATAGAGCTTGCCGAAGAAGACCGACCACTCACAACGTTCATCACCCCGCATGGACGTTACAGTTATTGCCGTGGCCCCATGGGATTCGCAGCTACAGGAGACGCTTTCTGTCTTCGAGGTGATATGGCTCTACAAGGTCTGGCAAACTGCGTGAAAATGGTCGACGACATACTCGTGTACGACGAGGATTATATGGATCACCTCTGCCGTATCTACGAGGTACTCAACAGGTGCCGGAAGCACGGCATTACCCTAAATGCTGACAAGTTTGTTCTGGCCAGCTCTTCAGTTGACTTTTGTGGGTACACCCTCTCAGGGAATGGTATCGCAGCTGACCCGGAAAAGGTCCGCGCCATTACGGATTTTCCCACCCCTGCTAACCTGACCGACTTGAGGTCCTTCATCGGTCTCGTCAACCAGTTAGCAGAGTTTTCGTCGGACATCTCCACAGCTGCTCAACCACTTCGCCCCCTGATGAGCCCCAAGAGGACATTCCTGTGGACCCCCGACCACGACAAGGCCTTCCAGCAAGTGAAACAGGCCCTGTCTCGTCCACCTGTCCTCGCCACGTTTGACCCAGCCTTGCCGACAGTTCTGCAGACAGATGCCTCACGCTTGTATGGCGTGGGATACGCCCTACTGCAGGATCATGGTGGAGGGCAGTTCCGGCTCGTCCAGTGTGGCTCGCGTTTCCTCTCTGACACTGAGACGCGCTACGCCACTATTGAGTTGGAGCTGTTGGCTGCGGTTTGGGCGATGTCCAAGTGCAGGTTTTACCTCATAGGCCTGCAATACTTTCACCTAGTGACCGACCATCGCCCGCTTGTCCCGATCCTCAACCACTACACGCTAGACGCCGTTGAGAACCCTCGCCTCCAGCGTCTGAAAGAGAAACTCTCGGCGTACATCTTCACTGCAGTGTGGCGTGCTGGTAAGGAGCTCTGCATCCCTGATGCCTTATCCCGCTCCCCTGTCAGCCGCCCTACTCCAGAAGACCATGTACTCGACGCCGACCTCGCTCTTTCCGTCAGGACTGTGGTCACTCTCCATGCCGTCCAATCCCTTCGTTCGGACCTGTCACCAGATGACGACAAGGCAATGGAGGACCTTCGAACAGCGGCCCGAGATGACCCTTCCTACGTCCGACTTGTCGAGTGTGTGAGGAATGGATTTCCTAGCAACCGCTACGATCTTCACAACACCCTGCTCCCGTATTGGAAACTCCGCGATGAACTCTACTGCGACGGAGACCTTGTTCTGTACGGAGCACGTGTAGTTGTCCCTGCTGCATCACGTCCCCACGCCTTGGCCCGCCTTCACGACAGTCACCGTGGAGCTGAGGCCACCAAACGACGTGCACGACAGACTGTGTTCTGGCCCGGCATCAACTCCGACATCTCCAATGTTGTCCGTGCGTGTGAGCCCTGCCAAGTATTACAACCCAGCCAGCAGCAGGAACCCTTTATGAGTGACGACAACCCCACCCGCCCCTTTGAGTCTGTGTCGGCCGACTTTTTCTGTGTGTCAGGAAAGTCCTTCCTCGTTATCGTCGACCGTCTCTCTGGTTGGCCGGTTGTCATCAAGTGCGGTAATGACACGACGTCTGCCGCCACCATCAGCAAGTTCCGCCACTACTTCCGTGACGTGGGCGTTCCTGTACGCCTGCGAACCGACGGAGGGCCTCAGTTCACAAGCCGGGACTTTGCTGTGTTCCTTGACCGATGGGGAGTCCGGCATGTGTTGTCATCGCCCCATTACCCGCAGTCCAACGGCCACGCTGAGGCTGCTGTCAAATCCCTGAAGCACCTCATCCTTAAGGTGGCCCCTTCTGGGAACATTGACTGCGAGGCCTTCGACAGGGGTCTTCTTGAACTCCGCAACACACCTAACTACACCGGACGCTCCCCTGCCCAGGTTTTGTATGGACGCCCCCTCCGTTCTTGTGTCCCTGCTCACCCTCAATCCTTCTCCAAGGAGTGGCAGGCCAAGACAGAGGATTGTGATCGCCGAGCCGCCGAACGTGTTCAGGACGTCGTCGCCCGCTACAATGACCACGCCCGTTCTCTCCCCAGGTTGAGTGTCGACACCCAAGTCCGTGTTCAGGACCCGACCTCCCTACGTTGGGACAAAGTAGGCGTAGTCATGGGTCTCGGCAGGTCACGGGACTACCAGGTGCGGTTACCCAGTGGTCGTGTGTGGTGGAGGAACCGCCGTTTTCTCCGCCCCGTAACAATGCCTTCTGCTGGCCCCGCCACCAATGTTGAGTCCCATACCCTTCCCAGTGATGAAGTCCCTCGACGCTCAGAACGGATCCAAAAGAAAAGGTCCGCTCAAGACTTTGCTATGAGCGTATAGGGGGGAGGGAGGTGTATGTATATTATGTATGCTGGATTATATATCATGTATGTATATTATGTATGTGCTCCATCTATGTATTATTTATTCAGCCTAGCTAGCAGCGTGTGGCAATGTTATTACCATATCCCACATGCTTAATTAATGTGCCTGGCGACGTATGGAAGCTGCTAATGTATCACTTGCCATACGTCGCCTATAGCAGTTGACAAGGAGCCTAGCCGGGGAGAGTGCTGCTTCCCTTTGTGTACATACTCTTATCCAGTAAACCGAACCTACAAAACTATACAGGTGTTTGTGTTCTCTCCTGTATATAGAACTTATTATTCAGAACCTAACAGACTCCACAACCGCAGCTCAAGAGCTGCATAGCAGTAAGAGCACATAACACTCCAGTATTGGTGGAGAACACCATATTGCCTGGGACACTGCAACCCGCTCAGGCGACTACCCCAGCCTGCCAATCTACAAGCCGCATTCACAGAATAACAAATAAAACAGATGATCACCATTATGATAGTGACTTTCTTTACTATAACAAAGAAACAAGATACCAGCACCAAAAATATAATAAATGCAGTTATGACACAGCTCACGGAAAAGATGCAGGAAGACCAGACGCTCAAAACTCCACAACTACAAGTGGAACAGACGACGCCCTTGAGTCAGATATCAGACAAGAAGAAGAACTTGCCATCCGAGAGATCACTCAAAACCGTGAAACCTCAAGCCCCTTGCAACAGATCACAAGCACAGACCGTCAGCAAACACATGATCACAAGCAAAAGCGACAGCACCCTGAAGAGAGCAGAAAAAACCCCCGAGATACCTCCCATAATAAGCGGAATTCCACCTCCTGCTCCTCCCTTAGAGCAGTTGCCCAAGAAACAGCCACCAATGAACACACCATTCCTAACGGACGAGGAGAGCGACTCAACCATGAACGCCGAGAGCAACTACAGCACCAGCGACGAGGAGATAATGATAGAATAGCCCCAACTCCTTGTCATCTCAAGACAACACAGTGAAATGTACAAGGCCTGTCCAACAAACGGCATACTGTACAAGCAGCAGCCATGGCTAAAAATATTGATGTCTTCATTCTGCAAGAAACCCTGATGTCAAAAGATAAACAATTCCGCTTGCCTGGATACCAACGGTACTCTGTACCAAAGGGGCCCAACTCCCATGGCAGCATGATTCTCGTCAGGGCGACCATCCCTAGTTCAGAAGTAGAACCAGTTCACTGTGGAGATGGAGTAGAGGCACAAGCTGTTCGGATACACCTGGCAAACGACAGTCTTGTAGTATACAATATCTATAAACCTGCTACCAAACGACTAGAAGCCGGTGAACTACTGACACAAGCAACACAGGAACTTATGCTCATTGCTGGGGACTTCAATGCCCACCATCCAACGATCAATCCGACCACAACAATGAACCAGGATGGTCATCACCTAGGGGAACTGCTGACAGACATTCCAGAAATAACGCTCATTAATACTGGGGAACCGAACACACATACTGGGAGGAACATTGGACCTCACATTCATCTCTACTGAGCTCGTGGAGATAGATGCTGAACTGACCAGTGACCACTTTGCAACGACAACTACTTTGAGGGTGGAGCTAGTCCCTCCTCCCCACGTCCGCCACCCAGATGGAATACCAAGAAATCAAATTCGATAATGTACAAGATGAACTCCAAAAATGATATTTGAACTATGAACCAGCAGAAGATATTGACCAACTAACCCAGGACCTTACTGATGCCATACAACATGCAGCAGAGAAAGCAATACCAAAAACAAACCCTACAAATAGACACCACAAGGACTACTAGTTCTCCAATGACGAAGTCAGAGAACAGAATCACAGAATCGACACATTCAGAAGACATCTCCGACAGTACCTTTCCCCTGAGGGAGTGAAACTCTTGAGAGCTGCTGTCCAATATGCTAGTCAAATTACTCAGAAAATTAGGGAAGACAAATGGCTCGAGTGGTGTGCAACCTTTAATGCACAAACCAGCCTGAGTGAACTCTGGAGAAAACACAGGATAGCAACAGGAAAACTGCCCAGAGTTCCAGCCCACCTCCAGCCACTACAGGAAGCAAATCGCTTGGCAGAGCACTTTGCAGAACGCTCGTCATCAGCTCAACTACCTCCTGAAATAAGACTTCATCTACAGCAAGTACAACTGGTGAGAGAAGTAGTAGTCAGCTATGCAATTGAACAAACTGATACTACAGACTGTCTGTTTACTATAGAAGAAATCAGAAGGGCCAGGAAAACAAGCAAAGACACCGCTCCTGGCAGTGATGGTATAACCTATTCATTGCTCAGCAATGCAGGACTTGCTGGTGAACTTGCTCTCCTAACAGTTAGCAACGCATCATGGTCAGCAGGCAAACTCCCGTCAGCTTGGAAAAGAGCAAACATTGTTCCTATTCCCAACCCAATTATCCCCAGAATTTCAGACCAATATCACTAACAGCATGCATCGGCAAAACCGCCGAAAGGGTGGTCCTTACACAACTCCTCTGGAAAATTGGACCACTTCACCACAATATTTTTGGATTCACCAAAGGTCTCAGCACTGCACACAGTTTGGCCACTTTCCTGGGATCGATTGGTCAAAATAAGGCAATCGTAGTATTCCTTGATCTAGAGAAAGCATTTGAGGTGGCAAATGCACAGGCCATTGTAACCACTCTGGCCCGGAAAGGCGTCAAGGGATGCCTACTGGCTTAGATTGCTGACTACCTCCAAAACGAGAACAGCAGGAGTTACTTGTCAAGGACAAGTCTCAGATCACCAAAGACTGGAAAATAGCACACCACAAGGAGGAGTTCTTAGTCCAACTCTCTTCAACATCCTCATGGAAAACTTGTGTCGGCTCCCCTTTCAAGAGGGTATCAAACTGCTGTGCTATACTGACGACTTAGCACTGATAGTAGAAGGCAAAAACCAAATTAGCAAAGTCCAAAGAGCACTAGGCCTCATCAGTGAAGAATGTATGAGTCTCGGGCTCAAGATATCAATCCCAAAATCGAAAGCCATGAGGATTGGACACAATGAGGCGGTGACACAACTGCAAATACAAGGTATTGCCCTTCTCTAATGTCAGCCAGACAGTTAAGGATATCATATGTTATTCTATCATTACCGGGTGTCGTAGACTTTCCCTTTTTAATCGCATATAATAACTGGCCTCTCGTTATAGGAACACATGTATCATCCTCCTAAGTCTACTCTTACTTTGTAATGAGCTGCATACTCGAAAGTAATTTGGCAAAAATAGCAGTCCCAGCCTAATTCCTAATAAGTTGACTAGCCCTGCCCTGTGGGTCAGCGTAGCTGTTGCCCTGGTTTCGAACACCTCGCACTTTATTCACTTCCTTCCATATGTCACCTAAGCTCTTGTCTTTAGCGATTCTCCCTAAAAAGTCTGCCCAGTATTTATTTCGCGCCTCTTGCTTGATTTCATTATCATTTGGATTTGCACTCCATTCTCTTTGAACCTTTCTAAGGAGTTTACTCCAACCTTGAACCAATTTGTCGTTAACATTCATATTACGTTTCCCATTATTTATTTCTGCTTTATAACTAGATTTACTTGTCAAAACAAAATCAATATCCATTGGTTCATAATATGTATAACAATCCTGTATTGTAGTGATCAGCTCCTGTTTTTTGTCTTCCGGCAGTCAATATCTTTTCCGCTTAATTAAAATTTTTAATTTGTTAATATGAAAAGCATACGCCCATCCAACAATGTATGAAATGCTACAAATACAATGATCACATTGAAGGTTCCAAGTGTTCCCTGAAGAAGGCAGTGATGGGTAGGGAAACACCGGGTAACACTGAAGTCCATTTATTAACAGATAGGAGAAATACAGTCGTGACTAGCGTGTGCCATGCACGGCCCACAGAGTCAGACTGAGACTGCCTTGCCATATGGCAGCCTCGGGGCAATGTTGCCACATAACACGTGCAGTGTTGCCACGTAATTATATACATAGATGCTACTCGGCACAGAAGCTTATATACAAGGTTGCAACTCGGCACAGTAGCTTAGATACATAACCTACGTCTCCCTCCCCCCTCACGCTCATAGTCTTTGTCTTGAGCGGACTTCTTAGTCCTAAGTCGCTCCGAGCGTCGAGGTGCACTGTGGGGCGCATCCTCGTGAAGTATAGGGGACTCGTCCTCGGTCAGGGGGCCAGCAGCAGGGGGTGGGACTGGCCGGAGGAAGCGGTGGTTCCTCCACCAGACGCGGCCGCTCGGCATCCTGACCTTGTAGTCTCGCGACCGGCCGATGCCCATCACTATGCCCACCTTGTCCCAACGTGTCGTCGTCGGATCCTGGACGCGGAACAAGGGCACCAATCTCCAGCAGCTGAAGTGGGCGGGCACGGTCGTCATACCGAGCCTTGGCGTCCTGGGCACGTGTAGCGGCGCAGCAGTCGCAACTCTTGGGTCTGGTCTGCCACTCCTTCGCAAAGGCCTTGGCGTGTGCAGGAATGCAAGAGCGGAGAGGGTGACCATACAGGATCTGGGCAGGAGAGCGTCCTGTATGGGTGGGAGTATTACGTAACTCCAGGAGTCCTTTGTCAAACGCCTCACAGTCTATGTTGCCTGAAGGGGCCACCTTGAGGATGAGGTGCTTGACTGTCTTGACCGCAGCCTCAGCGTGGCCGTTTTACTGTGGGTAGTGGGGTGTTGACACGATGTGGCGGACTCCTCAACGCTCCAGGAATCCTGTGAAGTCCCGGCTGGTGAACTGTGGCCCACCGTCCGTCCGCAGACGTACGGGGACGCCCAGGTCACGAAAGAGGTGCCGGAAGTGGCGAATGGTGGCCGCGGACGTCGTGTCCGAGCCACAGATTACCACCACAGGCTAGCCAGAGAGTCGGTCGGCGACAAATAGGAAATGTTTCCCAGCTGTGCTGAAGAAATCCGGCGACACGGACTCGAAGGGCCTCGTGGGTTCGTCGTCGCACAAGAGGGGCTCCTGCTGTTGAAGCAGCCGTGACTTGGGTGGAGGCTGGGCGGGAGTGGACGCGGGTTCTGGGCAGCTCTGTGCGGCAGCACCAAGCGCGTCGCTCGTTGACTCACGCACCCTGCTGGTGGTGTACCGAGCAGCTGGGATCTGCTCAGGAAAGTCTCTGGGCACCACGCCTAACTCCTTGCAGTGCTCCCACGACAACAAGGGTGTAGCGAGAGTAGACTGCACGCCCATCCATCCGTGACACGACCTGTCGCCGGAGGTGATCTCTTGAAAGGAGCCCACAGCGTCCGGCATCTGGGAACCGTCCGCATTGTAGTACTGCAGCTGTGGCGGTGGTCCCAGGTCGCGTTTGGTGAGGCCCAGTTTCTGGAGGTGCTTCAGGACTATCACCGTAGTATCAGCGCCGGTGTCCGGTATCACCTCGATGTGACCAGACACATCACCGTGTGTGACGGCGACGCGGATGGTAGGGGAAGGGGTAGCCCTGGGGCGTGTGGTCGATTCTACCCTCCTGATGTGACTCAGCTGCTACTTGGGGCTGCGTGGGCCATCTGAAGGGGCCTGCGTGCGAACCACCCCGAGGGAAGTGCGCTGCTTTCCTCCTTGTCTCGGGCTTTTGGGCTTGGGTTGGAGGCAGCACTTGTCATAGTGTCCATAGCGACCGCAGGCCTGACCCTTGCGGCCTCGTGCAGGGCACCTGTCTGTGTTAGACCAGTGGCCCTTACGGCCACATCCACGACACAGTGCATCGGTTGCCGGGCATGTCTTGGGGCCATGCTGCTTTCCACAGCTGCCACAGGAAGCATTAGGCGGAGGCGTGGAAGAACGTGCGGCAGCCTTCACATTGTTGGCCGCCTTCTTACCCTTCTTGTACCGTGAGATAGCTCTCACAGCAGGTGGGGCCTGTAAGGCAGAGGTGGCAGACTTGGTGGCCTCGTATGACCGACATTCAGTCACTACCACCTGGAGTGTGGAGGAAGCGTCCAGGGGAATGAGTCGCTGCACCAACTCTTCTTGCCTGACACCTGTCAAAATCCCGTGCTTGATCCAGGCTTCCTCACATTCCCGGCTGTGCGCCTTGCAGACGTCGATCTCCTCCGACAAACTCTTCAAATGTACAAAAAAGTCGTCAAAGGATTCATTCTCCGCCTGCTTGCAGCTGGTGAAGGCGCGGCGATTCAAAGCCTCGTTATTCCAACCTTTAACATGCTCCTGTAAAAGGTCGAGCACATCCGTCACTGAAGACGTAGAATCGGGAGGCACTTGCAATGTGTGCTCCATAACTCTCTGTGTTTCCAGCGACAAACACCTCTGCAGTTGGATGAGCTGTTTGTTTGGAGGCATGCTGTCAAGGTCCACCATCGTGGAGTAATCTGTCCACCGCCGCCTCCACTCACGAAAAAGCTGAAACGTGACGTCTGGTGAGAGGGCGGGTGGGGGTTGAACAGATGCCTTGGGAACTGTTGGAGTAGCAAGAGTGCCTGGAGGACGCTGGTGTGGTGGAGGAGGGAGGGTATTGGCGCCTTGGTGCGTAATACCTGCGAGTGAGGGAGGGTGGGTTAGCGCCAGGGTCGCCAATAGTGCATCAAAACGCGCCTTTTCCTCCTCTCTTCATATCTCCTCCCTCTGAAATTCCATCTCTCTGCGTCTCTCGTCCCTGTCGTCCATCCACCTCAGAATTGTGGCAATGTCTGTAGCTGGAGGTGAAGGATGAGAGTCTGCGCCCAGTGGAGGGGATGGTGGTGGGGAGTCGTGTCTCCCATCTTGACGTTGTCCCTTCTTACCGCCCATCTTAGTATGCTTGAACTGCGCTGTTTAGTATATAAAGTGGCACCTCATCAGCTCGAACCACATATATATGACATAAACAGCGCAGAAATAACGCATAGAGTCCACTGATCTGTCCGTGAGTGCGTGCTTCCATGCGTGTGTGTGTGTGTGTGTGTGTGTGTGTGTCTGTGACAGCAGCGGAGGTGAGAACATTAGTGTCTCCCTGGATGTCACACGAGGAGGGTGCACGCCTGTGTGCTCCGTGGGTACGACAAAAAACAGGCCAATGCTCAACTCTCAGCTCTAGACACACTAATACACTGACACTAACAGTGCCACCGTCACTAAAACGCACTGTGACGGCGCAACACTGCACGTCGCGGCGAAACACAACACAACACAACACAACACACTAGTCGACGCGCACATCGCCGGCAGTCGTAACGGTCTCGGCATTGTTCGCAACACTTCTAAGTCCACAGATCCTACTCACTGCGCCATGAAGGTTCCAAGTGTTTCCTGAAGAAGGCAGTGATGGGTAGGGAAACACCGGGTAACACTGAAGTCCATTTATTAACGGATAGGAGAAATACAAGTGGTGACTAGCGTGTGCCATGCACGGCCCACAGAGTCAGACTGAGACTGCCTTGCCATATGGCAGCCTCGGGGCAATGTTGCCACATAACACGTGCAGTTTTGCCGCGTAATTATAAAGATAGATGCTACTCGGCACAGTAGCTTAGATACATAACCTACACACATGACCAACAACTGCCCCCTGCAAGGGGTCGTATGCCCTGAGTGTTCATCTGATCAACACTTCTACAAAGCCTGCCGTAGCACCATCAAAAAGTGTGTCATCTGCGAGGGTGGCCAAAGGGCCTTCTCTACCATCTACCTGGTCAGGAAACGGGCAATTCAAGAAACAGAGACGAACCTGGCCGAAATAACCAAGCAAAAAAAAAACAAAAAAAAAACAAGGGAAATTTCTAACATCATGAAAAAGACCACTCAGTCGACGATCGTAGCTTACACCCAAACCCTAAAAGATGATCTGAAAGGAACTCAAGCAGACTCACAAAAACTCAACAATGTTAGCGAGACCATGGAAGTCCTGCAATCAAAGATACGAACTATCAAGGAATCAATAAAGCAGGCAGTTACTGATTCACTGGGCGCCATAGCATCAGGAGCTTCTCCTTTCCACCTTTGGACGAGTCCAAAGCCATCGCCATATACTTGTCTCATCTGCATGCTCATCACATGAACATGGTTCATCCAGGTTCCCTCTCGAAACACCTCAACGAGATACTAACCAGGAACAACATAGCACCTGTTAAATAAGCGAAGACGTCCCTTCAAAAGAAATCCTGAAGGCAGTAACCCACTCAACGACTTTACAACGACCTTAACCCACGCCAGAAATGGACCATGACCTCCCTGACTTAGGCCAAAGTCAGTATAACCAGTCAGTGCCCCTGGGATCACAGCTCCAGCGACACCGTAAATCTCAGTGAACCCAAGACATGTACTCCCAACGACGACAGTGACTTTCTGACTGCAGCCACAGTCACTGGTTGCGACCGAACAATGGCGATTTACTCCACACAGGAACAAGACCCTCGAGCTGCAGCATCAGTAGATGGCTTCGACATGCAGGCCCAGGACCTGAACATCTTCCTGTACACGGGTGACGGGAAGTTCTAGGGCCCTCCATTAACTGACAAGTAGAAGTTCGAGGGTTCTGCTAAGAAGTTCCAGCCCCCTAAAAATGGCAGAAGCCGAGTAAACACTTTAAGTGAAGCCCCAAGCTACAGTCTCCGAAATGGCAGTCTTTAGCAGGATGAAAATGTCCAACATAATGTCCTACACTGGTCCCTTTATAGACGTAACGAACTGTCTAACTTATACTATCAATTAGACCCCTGACATTATTCTGTTAATCAATACTGGCATTAGGGACGAAAGTAAATTGAAATTTTTTGGCTACACTGTATGCCTTACAAGCATGATGGGTGAGCTGAACGACGCTGTCGCTGTGGCCAATTAGGTCACGGCTGAGTCATAGAGTGTTGCTAGACTTCGAGGATTCAGTTATAGGAGTGTAGGTGGAGACCACCAGGGGACCTGTTATCATATGCGCAATGTACTTACCTCCCAGATGTCCTTATTTACACGAACAAGGCCTCAACCAGTTGCTGCGCCACAGAAAACCAACATACATCACAGGGAGCTTAAATGAGCGCAACGCCATACTCGGACACGGTAATGAGAACAACGTCGGTGTGGCGCTGTATGACATCAGAAAGGGAAAACTGCAGCAACTCGGGCCAGATTTCCCGACACTGATCAGACATGCCAATGCCACAACACCTGACATAATCCTTTCTAAAAACGAGGCCGTCCAGAACAGGCACGTTACCGCCGGACCCATCACTACCAGCGACCACCTGCCTCGCCTCTGGATACATCCCTAAAATGTTCAAAATCACCGTTATCTGCTTCATACCCAAAGCAGGAAACCTCCAAACAAAGTCGAAAACTTTCGACCAATATCGCTACTTGAGGTACCAGCCAAAATCATCGAAAAAATAGTAAACAAGCGGTTACAGATGTATCTTGAGGACGAAGACGTGCATAATCCCCACCAAGTTTGGCTTCCGCCAGTACCGAGGCACATCCATCGCCATAGCCCAAGCCTACGAACAGATCGCCATCGCCATGACTGGCCGACAACAGCATACGGTAGTGTTGAGGGACATCAGCAAGGAGTTTGACAAAGTTTGGCACGCGGGGCTGCAGAATAAAATCATACAACTAGGACTACCCGAAAACCTGACTTGCCTGCTGTGCAACTTCGTTACGGACCGCAGAGACAAAATTAAGATGCAAGAAGATTGTGGAGAAGAATTCTCACTCTCGAGCAGCGTGCCTCAGGGCTCTTTTCTCTCACCAACCCTTTACACGCTCTACACGGCTGACCTGCCACCCCCCAATCGTCGACAGTGAGTACGTCATGTATGCTGACTATGTAACACAGATCGTCACCTGCCCAGGAAGGTCCACGGCAAGGATAGCGCTACTCACTTCTCGGGCAATAGAGGATAACTTTGAGTGCGAAAATAATTTGAAAATAAAACAAACAAAATGAAATTCGAGGTCATACTCATAGCCAAATTCAAGCCGGCGCCATTGATGATCGACGACGAAGAGTTTGAGTACTCTAAACAAGGCAGGTTTCTCGGCCTCATCATCTCTCGGACGGGCATCATTACCCACGTGAAGGACAGACTAAAGAAAGCCAAAGTCGTTGCTGCCCAATTAAAACGTTTTTAACTGGTGCCTGAGAAGATACAAGTCCACCTGTAAAAGGCGGTGGTGAGGACTATGTCGGAGTACCCACACGTACCATTCGTCACACTCGGGAAGACTAGACTACAACAACAACAGAGCTTCCAAAACAAGTGTTTGAGGTCAGCCAGTGGCCAAGCGCCACCCTACCAAGAGACAGTGGACACCATCCACCTGAGAAATAAAACGGAGGCCGTCAACGTAAGGTTCCATCGCCTAGAGAAGAAGGTTTGGGACAAGCTCCTGGACGACCCTCACAGCCCAGACCACCTACGCGGGGAAGACATCAACGGAGGGCGATTCCACGCCTGGTGGCCACGGACTCTGCACGCACTACAACAACCCAACCTGCGACCCATCTATGTCCGTCTCAACGATCCACCTTAGATTAAAACTTAGATGATATCAGATCACATTTAACTTGTCACAATCTAGTGATTCCATAATGTAATACAGTAATAATATATTAATGAACATGATCTGTATTTTGTATTTTTATGATAAATTTTATTTATTAAGAATTATTATTGTTATTATTATTATTATTATTATTATTATTATTATTATTATTTTTGTTAGTATTTTTGTTATTATTATTATTATTATTATTATTTTTATTATTTTTACTATTATTATTATTATTATTATTATTATTATTATTATTATTATTATTATTATTTTTATTTTTATTTTTATTTTTATTTTTTTATTTTTATTTTTATTTTTATTTTTATTTTTATTTTTATTTTTTTTATTTTTTTTATTTTTTTTATTATTATTATTTTTTTTATTATTATTATTATTTTTATTATTATTATTATTTTTATTATTATTATTTTTATTATTATTTTTATTATTATAATTATTATTATTATTACATTTTCGCCCCTCCCCCCTGCCCCAGGCCCGATGTGGGTCAGTGACCTGTGTCTGGGTGGGCTAATCAAAGTAAAAAAAAAAAAAAAAAAATATTTGTAAAATCAAACAAGACATTGTCAACCAAAGTAACCATTGTGCAACCTCATCCAAAATCCAAGGTTAGCCTTGTTAGCCAATAAACTCTGTAATATGTAAAACAAAGGGTGTCGTCCCCCTCTGCTTAACTCCTTAAACTTCTTTTTCAACCTTTCCCCCCACGACTATCTGTCGTGACTTCTTCATCCTTCATGTCTGGCTGTGTCATGAGCCCCATCATGCCTTCCATCCTTTCCCCAACTAAGAAAAAAAAAATAAAATAAAAAATTGCAACAGCACGGCACAACATGTTGCCAAGACTTTATTTTATTTCCAGATTCTATTGAATTATGAATTTTTCCACAGTAACGACACCGACATTCACTTGACATTTTCCAGGCCATATAGCGCGCCTGCTGCACTTGTAACACAAAACAGGTTGTTCAATAAACTATGCAATTCTCCTATATCCTATCCCAGAAATGAATATTTTCTCCGGAACGTCTCCCTTCATCAAGACTACCACTTGGTTCTTCTTCTCACCACGTATTTCGTGTCGCTTTGCCCATACGAATCGTTTATCTTCAAGAAGAAAATCAGGATCCAGTATAGCCATGTCCATGAAGATGATAATCTTGTTGTGTTGTTCTGGGTCCTGGGGCAGCATCATTATCACTTCCTTAAATCCTGTCGTCATCAAAAACTTTACCGCCTTATTCCCAGCTACAGTCAGATAGGAATTATTACGACCTTCCTTAAGCAGGGGTTCAAACGTTTTATGCTCTCTTCCCAGTATAGTAGTCCACAACAACCACTCATAGAATGAGACGTGTAAATCACTTGGAAAGTTCAACCTCCTCCTACCTGAGATGTTTCCACCACTCGGGTTACTCGGCACATTGGTACAGTCACGATGATTCATTCCACTAACCTGCTGCGTTTTATTCCCATTTTATTTTTTCTATTTGTGTTCAGCCTTTTCTTCTTATCATTCTTGATATCATCACTATCACTTCCTTCACTTTTCTTCGCCAACTCTCGCCTCCTCTTCTTTTCTTTCGTACAAATCACCTCTTGAAAACTGTCTATCACCTCCATTGTTGTTGGTCAAGGATCATCTGCTTCGGATTCACTAGGTGAAAGCCGAAGGTCATCTTCTACTGTTCAATAATGCAATCTTTTCTTCTCTAGCCAAAGCCTTCACAAGTTTCTGCCCACCCCTTTCTCCAGACATTGTGCAAAGCTTGGGCAGCCAGCAAAATCAGCAGTGTTGTTGCAGAGTAAAAGGCTGACATGTCAGACCAGTGATGCCAGTGTTCAAAGAATGTCTCTCCCTGAGGTTTTTTTTTGGGGGGGTGGGGGGTGGGGATATTACCTACGCGGACCTTAAGTTAAAATGCTGGTCCACCCACTGCTGGGATAAAACACCAGCATCTTTTTAGTTAACTGTACATCTCCACCACTAGCGTGGGTGTGGATACTCGGTAAGAAACGGTTGGCTTTCTTGAGAGTGGTTGGTGGTTAGCATTTTGGTAACATTTTCTGCTGTGATACGGAGTTGTATGTTTCTCCTAGATAATTGTGTTCCAGGGCACTATATGAGGTAGTGCTGCAGTGTGTTTTCGGCTCCGCTGTCGCAAGTCTTGCACATGCACTGCTCTGCTGGTACTTGTACAATGATTTCCCAAATGCATGGGTATCCCAGTCTCAGTCAGTGGAAGTTGACTTCTTCCCTTCTTGTTATATCCTTCATGAGTGGTGGTCTCTCATAATTCGTGACCAGATAGTACCACCTGGCCGGTCGTGATACTGGTGTTGTTACGAACCACGCCATCTATTGTGTCATGATCTACCTACCCAGCACCACGAGCAACGCCATCTAGGGACGAAACCCGAGTATGACTAGTCTTAGTCACCACTCCGGGTTTCCTTTCTCTATATCCTGGTTGTTGTGTCACCTCCTCCAACTCTTCCTCATCAGCTCCGGATCGAGGAGAGTTCAGTTCACTCTGGGAAGTGATCACACTAGGATCACCTATCCTGGAAACCTATGGCACAGTGACTACCTACCATCTTCTTCAATACTCAGCCTTACTCGTCAGACACCTCAGCACCGCACTTGAGTATTTGTAATCCTATATTGCCTCCCACCTCCACTTGCTTCAGATTGTTGCATGTTGTATAAATATGTATATACTGTTAAGCCAATGTTGCGTATGTTTAGGTTAAGTATGGTTAAGGGTAAATTATAGAAAGCTGAATATTTTGTTAAGAAATTTATGGTACTTTATTATACACAACAAAAACTCGCATCCTTTGTCTACCCTTTTATAGTCCGATTGTCTTTGTTTATTTAAGTTTTTTTATTGTTGTTGGCTGTTGGGATCTGGGTAGACTTTTAACTATATTCTAAATCCCCAACTCGTAACAAATGGCGACCGTGACAGGACACGACCTTAAGTGCCATATTTCTTCCCCCCTTGTTACTCCTTGTTAATTATTCCTCCCAGTCACTTCTTTTCACAATTGCTTTACGGTGGTTTAAAGTTCCTTCATATGTGGATGCAATTTAGGGTTGCTCATTTTTTCACACTTTTTTAAAATTGTGGGTGGGGGTGTTTTTTCCCATTATTTTGTTACTCTTGAATTCATTGGTGCCAGAATTAATGAAATCCAACATGTTCTAGGGGTCGCGAATCCAAATATAGAAAATGAATTTTTGCGAAAAAACGTCAAAACTCAAGCTTTTTCTCTTATAGATCAGCAATCGCGCTGCTTTTCTCTACTTAACCCTAATGGCTGGCTAGAGCAACTATTCAGCTTTCCATTGACACCTAATTCGATTGCATGTACCTTTTATTTGACCTTCTAAGTCAGGTCAAAGGCTGTAGCCTACCTGCGTTAACCGAGTTATATATTCACTAGGTTCACATTGGCAGCTTTAAAACCCTGCGCTTCTTTGCAGTGTTTTGACATGTGTTGTGTTGTTGTTGGTACTGTGGTGTTATTTTATAATTTACTCAAATCTGCTATATAGTGTGGCAGTAAATTTATGGTTATCTATTTATGTTGTATTTTCTACAGGTGATTAAATTGCTCTTATGTGACCCTATTTTGTTTGCCTATTTTGTTTTATTACAAAACGTTTTTTCTTACAGAGTTCATCTGTTTATTTACATACAATCATGGAAGAGAGTGAGTCGCAGTCGGGGGAGAATGCTAAGGGGACTGTCAGGCCAACATCATCCACTACCCGTTCTGCCACTGAAATCTATCTAGTAGGCCAGCCAGCATTGTCAATTAGAGGCAGTAAACTCCCGACGATGCGTCAAGTCCTGAAGTTCTTCTTTCACACAGTGAATGAACCTGGTGACAGACAGGAGACGTTTAAAGAAACAGTGAGAAACGTACTCACGATCTGGAATTTAGCTCGCATCAGGACTATCTCAGAGAGGGGGTGCCGGGAGAAGCTGACAAGGTTATGGGAGCACTGGAGAAGTCTACAAAAAAGTCGGGACAGGGCTGCAAAGGACAAGGTTGAAAACTTCAAGTCTCAACTTGACCTGTTGTGGGACATCGGAGCACCGGACGCCGTAGAGGACAACGAGAAGAACCGGCTGCTTACACCGGCCGACAAACAACAAGACATAGCCTTCTATCAAGACCAACGCGGAGAAAGAAAAGCGTTCACGAGTGGTAACGATAAGATTTTTGAGGAAGGGAAGCTGCTTGCTGTCTTGCCAGTGAAGGACGGCACTGGCCTGACCCAGGCACCCGCAACAGCTCGTGCTATCGAGGACTGGAGCTGCACTTCAAACGTCAAGGCACTGTGCTTTGATACAACGTCGTCCAACACAGGGCGAGTCCAAGGTGCGGTTGTCCATCTGGAGGCGCTGCTGGAAAAACAGCTTTTGAGGCTTGGGTGCAGACACCACGTCATGGAACTGGTGGTGAGAGCCGCTGCCAGCAACATCTTCGGCAAAACATCGGCCCCTACGGACCCTCTCTTCCAGACTCTTAAGAAAAGGTGGAGTCAACTAGATCACTCTCAGTATCTCAGGCTGGACATTGCAAATCTACCAGAGTCTGACTGGCTCAGTAACCTCCTACACAGGACCGTTAGCTACCTGCTGACCGTCACAGAATGGGCCAGAGAGGATTACCGAGAAGCGGCAGAACTAACGCTCCTCGTCCTCGGTGTGAATCCTCCGCGCAGCATGCACTTTCTGCGTCCTGGCGCATGTCACCACGCTCGCTGGATGGCGAAGATCATATACTACCTCAAGATCTACATGTTTAGCCACCAGCTAGAGCTCAGCAGTGGCCTGTGCGTCAAGCTGCAGAGGATGGCGATCTTTGTGTCTCTGCTGTACACACCGGCGTGGCTGAAATCACCAATAGCCGAGGATGCGCCTTTGAATGACCTGCAACTGCATCACGAACTCCTCCGCTACAGTGCCGTGGACTGTGAGGTGGCTGATGCGGCGCTGGCGGTCGCGAGCCGCCACCTGTGGTATCTAAGGCCACAGACCGTCGTTCTGTCGCTGTGCAGCGAGAAGTTGAGTGCTGCAGAGAAAAAGGAGATGGCGACCAAATTGAGCTGCCTAGAAGAAACGAACGACTACGCCAACGACAACTTGGTCATCCAACAGACTACACGGCTTTCCGACCTGATAGATGAACGTTCATGGATGATCTTCAAGGAGCATCATGTGTGCGGCACAGCATGGCTGATGTCACCGGTGGAAGACTGGGAGAAAAACGAAGAGTTCATGAAGCTGAAAGATTTCTCCAGAAGCCTGAAGGTAACCAATGACGTGGCCGAAAGGGGAATAAAGCTTATGCAGGATTTTATTGGTTCAGTCACGAAGGATGAGCAGCAGCTGCAGGATGTCATGCAACTTGTGGAAAAGCACAGGAAGCAGATGAGTGGCTTCAGCAAGTCTGCTCTGATGAAACTGTGAGAGTTGAATAGAGGGGGATTGAACTTTCAAATTGCATCACCTCCTAGAGTTATTGACCTATTTCAATGATGTTTGTTTTTTTAAGAGGGAAATATATCATGGAAAAGACTGTGACGGCAAAATATTGATATGTGTTTTCGAATAAATGGAAAAGTCAAAACTATGAATATTTTGGAATCTGGTTCCCTTAACGCAGGTAAAGCCTTTGACCTGAACTAGAAGGTCAACTAAGAGGTGCATGCAATCGAATTAGGTGTCAATGGAAAGCTGAATAGCTGCTCTAGCCAGCCATTAGGGTTAAGTAGTGAAAAGCAGCGCGATTGCTGATCTATAAGAGAAAAAGCTTGAGTTTTGACGTTTTTTTGCAAAAATTCATTTTTTATATTTGGATTCGCGACCCCAAGAAGATGTTGGATTTCATTAATTCTGGCACCAATGAATATAGGAGTAATGAAATAATGGGAAAAAACACCCCCACCTACAATTTTCTAAAATTGGGAAAAATGAGCAACCCTAGTGTGCATATATTGGTATTATCGTACAGTAAGAGTGACAGACGTAGGATATTAGGTTCCGAGTGCCATAAAGCTTACCTGTTATTGCACGTAGGCAGTGGTGTAGTAAGTCTTATCAAGTGTAGGGAAGAATCCGGATCTGTTTAATGCCGTACCCTCTCTCCAGAGTAGGCTGTTCCATAGTCACTAGTTTAAGGTGAAGTGATATCTTGGGACGCCCCCCTCTACCAGGACCCCAAAATTATAAAGCCTCAATTATTGTTCTTCTCATTATCTCATTCGGAGTCAATAATCAAGTAACTCAAGGGTTGTTTATCCGGATCTTTATATTAATGCCGTAATACGCCCTTCCTGTTTCAAGTATCTTTCCAAGTCTCTTATCCTTATCTAAGGATCTTATCAGAAGAACAATATTCATAAGTGTAATTTCCCTAGGTATAACTTGGGTAGTTTCCGGGACTTTCTGGTTATCCACTGCCATGATATTTTCTAGGGTAATCCACTTATCTTATCTTTTTGGCCATTAGTTAATTTATCTAGTTTTTCTTAACAATGGCCACCTCAGGTTTTGATCTCCAGGATTTTATTGAAAATCGTTCCGTAGCTAAATTACGTGTTAATATCCTGAAGAAAGAATGGAAAAGTATAGCCACCTATTACAATATCCCATATTCATAGCAAATGACTAAGGAAATGTTAAAAAATCAGGTAATTGAAATGTTGGTTCAACAAGAAGTTTTAGAAGAATCCCCTGTTGACCAATTAACGCCCATGTCCAAGATACTTCAACCACTATCCACCACCCCTCCTCACTCAGAAGTTGCCTCAGGTCTGGCTAGCCCTCAAGAAAAACACAAAGAGTAGACGCCTTAGAACTAGAACGAGCTAGGTTCGAGTTCCAAATCAAAATGAAAGAACTCCAGTTGGAGCATGAGTTGGAACAGGCCAAGTTGGAACAGGCCAAGTTGGAACAGGCCAAGTTGGAGCATGAGGGAAAGTTGGAACAGGCCAAGTTGGAGCAGGAGGTTAGACTGAAAGAACTACATGTGAAAGAAATAGAAGTCACCTTAACATCGGAGTTTAAATCAAAAGAAGTGGCATTAAAAGAGAGACTAGCTGCTTTTAACCCTGCTAATGCTTCTTCCCTTGTTCCCGAGTTTGTTGAATCCGATATGGACGGGTCATTTAGGACTTTTGAGAAAATAGCCGGGAAGAATGAGTGGCCTAAGGACCAGTGGGTGTCAGTGTTAGTTCCTAAATTATGTGGTAAGGCTCGTAGAGTTTATAACTGTTTAGACCAGACTGATGACTATGATAACGTAAAAATATTATCCCCACCGCTTATGCTATCACGCCAGATAGATATCGGCAGAACTTTCGTAAACTAACCAAAACTTTTTCACACACCTTTGTTGAGTTTGCTCAAGAAAAGCTTAGCTTTTTCAAGAAGTGGTTAGAGGCTACAGAGACCTCCACATTTCAGGATTTGTTAAACTTGGTAGTCCTGGAGGAGTGGAAGAGCAAGATACCATTTCACATCATGAAGCATGTGGAGGAGCATGGAGAGGTTAATTTAGGGCGTGCGACTGAGCTGGCTGATGCGTACGCCTTGCTGGTGGAGTCACTGGGCAGTAGGGAACGTGGTACTTTCCAGCATGTTAGGTCCTCCTCTGATGATAACCTTTGGGACTTGAGTGGTAGGTCGAAAAGTCCCACACCAAGTTTTATTGTTCTTACTGTAAAAAACCAGGCCATTCGATCCAGTCTTGTAAACACCCAAAGTGTCGAACTTCTAAAAGTAGTTCCCTGGATCCCAAATTCAAACCAATAGCAACCACCAATGTGGAAAGGCCCCATCAGGATCTCTTCTCTTCACTCACCTATGAGGGAAAAATTTCAATCATAGAGGGGTCTCATTCTTTCCCTATTCGTATACTACGTGATACGGGCTCAGCACAATCTATCCTCCTGTTTAAGGTCATTCCTGATTTATCTACCGCATTTACTAATGAG
The DNA here is from genome assembly GCA_958450375.1 of Homarus gammarus. Lineage (NCBI taxonomy): Eukaryota > Metazoa > Arthropoda > Malacostraca > Decapoda > Nephropidae > Homarus > Homarus gammarus. The sequence goes on from CAUDMG010001311.1 coordinate 1,281,381, forward strand.
AGTGTTCTAATTTCAGATCTCTCATCCCATTCTTCCTATCCCTTAGCTAAAGTGCACCTCCAATGTCCCTTGATTACTGGGGAAGTGCAAGTAGCCATTAGGAAAGCTCCAATGCCTGTGAGCCGCATTCATTTATTATTGGGTAATGATTTGGTAGGAGATCTAGTGGTTCCCAAGATAAAGACAGTCGACTCTCCCTTACCTGTCAACTCCACCACTGACCTTGAAGAAACTATTCCTCACCTTTTCCCATCTTGTGCTGTCACCCTGTCACAGAGTGTGCGAAATGGGCCCTCTTCATCTAAAACCACCTCCAATATCTTCCTACCCACAGAAGATATGTACAGTAAGACCATTAGTAAGGATGAGCTCATTAAAGCCCAACAATCTGATCCATCTTTGAATAAACTTCATCAAGCAGCAGTTGAGGGAAAAGATTTTAACACCCTTCCATGTTTTTATTATCAGGAAGGGGTTTTGATAAGTGCTTATAGACCCCCTGAGCTTACCCATCTAGACACGTGGTCTGAAATACATCAAGTGGTAATTCCCTCCTCAGTCAGACCAGCATTAATTGCCCTTGCCCATGATGGTATTTCAGGACATTTGAGAATCCTGAAAACATATAAAAAGCTCCTCCAACACTATTACTGGCCTGGACTTAGGAAGGATGTGTCAAAGTACCTAAAATCTTGTCATATTTGTCAAATGATAGGAAAACCAAATGAAAGTATACCAGCAGCTCCCATTAAGCCCATCCCGGTATTTTCTACACCATTTGAAAAGATTGTTGTGGATTGTGTGGGCCCATTACCAAAGACTAAGAAGGGAAATCAATTCCTGCTCACAGTTATGGATACCAGTACACGTTATCCTGAGGCTTTTCCCCTTAAAAGCATCACTTCAAAAAATGAAATCAAACCTCTTTTGCACCTTTTCACTTCAGTGGGCATTCCTAAAGAGATCCAATCCGATCAGGGCACCAATTTTACGAGCAATCTTTTCAAACAGGTGATGAAAGACCTCAGTGTGGACCATTGTACATCTTCGGCTTGCCACCCACAATCCCAAGGTTGCTTGGAACGGTTCCATCAAACTTTCAAATCAATGCTAAAAAAATACTGTATAGAACACCAAAAGGAATGGGATGAAAGCATAGACTTGTTACTCTTTGCCATCAGAGAATGTCCCCAGGAGTCATTGGGTTTCTCCCCGTTCGAGTTACTATATGGGAGACAAATTAGGGGACCCCTTAAAATAGTAAAGGAGCAGTGGTTTGACATTCCATCTATTAAGCCCACAACAGTTTCCCAATACATTGACACTTTACGGGACAAATTAACTGAAGTCCGAACCATTGCTCAGTCAAACTTAAAAAAAGTCCAAGACAAAATGGTGAAGTCCCAACCTAAATAAGTTGAAAGATCATTTTCTCCAGGTGACAAAGTGTTACTCTTTCTACCCATTCCAGGCTCTCCCCTTAAAAGCAAGTTTACTGGTCCCGATATAGTTGCTAATAAACTATCTCCCCTTAACTATATAGTCCATACTCCTGATCGCAGGAAAGATTCACAACTTGTTCACATTAATCTCATGAAACTTTACCATTCCAGGCAGTCAGAGGCTATAAGCCAACCTGTATTGCATACGGCTTTGTCAGTGCCGGAGCCGGAGACAGATGACATGGACCTATTGGAGAATTTAGACTTCCCTCTACCTAAAGAAAACCCTGCTAACAGTCACATACTCAACAACTTGGATGAGTATTTTTCTGTTCTGAATTCATCTCAAGCAAAAGATCTCACTAAGTTATTATCAACATTTCCTAAAGTCACGTCAGACCTCCCAGGGTCTTGCAATATACTTAAACATGATATTAAGCTAATCTCAGATGATGTACAACCCATTAGGCATTCAGCATATCGGCTAAATCCACAAAAAAGAGAGAATATGAAAAAGGAGGTAGATTTTTTGTTGAAACATAACTTAGCTGAGCCTAGTACCTCCCCCTGGGCTTCAGCTTGCCTTCTCATTCCAAAACCCGATAGCAGTTTTCGTTCCTGTACCGATTATCGTAAAGTGAACCAGGTCACTGTCTCAGACTCCTACCCTTTACCTTTGATTGAAGATATAATAGACAGCATAGGCTGTGCAAAATTTATTATTACGGTGGACTTGTTGAAAGGATATTATCAAGTGGGACTCACGGATAGGGCAAAAATAATCTCAGCATTTATAACTCCATTTGGTCTTTTTCAATATTTGGTTATGGCGTTTGGCTTTTCTAATGCTCCGGCCACATTCCAGAGGGCAATCAATTACCTGATTCAGGACCTAGATGGGACGTTCGCCTACCTGGATGACCTGGTGGTGGTGTCGGACGGCTGGGACGAACATCTGGTGCGCTTGGAGATACTGTTGGCACGACTGCAAGAGACTGGATTCACCATAAACCTGGCTAAATCTGCTTTTGGCCGGGCCTCGGTGACTTACCTGGGACATATCGTTGGGCATGGTATGGTGAGACCCAAGGACGCAAACGTTAAACCCATCTTGTCCTTCCCCACTCCAAGGACGAGGAAGGAACTCATGCGCTTCCTAGGGATGTGCGGCTACTACCGTCGGTTCTGCAGTAACTTCTCCAGCGTGGCCCGACCCATCACAGACCTTACCAGTTCTACGGTCCCTTACATCTGGAACCAGAGGTGCGACCAGTCTTTCCAACGCCTCAAAGCCTTCCTTGCCTCCAAGCCTGTAGTCCACCCTCCCTGACTACACCTTGCCCTTCCATCTGCAAATCGACGCTAGCAGTGTCGGAGTGGGGGCTGTGCTCCTACAACCCGACCCAACCACTGATGTCCTTCACCCTGTGGCATACTACTTCGCCAAGTTGAAAAAACATCAGACCAACTACTCGACCATAGAGAAGGAGGCCCTGGCTCTGGTGTTGGCAATAAAGAAATTTGAATGTTACCTCCAATCTCGCCCACAAGCCACCCTAGTCTTCACCGACCATAACCCGCCCACGTTCATCCAAACCAACAAGACCTCCAACCAGCGAATCCGCCGCTGGACTCTCCTCACCCAGCCCTATAATCTACAAGTCCGGCACATAAAGGGGGTGGACAACCTGATTGCGGACTCCTTATCCCGAGCTCCAGTGGAAATGCAGCAGCTACTCTACCAGACGCACCAGGTGATCACCTCCTTCGCGCCCGCGCTACGGAGGTCTTTGGAGGGGGGGTGTGTTACGAACCACGCCATCTATTGTGTCATGATCTACCTACCCAGCACCACGAGCAACGCCATCTAGGGACGAAACCTCCTCCAACTCTTCCTCATCAGCTCCAGATCGAGGAGAGTTCAGTTCACTCTGGGAAATTACCACACTAGGATCACCTATCCTGGAAACCTACGGCACAGTGACTACCTACCATCTTCTTCAATACTCAGCCTTACTCGTCAGACACCTCAGCACGGCGCTTGAGTATTTGTAATCCTATTTTGCCTCCCACCTCCACTTGCTTCAGATTGTTGTATATTGTATAAATATGTATATACTGTTAAGCCAATGTTGCGTATGTTTAGATTAAGTATAGTTAAGGGTAAATTATAGAAAGCTGAATATTTTGTTAAGGAATTTATGGTGCTTTATTATACACAACAAAAACTCGCATCCTTTGTCTACCCTTTTATAGTCCGATTGTCTTTGTTTATTCAAGTTTTTTTATTGTTGTTGCCTGTTGGGATCTGGGTAGACTTTTAACTATATTCTAAATCCCCAAATCGTAACAGTGTTAATCTTCTATGTTTGTCTATTTATCGCTGGGCAGTTCGTGTTATTGTGGTCTTCTTTATCTGCTCCTGACTGGGCGGGATGTTCATCTCAATGTTTCGCTGTCCTAACGCAGCCTTGGCAGCAGTATCAGCTCGTTCATTCCCTGGGATTCCGATATGACTGGGCACCCAGTTAATGATAACTTGCCGATCTTGTACTTCTAACCCTTGCAGTAGGCCAACAACGGATGTTATGAGAAGAATGTTGTCTCTAGGCTCTCTGCATTATAGTGCTTCAATAGCACGTCGTGAGTAAGTGTGTATTACAACGCCTTGTTGACTGTTTGTGGAAGCGTGGCTTAGGTCTCCAAATATGGCAGCTAGCTCAACTTGCAAAGTAAAGCATCCATCTGAAGTTCTCCAAAGGGACGTGTTACCTCCTTCTACGGTGAAGGCTGCTCCTGCCTTCGTACTGGTGGGCTCTATGGAACCGTCTGTGTAATACACTGTACTGTTGTGTGGTGTTAAAGCCTTCATGTTTCTCCCTGCTACCTTCCGGAGCTCATGTGGGGTACAGTCAGTCTTTCTGGTCCCAGTTTGTAGAATGATGAAGACTGCTGGCGGGGACTCCCACGGTGCTGGGGTGCTGTAGTCTGGACTCATTGTATCAGGTCCTTTGCTGAGGATTGTGTCTTTCAATTTGAGTCGATTTACAGCGTCAGCTGCGCACAGTAGCCATGTTTTCTCGTTAAAGACGTCTCTGTTAAGGTTCAGTGCTCGCAAGAGTCCATTCTTGATGTCACTTTCCCGAGCCCCGGCTAATTAGTTTTGTTGCAAAGCACGCTGTTAATCGTTCCGCTCTGGTTTGGAGAGACGTGAGACCTGTCTCCATGTGTAAGTTTTCAATTTTTGTCCACATACAGTAGGTGCCTTGAAAATGACTCTCAGCGTTATTCTGGGCAACCTCCAATTTCGCCCACTGCCACTCAGACAGTGTGTTAAGAGCCGGTGTCGCATAGTCTGTTAATGATCGAATTGCGTGTATATAGCGTTCTTAGGACTTGCATGTCCCGCACCCTCCTTGGGTCCTGTCATGGCTCTCATCATGTAGACTCTCTTGCCTATTCGGTCTCTTAGATAGTTTACCTCAGTGTCAAATTTGAGGCCTTTGTCAATCCAGATACCCAGGTATTTGTATACATTGACCCATTGTTTAATATGGTGGTTGTATCCCTTCTAAGTGGAAGAAAGCAGTAATTGTACCAATAACAAACAACAAAGAACAATGATGGAAAGAATACTAAAACATGTTAGGTTAGGTTAGGTTAGGTTAGGTTAGGTTAGGTTGTAATTAACAATGAAAACTAAATATTTGGTCAGAAATTATGAACAAGGGGATTTATTTGTAACAAGACTTCAACCACACTGGCTGAACTACACGCAATTTGTGAAGGACTTTCGGTTGCTATTGAGAAATGTAAAGAAACACATGTTTTTGTTGATATTAAAAGTGCAGAGTAAAAATCCATGCAACTTTCATATTGTTAATATCTGTAAACGATTGGTCAAAGTAATGCAAGAAATGGTATACACTCTGCAGTTTGTATGGATTCCATCACATGTGGGGATTAATTTAAATTAAATGGCTGACATATTGGCCAAAAACAATTCAGAAGAGATGTATATAGATATTGTTAGCAATGTAAGTGTTAGAACGATAAAGAGGGAAACGAAAAGAAAAAGAGAAGAATGGGAAAAAGCAAGGAGAGAAGTGATCGCCACATGTAGCGAGAATTTTCAGCATTATTTGTATGTTTGACAAAACATCAATGTAACTTACGGGATTAACTTACCATCTGTTGACACTGTTATAATGAGATTAAGATTGGGATACAAATATTACTGGCAGATAAGTGGAGGGGCGGGTCAACTGTGTCATCTTAGGGATGCACATACACTACAACATTATGTATAAGGATGTGAAAAAATCCAACCATACAGGAACAGTCAGATCACTTCTTTAAAGAAACAAGTTTGTTGATTGATTAATAATGGAAAGATTAAAATAATTCTTGCAATATATAAAAATTTTGATCAAAGGATATGACATTTAACTTTGTGAAGGATTACAGTATCTGTTCTCTTAATATAGTACAGTGCCCATGTCATAATGAGCTATTTCGTTGATATAAAAATGTTATTGTAGTGTGAGGGTGGGAGTAGTAATAGGGCAGCTAAAATGTGAAACAAAAAACACCTTAGCAACAAGGAGGCTCTTTATGTATATAGCTGATAAACAAGAAGACACGAACCAACAAACGAAGAACCAAGAAAAGAAGAAACAAGAAGACAAAAAAACAGGAAAGAAGAAAGTAGTAATTTTGAAACGAGGAATAGAAAAAACGAAGAACCAAGAAGACCAAGACAAAGAAGAATTCGAAATAAAAACACTTACGATATTCAGAAGAGATTATCCTCTACGAACAAAAACTTCAATGTGTAGTTAAGAAGAAACAAAAGAAGAACAAGAGGAAGCAGTACAAATAACAAGTATACACTTGTAATAACCGCAGTAATTGACGACCAGGAAATCAAGAAGAAAAGGAAGAACAACAAGGAAGTTGGTGAGTTCTGATAAAAAACCCAGCCAGGGTAGCTGCTTCTACTAAATCACATTAGAATCTTTCTTGTCTTACGTAGTTAGAAAAGTACTGTAAGGGGATTATTTTTACCTAGTATAACTTAGCTATTTATTTGTGTATTTAGGGACTTGTTCTTATTCGTGTATGTATTACTGGTTGTTTTTTATTCTCATTTATATCTTTGTGTGTGTATTTCCCTCCTGACTTATCTTGTGAGTTATATTTGCACTGACTTACATTTAATTTAACTTAATTACTTGTGATGTGTCTTAACCTTTCCGTCCCCAAAGTGGGTTTAGATATTTAAGAATAACCTAAATTTTAAAATAAATTAACAGTAAAACTTACATACCCCTTTTCTATTGTTGTATTTGGAGATTTGATTATGCCCAGAAATAGTAAGTTTTCTTTTTGCAAGAAATGCTTAAATCGGATGCATTTTTAGACATTTTCTCTTAAATGTCTTGGGGGCCAGTGGCTATTTCTCCACGCGTTAAATGTTCCCTTTTCTGCCTCCAGAATCTGCTATCGCTTTGTCGACCGGATATACCCAAGTCCAAAAACAATTGGCTTAATTCTTTGATAGATAAGTTGGAACTTTATAACATACAATAATTAATATAAAAATTTGAAACAAAGTTTAGTCAGTGATCAACAGAGAAATCTCTACTACTGATCTGACAGTCCTTTAGCTTTCAATCCACCAATCAATAAACTGTAGTTGTGAAACTTATGAAGTAGCTCTGGACATCCATAAAGCATGATACAACAGAGTTCTATCTCTCATAATGTTTAATTTTGTTGGACTATCTCTTTCACTTGAAGAAGTGCAATAATAACATTATAACAACAACAACAAAGACAACAACAAATATGTGAGAACGTTTGACGCCGATACCTACTTGCAAAATTATCCAATCTAGCTTTTCCTCCTTAATAAATTTTATTTCTTCTTTTATCTCTAATTCACTCTATCAACACTCGAGTTCCTCAGGTTTCGCTACTAGCACCAACACGTTTCGTGTTGCACGTTATTGATCTTTCAGTGATAAGCACCTCCATTCACGGATATGAAGAGAACTCATCCCTTCAATCGGATTTCCCTAGTCCACTGAGATTATATCCCGGACAACAGACATCCAATCTCTATAGATTACCTCGCACGAATCAGTGAAAGCATTGACTCCCACTTGGTTTCCTTCAATGCTACTAGAATAAAATATTTTTTTTATTAACATGCATGATATCCCATCATCCTTACTTCGTCATAACTTTAACTTAAACTATAGAAACTTACGAAAGCTTACGTAGACGATTGCCACTAGGCCTATTTTGTCATCATTTTGGAGATTTTCATTAGAGTTGATCCCCATACCTTGTCCCCTTGCTAACACCCATCACGACGAATCCATACACTGTTAAGATTCTTTAAGTTTAATGTCAAGTCTTTATTCACAAACATTACCTTTGAATGAAACGATTAAAAATTGTGTTGTCTGTCTTGGACCTCTGACTATATAAATGCTTTTAATCCTTTCCAGTTTCACGAACTACTTTCACTCTGACAACGAAGGATTGCCTATATCCGTGTTTTCCTGTGTCAATTTTATCTGTCCACTCGATGCAAACCAGTTTTGTAGCATTCTCTCAACTCACAATTTCACTGGTCTTTACTGGTGTAACTCGGGTCGGCTGGAAGGCTACTCTCACTTGGTCCATGATGCGCAGTAGCTAAAACGGGGAAGGAAGGCAGGAGCTACCAGTGACTAGTTATAATATGAAACAAAAATAACTGCCCTGATATTGCGATCAGTATTATTAAGAGTTTAAAAAATATATTAACATTAGAGTAGAATAAGCCAACCCCCTTTTTACGGAGTATCATCTGAGCTGAATAAAATCGTCTGGCATTAACTAATTGAATATTAAAAGTGGCGTCCCAGTAATAAAGGGTTTGAATAGAAAATATTAATCCTCTTGTTTTTCGTTTCGGTTCTTTTTACTTTAAATTTAGCATAACAAGCATGAAGCAGCTGTAGATTACTAACAAATAAACTGTTAAAATTAAACAAGGGGTACTTGCATTAGGAGTCTCAAAAAAACACAAATATTTTGAAGTTGATAATTGGGTAAGTATTTATTTTATGCCCTCCCCGGTGTTCGAATATATATATATATTTATATATATATATATATATATATATATATATATATATATATATATATATATATATATATATATATATATATATATATATATTTTTTTTTTTTTTTTTTTTTTTAATCAACCAAAAATAAACACACTTGTTCGAGAACGCGCATGCGTGCCGTAGGTGTCAACAAAGGCTGTAAGACACTGCTCCTTAAAAGTCGTATTTCTGACGAATTCAGCGAGTCTTCTAATCCCAGTCTGTGCAGAGAATTATAGTAAGACCCAGTTATCAGCACAGTGGCATCTATTTCTTTTAACTTTTAGACTTTGTAATTTTTTGTGGATAAAAACATCTGGTCCTACCACCCGGTCCCTCTGGTCGAAGTTTTTCAAGTTTGCGCATGCGCAATGTGAAGTATGACGTGGCAGTGACGTCTTTACCACTCCACCTGACTGCAGTGTTGCCAACGTGCCCTATGCCCGCGGTTAAACGCTCCCGTTCGTTGGAGACGGCGGCAGTAGGTGACAGTGATGCTGACTTCTTTCATCTTGAAGACAAGTCTAAGAAGCAGAAACCTCAGAAGTCAGGGTCTCCGGCAGGGGCTACGGCTCCCCCTCGCACCCTATCTGGGGCTGTAGAGGGTGGCCTCCTTCTGCCGTCGGGGTCCCCCAAGTGAGCTTACATGTGGCTCAATGGCCTACCCTCTGCCGACGATGGACATAGGGGATTCCCTTCGTCTCCCTGCCCCGTTGCGCCTTTGTCGTCTCGCCTTTCCTCGGGACTTGCCTCTGAGCACACGGACGACCTGGTTCTTCCGTCACTGCTCTCCACTTCAGGGCTCAACACTTACTTCCGTCGAGGTCCTACAGCCGTAATCGTCACCACACAAATGGACGAGACGGTCCGCCTGCTCACTCAAGTGGGCTTTCCTGTGACTTTAATGCCAGCCATCCCACTCTTCCAGATCATCCCACTCCATGTACCCTTAACGGACCACATCTCTCACAGTTTCTTAATTGGCATGATGATGTTCGCTTTCTTTGTCCTGACGATCCTACTCGCCTCCCCCATAGTTTCCTTGATGTTGGCTTACTATTGAATGGTCATACCTCCTTTCATCGTATTGTCTGCACCGAGCCTGCTCTGTACAGTGACCATCTTGCCGTTACTACCCATCTCAGGCTCTTCTTCTCTGCCCCTACATCAGCTTCTCATCGATCCCCTCGCCCTCGTCTGACACAAGATGCTGTTCCTTCCTTTACCCAATACCTTTTTACCTGGGCGGATTCCTATGTTGTCCCCCATTCCCTTGACTCTTACAGAGCTGATTTTGTTGATGCCGTGTATGAATCTGTCAATCGCGCTGCCCCTCCACGCCCTCCTATTCACCCCAGAGTGCCACCAACTACTGGTATCGTATCCCTGCCATGAGACATCTCCGGCAGGTAACCCGTGATCTCCACTCTGCCATACGGAGGTCTCGCTCTCCAGAGGTTTGGGAAGACTTAAAAAACTGGTGCTCCTTTGCAACTCAGGAGCGTCGTCGGATTCGTGAGGCGGACTGGCTATCCTTCATGGGGCCTCTATCGTTCCAGTCGTCACTCATTTATGTATGGAATCGGATTAATGCTATACGGTGTACTCGACGGAGGCCTCCTCCCCACCCTGATCCCGCCTCCCTTGCCTGCTCTTTAATGGAGGACTGGGCACGAGCTTCCTCCTCTGAGGCATTTCCAGATCTGATGCAGGCTCGCATTGATGCGTCTGAGCCAGTTGTTCGTGCTGCTCTTACCTCCCCTGCCCTCACTGTCGCTATCACCTGAGGAGTTTCCCCCCCTGCCGGCCAACTCGAGTACTACACGTCTACCCTCTGTGGTGGAAACCAGCAACCCTCAAAACCGAGTGACAGGCGCACCTCCCACTGTATCTGGGAATCACCCTCAACAGTACCGGTCATCCTAATTCTGTTGGTTGTAGCACTTGTGAGTACGTTACCCCCCCACTATAATAATATTCTTAGATCTTCCTTTTTCACACCTCAGTGACCCTGCGTTCTTACTGTTCCTTAATCAATATCAATGTTCCCAAAATGATGATGCTAGTGTTATTCTCTTAGATGTGCTAGATCGTATGTGTTGTGCCCCATTTACCCATGGTGTCGACACAATACTCCCTCATATCGATCCTGATGCCTTTCTACAAAACTCACTGGGTTACACCAACCCAAACTGTAACTATTACTTTCCTGACTCTCCCGAGTTTAATTTTAGTTTCCTACTACCTCATTCCTTCTCCTGGATTAGCCATAACATCAGCAGTATTCCCCTTCATCTAGATACCTTTTTAGATCAATGTTTATCTTCTAATGCCCACAAATTTGATGTACTTGCGTTCTGTGAGACCAAACTCACTAACTATATTTACCATTTGTATAACATTCCTAATTATAATAGACACTGCGTCAACACGTCACGACACAGTGGTGGTGTCGCCCTATATGTTGATATCAAGTATAACACTTCTGTAAGAGATGATTTAAAGGTTCAGGAGGAGTTCATGGAGAGTGTTTTCACTGAATTGCGTAACGACACACGAAATATCCTAGTAGAAGTAACCTACAGAAGATCCTACACTAATGTAAGGAATTTTCTTGATAAATTTTCGGAGCTTATCACTATCATAAGTTCAGAGAGGAAACATTGCAACATTACAGGAGATTTCAACCTATCCATTTCAACCTATCCATTTCAACCTATCAACCTATCTATTAAAATCAGAAACCGACACCTCAGTATCAGACCTTCTTGCTACCTGTCACTCTAAACTCCTCTTCAACACTATAACCAAAATCACTAGAGTAACTCCCACCTCTGCCACAGTGCTAGATCATATCTGGTCTAACAACACTCCTAACAATCATGCAAGTTGAATTATTTATAACAACACCTCAGATCACTTCCCAGTTTTTGCCATGTGTAAAACAGCCACAAGACCTGAAAGGTCTAGTAGAGTCTCAAAACAATACATAGACTACTGCACCAACAACATGCTCCTTTTTTAAAACAACCTAATGAATGCTAACTGTGATCTTGTCTATGCCTCCGACAACCCTAACGTGAACAGCTGCAGCTTCTCTTGCATCTTCAATGCTTGCTTTGATAAATGCTTCCCGCTCAAGACTAAGTCAGTGAAAACTGTATCCATTTCCAAACCCTATATCACAAGCGAAATTAAGACAATGATAAAAGAAAAACACAAACTCCTAAGGAAATTTGCAAAAAGACCCATAACATTCGGTGATGCTTACCGAAGTATCAGAAATAGAGTAACTCAATCAGTTAGAAATGCCAGACGTAACTATTATACAAATAAGCTCCAGTCAGCATCAGGCGATAGTAAGAAAACCTGGAATGTCATGAATTCTATTCAGAACAGGAACACTCATCCTTCGGCCCCCCGGTTAGCTTTTATGATAAATGATTCAGTTGTACCGGAACCCTCCCCCATTGCCAACCACATCAATGATTATTTTATTAAAGTTGGCAAAAATCTTGTAGAGAGCATCCCTGATCACCATGAGGAATTTAGAGCCTACCTGCAAAGCAGACAGCAAAATGAGCTGTTCTTGTCTCCTGTCACAACAGATGAATTACTGGCCATAATAAAAATGTCTAAAGATGCAGCAGCAGGCGAAGACAATATACCAATGAGCATAATTAAGAAAGTAGCCTACTTATTACTACCTGTTCTTCTACACATTCGTAACTCCTCCTTCACGAGTGGTGTCTTTCCGGATAAACTGAAAATTGCCAAAGTCCACCCGGCATATAAAAAATCTGGGGACAAAGGTCTCTTCAAAAATTACCGCACCATATCAGTCCTCCCAGCCTTGAGTAAGCTGGTATGTAATAGACTAAATTCCTTCTGCAATGCCAATAACATCTTTACAGACTCCCAGTTTGGATTTAGAGCTTGAAGGTCGACTGAGAGTGCTCTGCTTTCCTTTACAAATGACATCTTAAATTCCTTTGATGACAGTCAGTTCACAGTCGGTATATTCTTGGACCTCTCTAAAGCCTTCGGTACTGTCGACCATACCATCCTCCTTTCAAAGCTTGAACATGACGGCGTTAGGGGCCTGTCCCACAATTGGTTTACCTCATATCTGTCCAACAGGATGCAGTATGTCTGCTATAATAATCACCAATCTGACTCCTCGCCAATCTTGTATGGCGTCCCCCAAGGTTCCATTCTCGGTCCAGTACTGTTTTTGTTGTACATAAACGACTTAGTCCACGCCAGCACACTCATAAAATACAACTAATTTGCAGACGATAGTAATCTCTATGCCAGCAATTCAGACCTCCATTCCTTGATGAGAACTATGAACACTGAATTTACTTAAGTCAGGACCTGGGTAATATAAAATAAACTGACCTTAAACCTTGAGAAAACCCACTACACGATCTTTCACAGAGGGAAAAACTTACCCCCAGACTTGGACCCCCTATAGTCTATACCTTGGTAATACAGTCCTCAAACACGAACAAAATACAAAATTCCTCGGAGTTATTGTTGATGAGAAAGTTAACTGGAGAAACCACATACAAGCCATTCACAGTAAAGTCAATAAACAGTGCTGTATCATGTATTACACTCGACAGTCACTTACTCTCACAGCAAAGAAAGAAATCTATCATGATCTTGTTTACCAACACGTGATACACTGTCACACACTATGGGGGCCTCTGGCTCTTCAAAAACACAATCTCTGGTTACTGCACAAAAGAGAGTTGTACCGACGATGACCTACTTGAACAAAAAATAACAGATCACACAAACGAAAAATTTGCTATATTGAAAATTTTAAAATTGGATGATATTAACACCTACTGCTGTACCCTCTTTGTTTACAAATCTATCAATCACTTGCTTGACAATAATTATTTCCAGTTCCGGAATAATCGGAGATACAACTTAAGGAACCCAGAGCTACTAAGACCACCCCCCATGCGCTACTCTCAGTCACAGACCTCCATAAAATATCACGGTGTGAAGGTGTGGAACAACTTACCCCCACCCATCTGAGCAAATATCTATTGTCTAAGTATTAATATTTCTTGTAACAGTACCTGCTTTTATTGTACCATCAAAACCGTTTTATCGGAAATTATCATGTAAATAGATGAGTAATTACCATTGCAATAAACATAATTGCCAACTAGACATAATCCTGGTAGCTCTGTCCTCTTGTCCAACCTTATTACTGTACACCCCATGTTGTACTGCTACCCCATTATACTTATGTTTTTCAATGCCACTGTAATTTATGTATATATAAATAAATAAAAATAAATAAACTAAAAAAAATAAATAAATAAATTAAATTAATAAATATTGAAGTGATAACCGTGGTAACATTATGAGATGTTCTTATTACCACCATGCTATTGTTCTGTTCCAGATGATACTAAATATTGTTATTATTATCCACTCAGCATCTGTTTTATTCTGGCTAAATAAACTGTTTCAATTCAATTCAATTCAGTAACTAGTACAGTGTCAGACTTAAGTGCGTCGTCAGGATTATCTGAAACGTTATCATAAATCTCCTTCAAAACTGTAATATCTGAGCTCATTAAATTAAAAACAAATCATCCATCAGTGTTAAATAGACATGAAAAGTCAGTCTACACAAAAACCTTGCCTAGCCATTTACAGTAAATGTTTGAAAAATATCGTAATAATTGGCAAGAAAAAAAATATATTACTGTTTTTCGAGAACTTCAGTGTATATAAATAAATTAAACATTATCCTACACGATGTATCCTAACATGTGATGCTGTGTTGGAGCATATGTTAATGTGTGTTTAATATAGCGTGTCCTGTCTACCTATTACTGTGGGCTTAATTGTAGAATTCTGGGAATTTCTTGAAAATCTGGCCTTTAATCCTGTAGACTGTAGTGGCTTGGATGACAGTCAGCTGGTTGAGATTCACGGTCAGGGTTGCTGGTGTGTAGTTTAAAGATGACGTCCTTGAAGAATTCATGATGGCGTCTGGTGTTGACGAGAGTAACCACAGTCAACTACTAGAGGGGTGATGGATGGCTAACTCTGTGAACTCGGAGTTCACTGGTGTCATCAGGCGATCCTGTGAGGTCACTAGGTTAATGCACCTTGGGGCTGGTAGATCTCTTGGAGTTGATTGAGTATGACAGTAGTTGGCCTGTACCAGATGTAGCTGAGTTCACAAAGAATTTACCACACTCTGTTTTTACACACTACAGAGACATTTATTTAAACAACTTGGGATATCTAAACAGGCATTTCTCAAGTGTGCCTTGGAACACAGGGTTGAACTGTAGCTGTATGGGTTGGTTGTTCTTTGAGAAGAGAAAAAATGTACAGACAGCATTTCCATAACACGTGAGAGTTGGGAAGAGTGGGGTGTCTGACGTTGAGTCTTTGTGGTGATGGATACTCCCACAAGGCAGGCGTTAACGAATGTACTGGGTCACATGCACTTGAGATGGGGACTCCAGTCATCTGCTTGTTGTCACGAGGTGTTGCCACACTACAGTGAATTATGTTTAACTCACTTAAATGCTATTTGAGTAAAAAAAAAATGTTATCGATCTGGGATGACATTTAAATATATCACTTGACATATAACGTTGCTCACGAGAATATATTCGGTATATAGTCTGTTGCCTTGGAGAATGACACTTAGAAAATTTCACTGTTACTTAGGTTACAGTGACGTCGGTTCTTGCCCAGTTAGTTACACTGCTTCACTGGTTCAGTTAATGGTTCTATCTGTTCGCTGCCACCTTTATATATATAAGCTTTGGGTAAGGCTCCCTTTTTATTTGGCTTATATACAAATAAGTTAAGGGGTTTTGTTACAAACCCAAATGGTCTTTTCTCCATTTATTGGTAAACTAAAATGGTCACAGTCTATTAGTAAATGCACCGTAATTAACACTGTAAGCTGTGAGTGTTAGTTAAGGACAGGGCTCAGCTAAACTGAGTTAAGTCACCCGTCCGATTCTACTGAGGCTCAACTGAAGACTGGTGCTCCTGAGGGGAGGTGCCTGTGAGGAGAGGTGCCTCTGAAGGAGAGGCCAGGCTGACCCTACATTCCCAAGGTCGGCCTACTGATAGAGGAATTTCCCCTCACGTGAGCAACACATGGCAACTCACAGCTTATGGAAAATTACCGTGGGGTGATTGTATTATATAAACTAAATGTATTAACCCAAATTTATATAATTGTTATTGCCATGAGACAGGGGATAATACAAGGTAACGTGCTTCTCAAGTGATTGTTACAAGTGGTGACAACCCAGGAAGGTTGGTACATATATGACAGTTCACAATTAACTGTTATATCACACTAACAGTCATCTCAACAGATACACAGTTGGTAAAGGAAGATATATCATGTTCTCCCCATTACTGTGGCATACTGGTACAAAGAAGTAACTGTTATATTGTCATGCATGTCTTTGATAATATGCAGTAATACAATGAGTCCTAAATATTAACTATTTCATATTTTCCTTCTGTTAAGTGTTGTGTCTTAGTCTCCAGCTATCCACCTCAGTTATCCACCTCCTCAGTCTTCCCTTGGTGTATGAGCCGACTGTAGGCCTCCACCACTGACCACAACTTCCTTCCCCCCACTCATCCCCTCCCTCAAACATAAACAAGTCTCTCCCTCTTTCCCAGTCTCCCTCCACCCCAAACCTTCCTCATCTCACTAGTCTTTTGAGTATAAGGAACAGAGAAAAGGAAGAATAAATTTTTTTTTATTATTGTTGCATTAATGATAATGATGATAATAATAATAATAATAATAATAATAATAATAATAATATTGATGATAATGATAATAATGATAATAATAAAATTTATAATAAAAATAATAATAATAATAATAATAATAATAATAATAATAATAATAAAAAATTAAAATAACTTATTTTTTCGGCTTGGCCAATGAAAGTGATGGGGCTAACACAACAGTTTATTAAACCGTTTTGGCCTGTAAAAACTAATACACGAAATAAATCACAACAGACAGTACGGTGCACGAAGCAATTTTGTAACATTGTTAACTGTTCGTATAGAGTTAACAGTCAATCAGTATCACAAATTCCATGAACTCTTAGCAAATTATGGACTTACACCGTTCGCCCCACTATCATCTGGACAATGGCTCCGCCTAATTGTAGAGAATGCCACCTATAGCTGGCCCCCACAGCTCTATTTGTATACTGCGGGAAATACTATATCCAGCTATAACACTTGTTATTTATACCAATATTCAGCAATAACGCTTTTTATTTAAGTAATACAATAAACAAAATACAATAATGAAACTCAATACATACATTAGTTCCATTTAATAACTACCCACTTGTCTTTTTGCTGCGGCCCCTGTGAAAGGGGCTCTTACAGCTATAATGCAGAACAGTGCACATCGCAATGTTCCTGTGAAACTCTTTCTTTATATTATAAAAATTTTCTCAAACTATTTTACATGCAGTTAAATTAACAAAAATAATTAAGAACACAATATATGAAATAAACATTAGTACAAAATATTAAAAGTACATACATTACAGTAAATGCATTACTTGGCAACTTTACTCATATCACATATCTTCTATAATTATTGACGATACACTTTGCCAACCACAATTAGCAGTAATTACTATTCCTATAATATAAAAAATGTAACACTAAGAAAGTACAGAACATAACTTATCCTTACACTATAAAATAAAATTGTAAATTACAGCTAACATACAAACATTACAAAATAACAAACAGACATTATTGATCCTCTACAGGTTACAATACTACTAATCTGTGTACATTTATTCACAACAGTTTTATCTTGTCCCACATATTTCCTTTCAGGCTTTTGCACCTTGTACCTCACCCTAACATCTCTTACATGACCATCAATACCTGGCTCAGCCTTTTCCACCGGAGGATTTTTTTTCCTCTCACAACATTAGTGTCTTGAATTAATATAATATCTCCAGTTCTTACATTTCTTTTAATAGTGTGCCATTTTTGCCTGACTATCATAGTTGGAAAATAATCCCTGCCACCAATTCCAAAAACTTTTTATAATTTCATCAACGAATTCTAACCTATATTTTTACATCATTTGTGTTGTCCCAAACTTCAACTGAAGCCTTGGTGCTGGCCCTTCCAAGTATCAAGTCATTAGGGCATTAAGTAAGTGCCCATTTCCAAATCTGCTTCAAGTTTAATTCCTATAGGTCGTTCATTCGATAGATCAGCTACTTCATTAAGTAGCTTGTATTTTTCAAAAGTCAAAGTTTGATATCCAATTGATATAGAAAAGGCTCTATTAATCATCTTAATCAATAAATCACTACAGCCATTTTGCCATTGAGCATCGGCTGACTTATTGAATCTCCACATTAACCCTTAATCTACTCCGAACTGCAATACCTCTGACCAGTCCCATTTACTTGACATTTGTCTTAATTCTTTACTAGCTGCAACCAGTTGTGAGCCACCATCTGAGTGCACTGTGTCAGGGTAACCTCTTATACTTACAAACCTTCTAAAACTGGAAAAAAAATCCACTGCACTATGACCTTCGGCTAATTCCAGATGAATTGCTCTACTCACAAAGCAGCTATATATGACCCCATACGCCTTGACTCTCTTCATCATTTTCACAGCGTCTCCTATGTGACTTACCCCATAATTTGTTTTTCGATCTTATTGTCTAATCTTCTTTTAACCAACCTTATGATTTTTCATGCCCCTTGAACCCAGAATTTACTTTGTAGTAAGACAAAATTCTGATTCCAATTGTCTTTCAACCACTTCTTTGATATTATACTCGCCAATCTGATGATAAATCTTTTTGAATTTCTTTAATCAATATCCGTTCTGGCAGTCTTGAACCATTGTGAAGTCGGATTCTTAAAGACTTCTTTCAATGATTTCTCTTTGAAAGCCATCAACAATCTACTAGTATCTGTTATCAGTTTGTTATAACTTTTAAAGTCACTTCTACACGGTCGGGCAACTCGACATCACAAACTTAAGAAATCGGCCAAGTGGCGACCGACTGACATGGAAAATTTGGACCCCACTGCCATACAGATAAAAGGTTCAGTTTCCTAGAACTAGTAACTCACGTAGTCATGTCAGTCGGGTTGTCACTAGACGAGACCCACCACCATTCAGATTTAGTTTGAATTTCGGCCATTTTATTAGCGACAAACGTGCCAAACTCATACGACATTTCTGAATTTTAGATCTTACGATAGCCTAAACCACGATGTGCACCACTGAGCTAAATTTCCATTTAAAATCCTTTATAAATGTCAGATCCTCTACCTTGTAAATTTCCCTGAAAAATGCTTCCCGTTTACATTTGACGTCCATAGGCAGCGGATCATCTCAATCTAATTGATGTTCTGTTCCATTTTTCAAAAAATTTCATCAGTATCTTTGCTTGTAATGTGAATGGGTTTCACAAACCCAACGGATCATATATTGCTGCTACCTGACTTTGAATTATCCTTTTAGTTTTTAATCTGGAAAGTCATCCATTCCTTGTTTATCAACATTAACTCTTTTACATTTCTTTGTTTTACGTGAAAATTTATTTAACTTTAAATATAAACTGATCCTCTTTAGGCAGTCAGTTTATACACTTTCTCATCATTAGTATCTAAAATATTTATGTCTGCAATATCACAAATAGTCCCAGTATTATTCAGTTTTTAATTTTGAAACCACCTCTCCAGAGAACCTCTCCTGTCTGTCGCATCAAAAGTATTGCAACAGTCCTACCAAAGACTGAATGTAAAATATCATCAACGTAGGAATAAATGGGGAGAAATAACCTTGAACATCTCTGCTGTGTGTTTTAATGCCAGCATAGCTATTATACCGCTTGGTCTGTTACCAAAAGATACAGAGGTCAGCACTTAATGATCTGGCTCATGAGTAATATCCAAATTTCGCCACATATACCGATGAGTATGTTGATCAACTTCACATAATTTGACAGCTGTATACATTTCATTGAAATCGCCCATAATAGCTACATTTCCTTGAAGAAATCGCAACAAAGCACCCAGTAGACTATTTAACAAGTCTGACCCCTTGGCCCGTAGTCATTTAGCTTATGTCTTTGATAATTTGCCGATAAACGGAATACAATTCTAACAGGTGTGTGAGTTGATTATAGTTTTAGAATCTCGTGATGATTCACATAATGAAAGGGTCCATCGTACTCTCTCATTTCCTGATCACACAATTTATAATCAACATTTCTTCTAACCATATCCTCTATTTGATCATTATATGTTTGTGCATATTGGTGACCCAATTTTTGTAGATTTTAGTCGTATGTAAAGGCCTGGGAATTAGAGATATAAATCCCTTACCAGACTAATCAGGTTCTTAATAAAGGAAAGTCAAGGACCATGGTTTTCTGAGGAATAGCAAACAACCGTTTGAGATTGACATCTCTTTACTATAAAAAATATAACACAAAACTCTGACACCACTCAACAAACATCAAATAATTACGGGAGTCAAACAATTAATGCAGTCAATAGTTAATGAAATTAAACAATTAAGGAAAGCAAACAATTAAAGGAATCAAACAATTAATGGGAGTCAACAATTGATAGAATCGAACAATAAAGGGGAGCCAGCAATTAATGGAATCAAACAACCATAGAATCAAATAATGAACAGATATTTCCTACGGCAGTGGCCCTGGAACAGGGTGATGCACTCTCAGGGTAGGGAAGCGTCCATTCAACTCCACACTCGAAAGACAGGGGCAGATTGTCTTGAAATGACAGGAAAACACCGGGGCACAGACGGAATGAGATGAACTGACGGTCGTGGTGTGTGGTAGTGGTAGATGACCAGAGAATTGACAGTCGAAAGGTGAAGGTCTGGGGACACAGCCCACGAGTCCAGGACCTATGATGAGATCACAGCCAGAATTTGACGAACAACTGGGTAGCTAGATAGTGACTGTATGGGGGCTGGGGTGAATCTGCCCTTGACACAGGTAGCAACTGCCGTTCTCACCTCTGTCCAACCGCCCAAGTGTTGTCCGCACTAGCAAACGAGCGAGTAAGCAACGGTAACGAGCAGGTAGATAGTTTCCGCCCTTACATAGTAAGACCTCTATATGAACATAAATAGATAGGACTTTAGGATCTTCTAACCAAGGATAGTTTGCTGTCCATTTTGTTCGACCTCATCATATATTAACCCTATCTTTATTAAAGCTAGCTCTCGCCTATTTCTCAAAGAACATTTGCCACATTTACATCCTCCACACCTCGGAACGCAATGCGTACCTAAACCTTCTATATTAAAGAATCTGTCCAAATTAGTTTTCACACTAGTGCTAGGTTCAACGAATATATCAATGACTGGAGTAAGGATAGCCACGTAATGAACTAGCAGACGTACAGGTAACGTGGTGATTAGTTATCTTTAGTAAGGATTGAGAACCATGGATACACAACCAAAATTAAGTTTTGCATTAATTGTAAATTTCCATTACTCGACATAACCCTTGGCAAAATCCCACAATAATCAGTACCAACCAAAAGTTCAATGCCTTCTTGTGGTCTCTCAATATGCGAACTGGACAATAAACAAATATCAGCAACATCAGAGATATAAACATTGCACTCATAAGCAGAACTTCCTTTATCCCAATAGCTTTAATTATCGATAGTTGGCCTTCCTTGTCTGTCAAAAGTAGAGTATATTCCTTAATAGCAAAATTCTTAGTTACATTCCCTACCTTAGTCATGGACAAATTTACATCCTTGCCCTTTAACCCTAATTTAGAGGCTAAATTATCTGACACTATTGTTATGTCCGAACCTGAATCCCAAAGATTTATGGTAAGCTGTGATGTAATTTCCCATAACTCTCCCGTCCACTCGGGACATCACAATCGGGACATCACAATATGACCTCCTTTACGACACTTGAAACAAATTTTATATATCTTTAACGTTTTGCAGTGTGCTAAACTATGGCTAGCCGAGGAATGAATACAGCACCTCCTACCATTTCTACTAGTATTTCCGTATCGTAAACTGTTGCGTTAAAGAAGCTATAGATTCTTCAAATTTGAGGTTTTGAGAGTCTTGTTTCTCTTCGATCCGTTTTATTGCCTTAGCAAACTCACTAGCATTGTTTGAAGTTTCTATACCCGCATCAACACTCCCAGATACACCAGTTCGTATGCTTGAATCCATATATACAAGAACTCTCTTTTCTATAAACAAAATTATAGTACTTCCGGGATAAATTTGTTTACATCTCTTACATTTTCAGCTATAATGGCCCATTCACGTTTCTGGAAAGGAGGCAAAATCCTCTTAGTGAGACTCACCATTGTTGCCGAGTTAATTTCCGATGTTAAATTAATTTTTCGTAAGTCTAACCAGCCTTTTTCTACTCGATCAACCATCTTTATGAAGCTTTTACTATCTGATACTTTTTTAAAGCTCTAAGGTCACTAATTACTACATCTTCAATATTCTTACTGCTTCCATATTTGACATCCAATTTTATAATAATTTCCTCATAATCATTCTCAGCTCCTCTTACATAGTTCAAAGCCTCACCCTTAAATATTGTCTAAGAGCGAATGGGTCTTTATCATAATTAAGATTCATTCACCTATCGAAACTGAACTTGAAATTTAGGTATTTTCTAATGGCTCCGTCAAACAAGGGTGGTTCCAATGCTTTCACTTTTATTTTTGGTTTGTCGGAAGTTACGCTTTTTGCTTGTCCGTTAACAAGAGTATCGTGACTCGTTTTTCTTCCATTATAATTCAGAAATATACTTGTCTTCTTCATCTAAACTTCTCTCTTCACACTCTCCGTCAAGAAGGAACTGCATATTATACGTCTTATGAATCTTTTCCACTCCATCGTATGCTTCACTTACTTGTTCATAAAACACTCTGAAGCTGTACAGCTACTGGGTCTGCCTGGCTCACTCTTGTATGGAAGGCGTTGAGCTTCCTGGTGAATGTCATCTTGACCAATGCCCGCCTCTGCTTCACTTTAGCTGTCTCCTCCTCGAGTCCCATCTTCGGAGCGGTGTTAAAATGTTTCGTCTTGGCCAATGAAAGTGATGCGGCTAGCACAACAGTTTATTAAACCGTTTTGACCTGTAAACACAAGTAAAAACTAATACACGAAAAAAACAAAAGTTAACACTCAATCAATATCACAAATTTCATGAACTCTTAGCAAATTAGGGATTTACATCGTTCGCCCCACTTCCCTTTGGCTGGACAATGGTTCCTCCTAAGTGCGAGGAATGCTACCTACGGTATAGCAAGCCCCTAAAGCTTTACAGGAGAACTGCGGGAAATAACATATCTTGTTATAACACTTCGTATTTATATTAATATCCAACAATAACTCTTCTTATTTACGTAATACAATAAACATAATACAGCAGGGTAACTCAATACATAGTTACTTATAATAACTACACACTTGTCTAACTCGACATAGCTTGTGTCAAGTCTTTTCGTTGCTGCCCCGGCTCAAAAAATGAGTGTCGACGACTTGACATAGGCTCTCACAGCTACAATGCGGAACAGTGCGCATCGCGATGCTCTTTTTCATATTAAATATTTTTTCGAACTGTTTTACACACGGAATATAGGATGCAATATAATTATGAAATAATCATTACTACAAAATATTAAAAGGACTTGCATTACAGTAAGTGCATTACATGGCAACGTTACTCATATCACACAATAATAATAATAATAATAATAACATAAATTCGGTAAAATTGTCTTATAGGTTTACAGTTGGAGAGGCATGCATATAAACAATGCCAATATAGAGTTCAGCCGGAATATAGACAATTTAAACGTATGCTTTGGGAATACAGGGATTTATATGTGCCTATAGAGTACAGGTGTACAACAACTGTATACAGTGAGGCAATTTGCCCAAGGATAGCTGACAAAGCTGTTAGATGCTTATTTCAAGGTGGGTCCTTTGCTTAGGCCTAGAAATAGGCTCTAATCAGTAATATAATATCTAAAGGTGTAGCAGTGATTTTTTTTTCTTATAAATTCAACAAGCATTACATTGTGCTTGGAATACCCGAGGCTGGCAGATCACTTCTAAATTACAACATTCTGAGGTTAATGATATTGTCTAAGTATTAATATTTCTTGTAATACCTACTATATTTACAGTACCTGCTTTATTGCACCATGAAAACCGTTTTATCGGAAATTATCATACAAACAGATAAGAATTTGCCATTGCAATAAACATATTTGCCAACTGGACATAATCCTGACAGCTCTGTCCTCTTGTTCAATCTTAATATTGTACAACGCATGTTGTACTGCTCCCCCATCACACTTATGTTTTTCAATTCCTCTGTAATTTATGTATATACTTATAATATCAATAAAAAATAATAATATATACATAAAATTAATAAATATTGAAGTGATAACCGTGGTAACATTATGAGATGTTAATAACCACCATGCTATTGTACTATTCCAGATGTTACTAAATGTTATATAATACTTTCTTGAGATAAATGTATATAATATATCAGGTGCCTAAAAGAGAGTTAGGTTCTCAACTGGCTCAGCCTTGTTAATATTGCTATTGTTATCCACTCTGTATCTGTGTTTTTTCTGGCTAAAGAAACTGTTTCAATTCAATTCAATTCAATTATCTTGCTGTACCTTCATCTGTTATGAAGTTTACATTTTTTATTTTAATTGTTTGATCCGATAATTAGTTTTGATATGGCCAAATAACTTGTTCCATTCCGCCATTGCTGTGAAGAAGAAAGTGCTTCTCGTTTGACTGCAGACACCAGGTACCCAAAAATTGTGTTCACTCCTTCTAGCGTTCTTCCGGTTCATAACCCTAAGCCATACAAAGTTTGCTGTTTGATACTCGTGGCACAGTCCGTCGAAAATGTTGTACGCGTGATTCAGCCGCAAATGTTTCATTATGTACACTTCACTTAAAATGTTCAACGACTGCAGGACGTGATGACCAACTTGATGTCTTACTTTCATGTCAAGAATGAACCTTATAAGCCTGTTTTGAATAAATTGTAGCTTGGATTTTTCTTCTTTGATTGTAATAGCTTCTGTTAAAATATAAACAGTCAGCATTTATATAATTTTGGGCTAATTGCTTGCTATCATTATATAATGTTGATTACCCACTTTAACTAAACAAAGGGCAGAGATTCACATATCATCATATCCTGTCACGTTGCACACAGGCATTCATATAGCTAAATTCATCAAATCTTGTCACGTTGCATGCATATAACATTCAGTCACCACGGCCTAATAAACTATACAGTAGAGTAAGCATTTAAGTCACCGGCGTTCACTCTAGTCCCAGACTGTATCTCGCACATACCAGACGTTTGACTGATGGCTCTACCCGAAGCTTATTATATCGTTTCGTAATCTGAACCTTTGCCTAGGGATGATTAATCCTTAATCAACCCAATACACTGTGTAATCATTAACATATTGTTATAATGAATAGAAAACGGTTATATGTGTTTACTTTGATCATGCACACTCTGAAACGAATACAAACAGAGATTACTTGTTACTCCCAATGAAACTAAAAGGAAATAATATACACAATCAACAGAAGAGTAGTGAAGCCAGCACTCCAATGACTAGCCTTCACTCTAGTTAAAAGTGTGACAGTGGTGAATATATTCTTACAAGTCTCCATCACAAATTTACATTAAAAAGAGTTAATAGGTAGATTATCAAATATCCAAATGACATGGTATGGGCGCCAAGCCAGGGGTCCTATGGACTTCATAAAAGGGTCAGCATTTTTCTAGATAAATTTTATCCTAACATTACTGTTATTTACTATATTATTTATGATTAATTGGCCAGATAAACACGTCGAGAGTTAACCCAAGGTATTTCACTGAGGTTACAGTTGAAAGGGTTCATTCCCACAAAGCAAAATAAATTCGTTTCTTCGCTTTAAGTTTTATTTTTTATCAAAATAATATTGCTTCAGTTTTTCCAAGGTGTAGGGAGAATATGTTGTCGATAATTCATTGTTTGCCTGACTAGCTCAGGTGATAACTCGTTACTTAAATAATTTCATTTCTATCTTTACCTACCATTGTCAACAGTAAACCCCCGCTCCTACCCCCCCCCCCCCCCCAAAAAAAAAAGAAGTTTGCTATTAACACTAATGGGCATTTCATTTACATTACACCGAAACAGCAAAGTCTTAGGATATTCCCTTGTGGGACTCCACAGGCTATTGGCATGGATGTTGACTTAATATTACTGGCAACATCAATTTGTTTCCTGTTAATAAGGTACAATTTAACTCAGTCAACAGGCCCAATGACACGAGACTACAGTTTTTCACATAGTATATCATGATCTATTGTGTCGGGAGCTGTTTGTAAGTTTAACTTTATCATGCCCTTGTAATTTTCATGAGGTATTTGGGTCCTGATTTGGTCAGTGAGTTGGA
Organism: Homarus gammarus; assembly: GCA_958450375.1. Lineage (NCBI taxonomy): Eukaryota > Metazoa > Arthropoda > Malacostraca > Decapoda > Nephropidae > Homarus > Homarus gammarus. Next base: position 1,307,559 of record CAUDMG010001311.1, read on the forward strand.
TTAGGCTTTTGTGAATTGAGTGAGAACCCCTAAAGCCTTATTGGTAGCTGTAAGAAATATTATATCTTTCCATCTGAACATACACTACTATTTCTAGAATTGTAAATAGAACTCACAGGATAATAACTTACATCAAACCTGTTGCCCTTCTTATAAATAGGTATTACTCTAGGCTTTAGCAAATTTGTATTCATCTGGTACGGTAATTGTACAAATAGGGAGATTAATTTGATGTGTTATTGGTGTCTTAAATACAGTGGCACAATCCCTTAAATTCCTGGCTGGATACTATCAACATCTTTTATAGGTAGTAGGTAGTAGGTAGCTACTAAACAGGGAGGTACTACCGCCCGGGAAGATATTGGAAGCATAATGTGCTATCTAATGGTAGACCCTGCTGCCATATGGCATCACGAAAATGTTGACCAAGTCCCAGGTTGCTGATCTGACTTTCTGCCTCATTTACACACAATTGCAGGGTCTCAATTGTTTCTCTTACTATTGACAACACAACGTACATATATTGTTTCTAACTTTTGATCTTTTTTTTAAGTTTCTTTTTTATTTCTTTATGGTTCTTTACTATAATTATTATTATTATTATTATTATTTTATTTTCAATTTGGTTTTTATTTTATAATAAATTTCATTTACTATAAATAAGTATTATTATTGTAATTATTATTTTCATTATTATTATTATTATTATTATTATTATTATTATTATTATTATTATTATTATTATTATTATTATTATTATTACATTTTCTCCTCCCAGGCCCCGATGTGGGTCAGTGACCTGTACCTGGGTGGGCTAATCCCCGTAAAAAAAAAAAAAATAAATAAAAAAAAATATATACTCTAGTATGAGTCGAGTTCTGTCTGGGGGGATTTCATTCTTTCTGTAGTTTGAGGCAGTTTAACAAATAAAGATTAGGTTACTGTTGTATATTGAAGAAATTAGAATAGTTTGCAACGTCAGATATGTTATGACAGAGCTCGATGAAAATTAATAAATATTATAGGGTTTATCAACTTCCAGCAGAATTTATAAGAGAAATAGGCAACAATTGAGTCAAATATCGATTAAAATATCTAATTTTATGTCTTTAAAGGAGATCAACCCAGTGATTTAAAAAATAGATATTTGTATTGTTATCTAAAAAGCCAGAAGCCTTAGAGTGTAGAGAGTTTAGAACAATTCAGGCCTGTAATATTTTATTAATGATAATTTTACGAATAATGAAACTTTATATAGGAAGTGAGTTATATGAAAGGACTTTAGAGGTTCAAATAAAATTGTATATTGGCTTTGTTGATTTTTAAAAAGCTTCTGATAAGGTAAAACATAATAAATTTATAGAATCCTTAGAAAAATCGGCATTAATGGAGGGGATATTAGAACTTTAAAGAATCTTTATTGGTAACAGGAGGCCGCAGTGTTAATAAATGATGAACTCACTAATTGGTTCTAAGTTAGACAGGGAGTAAGACAAGGTTCTGTTTTATCTCTAACGTTGTTTCTATTTTCAGAATTCTTAATGAGAGAATTTCTAAGTGATAATGAAGGACTAAAAGTCAATGGTAAAGTAATATCAAATATACACTATACAGATGATACTGCTCTTATCGTAGATAGTGAAGAGGCATTACAAAAACTCGTCAACAGATTAATGGGAAAAAAAGATGAAGAATATGGTTTAAGACTGCATGCTGTAAAGACGAAAGTAATGGTTGTTTCCAAATTGGAAATAAATCCTAGAATCTACATTATGGTAAGCAACAAGGAACATAAACAAGTGGAAAATTGTGTGTATTTGGGAAGTAATATAAGTTGTCATGGTAGATGTGCAAAAGAAATCATAACTGGCAAGCAAAAATAGCATTTAATAATATAAAAGACCTAGTAACAAGGGAAATTAACTTCAACCTGAGAAAAAGGCTTCAGAAAGGCTTCATATGACTAGGACTGTTGTATGGGTCAGAAGATTGGATGGAGGGAGCCCTCTCATATGTGGTGTCCTGCCTAGAAGGAGAGTTGGCAATGAATGGTTGTCAAGGCAGTTGGTGCCAACGGTCGTCTTGACAGTTATTACACGTCAATATCAGTCCCATTCGTTGACAGCTGGCACAAATTTTACGGCAGAAGGGACCTTTATGCTAGGGGTGGGGTACGTCTGTCTAGGGATGGGGTGACAACCTTGGCTTGCTCTCTCGAGAGGGTAGTTCAAAAGCTGTAGAAGTCCTTAAACTCCAAGGGAAACATATGACCACGGGGGTGGAGGAGACTGCAGTGGGAGAGGGTAAGCAAAGTGAAAGGTTACAGGGAAATAGTGCTAGGAATGATGACAAAGCTAAATTAAGCAGGCAGTTAGAACCTAAATGCGTCAAAGAGAGGACTCAGAACACGACTAACTTAAATGTCTGCTACACAAACAGTAGGAGTGTGAGAAACAAAATGGATGAAATTAGGGCGTTGGTATGTACCGAAAAAATCGATATAATAGCATTCACCGAAACATGGATAAACGTGGATTCACGTGAGAAACCTGTCAAATACAAAATTGCAGGTTACAAATTATTCCATACCTATAGGCAGATTAGGAAAGGAGGTGGAGTAGCAATCTATGTCAGGGATAATTTGAAGTGTGAAATAGATAAAGAAATAAAAAATGAGTGGAATGCAGAAAAAATTTGGATAGAATTAATCGATGGTAGGGAAAAATTAATCACAGGAGTAATATATATATAGACCTCCTAATCTTGATAAAGTTAATGAGAGACTTATTTGGGATGAAATGCACAGGGCTTCCATACATAGCAAAGTCTGTATATTAGGCGAATTTAACTTTAGCCAAATAGATTGCATCGACCTTAAGGGTAACTCAGAATAAAAGGATTTTCTTGAAACAATCCAGGACTGTTTCCTAAGTCGACATATAACCGAACCCAGCAGGGGTAATAATATAATCGATTTAGCTCTGTCAAACAGAGCAAACCTCATTAGTAATGTCGAGGTAGGGAAAGAACTTGCTAACAGGGCTCACAAAGAAATAAGATTCCAATTAGAATTTCAGGGCAGCTGCAAGGAAAATTCCACTAAAGTCCCAGATTTCAAAAGGGCAAACTTTGATAGTTTGTAGAGACAGCTGAGAGAAGGGGTATCACGCTTGGGGGTGAATTACATGACTAGTAACGATGTTAGTAAGCAAATAGACAAACTATAGCCTAATAAGTCACCAGGTCCCGATGAGATATTTGCCAAAGTATTAAAGGAATGTTGGGAAGAGCTTAGTATGCCCTTAGCAAAGTTGTTTAACATGTCCTTAAAAACGGGTGTAGTACCAGAATCCTGGAGGGTAATGAATGTTATACCGATTTTCAAGAAGGGAGATAGATCATTATCCTCTAACTACCGTCCAATCAGTTTAGCATCAATTGTAGGCAAATTACTGGAAGCAATCATAGCAAACTCTATTCAAAATCACCTGGAGAAGCAAACTTTGATCAATGATTCCCAAAAAGGTTTCACAAGAGGGCGTTCATGTTTAACTAATCTATTAACATCTTTTCAGCTGTTTTGGAGTCAGTGGACGAGGGGCGTAGAGTGAGGAGTGATATGACAGAGGTGTATAAATGGAAGTCAGGGCTAAACAAAGGGGACATTACAATGGTAATCAAACTATCCAACCAGGAGCGAACGCGTAACAATGGTTTTAAATTGGACACATTTAGATTTAAGGGAGAAATAGGTATACATTGGATTGGAAATAGACTGGTGGACGAGTGGAACAAGTTACCAAATATCATCAATAACTTGAATACGCTGTATAGTTTCAAACCTAGGTTGGGTGGATATATGAGCAATAGGAGTTTGGTATAAATGGGACTGCCCAGTATGGGCCAATAGGCCTGCTGCAGTTTCCTCCATTCTTATATTCTTTTGTTCCTATGTTCTTTCAGCATAAGAACATAAGATAAGAACATAAGAAAACAAGGAGTCTGCAATAGGCAAGTTGGCCTGTGCATGGCAGCTCCTGTCGAGAGTTAATACCACTCTCTATCATCCATGAATCTATCTAGCCTCCTTTTGAAACTTTCCAGAGTTCCAGCACTTACTACAAAGTTGCTGAGCTTGTTCCACTCGTCCACCACCCTATTTGTGAACCAGTTTCTTCCTATCTCCCTCCTAAACCTAAACTTATCCAACTTAAATCCGTTGTTCTGAGTCCTATCCTGCTCGGATATTATAAGAACTTTATCTATATCCCACTTAAACACTTCTATCATATCTCCCCGCACTCTTCGTCTTTCTAGGGAATGCAAGTTAAGTTTCTTTAACCTATCCTGATATGGAAGGTTTCTAAGTCCCGGAATCATTTTCGTCATTCTTCGCTGCACTGACTTTAGTGAATTGATATCCATTCTATAATAAGGGCACCAGAACTGAACCGCACAATCGAGGTGCGGCCTGACTAGCGCAAGATATAGTTGCAATAAGACCTCTGCACTCTTATTACTTACACTTCTAGATATAAAATCCAATACTCTGTTTGCCTTATTTCGAACATTAACGCACTGTTTTCTAGGCCGTACGTCCGGGCTTACAAGTACCCCTAGGTCTCTTTCACAAGTTAACTTCTCTAGGTTGATGTTGTTATGGCTGTACACATTATCAGTATTTGTTCTTCCAATATTAAGTACGCTGCACTTGCTGGTGTTGAATTTCATTTGCCATTTTTCAGACCAGCCCTGCAGTATATTTAGATCCTCCTGTAATGCATTTGCATCCTGCCCTGAATTAATTTGCCGCCCTATTTTGGTGTCATACGCAAACTTGCTTATGTCACTGCTGATCCCAGTATCTAGATCGTTTATGTAGATTATGAACAAGAGTGGGCCAAGTACTGACCCCTGGGGAACCCCACTGGTTACACGGCCCCACTCAGATTTAACACCATCTACGCTGACCCTCTGCGTTCTATCGGTGAGCCATGATTTTATCCAATTTAAAACTTTACCCTCGATACCATGAGCCTTAATTTTTCTCAGAAGCCTCTGATGCGGTGCTCTGTCAAATGCTTTGCTAAAGTCTAAGTAAATAACATCGTAATTTTCGTCATTATCTATTACCTCGAAGACTTTCCTAAAAAAATGTTAGCAGATTTGTTAGACAAGATTTTCCCTTTGTAAACCCATGTTGAGAGTCGTAGATTAATTTGCTTTTCTCTAGATGCGATCGGATGCTATCTGCTATAATTGCTTCAAGAAATTTCCCCACTACTGACGTCAAACTGATCGGCCGGTAATTTGACGCTGATGCTCTGTCTCCCTTTTTGAATATGGGTACTACATTTGCCTGTTTCCACAAGTCTGGCACAACTCCAGTGTCTAATGATTTTGTAAATAAGTTTACGAGGGGTCTGCTAATCTGTTCCCTACACTCTTTCAAGACTCGAGGGAAAATTTCATCCTGCCCTGGGGATTTTGTGTTCTTTAGTTTATTTATCTTCTTAAGAACATCCTCTTTTCTTATAGTGATATTCTTTAATTTCTCTTCTTCCTTTCCCTTAAATATCAGTTCCACCTCTGGAATTTCATGGCAAATTTCTTCTGTGAAAACTGATAAGAAGTAGCTGTTCAATGCTTTCCTTATTTCTTTACTGCCATTTATCACTTCTCCCCTCCCTGACTTTAAAGGCCCAACTTTGTCCTTGACCTTTGTCCTATATACCTGGAAAAATCCCTTGGGATTCGCCTTGGATTCTCTTGCTATTTTGATTTCATAGTCTCTCTTTGCTTTCCTTACATTTTTCTTAACATTCCTAGATAGTTCATTATACCTGTTTCTGAGCTGCTCCTCCCCTCCCTTTAATTTCTTATATATTTCTTTCTTTATTCCTATGTCATGTTTAAGTTTTCTGGTCATCCAGAAGAGAGAACGCCAGCAGGTGACCCCTAGCCTGTAGGTAATACTTCTAGCAGACCGAAAACACGTGGTGCTGTGCACCCACGTGGGAAGAACTGATCACCCAATGCTGATGCTGGTCCCGTGTCGTTTTGGTTGTCGGGAGCACTTGTTCACTCAAGAGATCCCTTGATATCCCCGCTGACCAGTGACAAGCCTGCACTGATCGTTCCAACTGCGATAATCGCTAATCATCAATCATCAACGGCAATTTCAAACGGCAGTTAATCTCTAGCAGTCAATCTCTCGCAGTCAAGTGGGTTCTGACGGAAACCCTGAAATGGACTCACTGTTAGCTCTTAATAACTTTATCACTGCCCTATCTAACCCCTATCTGAGATCGAATGAGACTTTCTTGTTATACTGCAGTAGCGCAACACAGGTGACTAGACCACGTGACCGTTTTTGTGGACGGACGTGCAGGGACGTCCTGTCTGTCCGATCGCTTTTGCATGATTGAGGACCAGCCAGCCTTTCGTCTCTCCAAGGCGTTAGCTTAGGCCTACGTGACATATTTTCTGCCTAACTAATAACTTTCTTGGGACACCCGTAACATTATTCAGACTGATAAAAGATCTATAATAATGTCCAATTTAATAATAGTCCCTTAACTTCATGAATCGCATCATTATTAATTCGGCAAACTACATTCCATATCTCATAGGCCTAGTTCCAAAAGCTCTCACTACAGGCAAGAGCGCTCTCTTCCTCAGTCGACCTTGAAAACTCAGTATCGCCCATGGCGCGGCGTTTGAAATCACACTGAAATTTCTGAATATTATATATATATATATATATATATATATATATATATATATATATATATATATATATATATATATATGTGTGTGTGTGTGTGTGTGTGTGCATTGGCTGCCTGCCAATACAAAACTCTCTAGAATCCACTGGCACAACAGAAATGCTAGCCTGTGCCCCACCGTCTCCTCCTTGTTGTTTCGACATTTTTCCAGAAAATTCTCAGCTGATGCTACCATAAGACGCTGTCTGCCAGTCTAAAAGTCTCAAGAATTTATAGGACGACCAGAGCAACGCTAGTCAGTACCTCCTGCTACCTCTCTCATGCTAGGTGTTTCCAGAAACACCTGTTAACGCCCATACAGGAGCCAATCACCACTGAATATCAAAATTCCCGCCTCCATAAGCTCGCCCTCACTACGAGGTTTTATAAATTGTTGCATGGATCGGGAGCTCAGACACGTCAAAAGATTGACTCGGCTTCACAGCTTCCTCCCCTCTCCTCAACGTGACAGCTTGTGATGGACTTAACACTAAGTCCTATTACTTATTCCTCTTTGGTCTAGACACTTGACTTGACTTGACGTCTGTAGATAAGGTAGAGGGCTATTGCTTGTAATGCTGAGTGGGAGGACAGGGATTAGGATTGGAAGTACTTTGGTGGCAATTAGGGGGAGAGAGAGGAATGGTTTAGGATCAAGGTAAAAGAGAGAGGAAAATTGAAGGAAAGTAAGAGATTAACAGTAACAGGGCTCAATCAGATATGCTGAGGTTATAATGATTATATTTGAATTTACATCTTGTATGATTAGGTTCTAGCTAGAGCAGGCTCAAGCATGTCTACTAACACTTCCAATGTATTTAAAGTGTTGCCGCAGAATGACCGCATTCGCGAGTTCTCAGTGGAAGATGATTATCACATAATTACATTTTCACGTTCATGTTAGAATGTTGTGAAGAACATTGCAATTGCGGAAGATGAGGATCACAAGGACGGCACTATATCATTAGAACAGATTGCACGTATTATTGAAATTCAGACTGTTGTATTAGGTTTACGGGGCCCTGCATACAGTCTAATTCAAATAAAATACCATCTTACGCACGTAAGATCTCACTTAAGGTAGCCTGTACCCACTGGCCAGTATAGTTACACCTGTGGTGCGGGTTTATCACAAAGTTTCCAAGGATACTTGCAGAAAACTTAAACAGCAACTGTTACGCAAACACTGTTACACTAGTAGTCATGTTATTGACTATTGTTATCAGCTCCAGATAGGTGGTAATATACCCAAACACCACACAACCCCTACATGAAATTCAAGAACACGACGAGAAAAATTCATCAGTTGTTCAGACCGAATCTATTACTGTACCGTCAGGTGATATGTGGTGTATATTATATGACTACAATTATCTCACTTTGTAACTCTACAGCAGTGTAAGGATTCAAGGTATGATAGACAACCACGACGGCCATCTCATCGTTATTGTAAGCAGTCGGGATAAGTACAGCCGTAACAATGCAAAGCAACCCTTCTAGTGCAGCTTTGTTAATCGCGGCATTAATTAAACAAAAGTGTTGTCTGTTCTGGTGATGGTGAGTACCAACGCACTTTCCCTAAATAAGATAAGGGTGCGTGCCCAAGTGTACCCTCATTAGCGTCCTATCAAGAACTACAGCGACGTTTACCTCACCAAGGATTTCAAGTTCCACTGACTTACACCTATCTTTCAGGAGTTTCCGTTGCCCAACTGGACATTACGGGAGTGGTAACAATACTTCTATGTTTTTCTAGACTTGGTACACCATTTCCTGCAAAGTTTTATCTAGTCAAGGACTTTAACTCAACCATCTGATTTATTAATTGGTCTTCCAATAGAATAGCAGATAATGGAAAAATCGTGCAAATGGTGATACAAGCATGAAATTTGGCATGATCATACCCTAGGGACTATTTGTCAAATCTGCATGATTGGCCATTTGGAAATCCAAAATGGCGGCCATTTTTCAAGATGGCTGCCAAATTGACCTTCGAAACATGATTTTTTTTTGTTTTAAGAAATTGATATAGTTGGTCAATCTAAATGATCTTAGTGTCCATATGTATGTTTTCAAGCATGCTCAGATGATTTTTTTTCTATTTCTGTCACTCTCAGATATATATTTGTCTTATATATGACTGGTTTTATGTACTGGTTTTATGTTTTTTCCAACTAGGTGAGGGTAGCATGCAGAGGGTCTCTGCATTTGAGGGAGTGATTGTCGGGCACTACCAGGGCACACTGGTGACATCACTGCTGTGCAACCCAGCATGGGGTTCAGTGTCGGCTAAGAAAAAGCATGTCATACTACAACAGCTTAGTGTCCCAAATGCTGCTTAACCAACCACAAATCAGTTAAGCAGCCGCACCTGAATTGACAGGATGTGCCAGCTCGGGAGAACCGAGCCAAGGATAACGGGGTTTTAGTTATCTAGATGGTGTACAGAATCGCACGAGATTAATGACACTGGATGAACGATTGGACTAGGTCTAGGGCAAAAGGCATGAACCTAGTTGTATCCCATACAAGAAAGTGCTCATCAAGGTGGCAAAAGGATAAACCCTTGGCCTTGAAGATCAAAATTAGTTATTGTAGGTTATGTATCTAAGCAACTGTGCCGAGTAGCAACCTTGTATATAAGCTACTGTGCCGAGTTGCAACCTTGTATATAAGCTACTGTGCCGAGTAGCATCTATGTATGTAATTACGTGGCAACATTGCCCCGAGGCTGCCATATGGCAATGCAGCCTCAGTCTGACTCCATGGGTCGTGCATGGCACTTCATGCGCACGCTTCTCACTACTTGTATCTCTCCTATCCGTCACTGCTTTCTTCAAGGAACACTTGGAAACTTCATGGCGCAGTGAGTAGGATTTGTGGACTTACAAGTGTCGTGAACAATGCTGACAGCTACGTCTGCAGGTGATGTGCGTGTCGGCTCTAGTGTGTTGTGTTATGTTGCATTGTGTTTTGCCGAGACGTGCAGAGTTGCGCCGTCACAGTGCGTTTTAGTGACTGTGGCAGTGTTAGTGTCAGTATTAGTGTGTATAGAGCTGAGAGTTGAGCATTGGCCTGTTTTTTGTGGTACCCACGGAGCAAGCAGGCGGACACCCTTCTCGTGTGACATCCGGGGAGACACTAACGTTCTTACCTCCGTGGCTGCTCTACCCAGGCAGCACATTAAGGCCACTACGATCTGCTCTCTCAGACACACACACACACACACGCATACAAGCACGCACTCACGGACAGAACAGTGGACTCTATGCGTTATTTCTGCGCTGTTTATGTCATATATATGTGGATCGAGCTGATGAGGCGCCACTTTATATACTAAACAGCGCAGTTCAAGCATACTAAGGTGGGCGGTAAGAAGGGACAAGGTCAAAATGGGGGACACGACTCCCCACCTTCCCCTCTACCGGGCGCAGATGGACCTTCTGCGACCACTGCCTCTCATCCTCCACCTCCAGCGACGGACATTGCCACAATTCTGAGGTGGGTGGACGACAGGGACGAGAGACGCAGAGAGATGGAATTTCAGAGGGAGGAGATATGAAGAGAGGAGGAAAAGGAGCGCTTTGATGCAATATTGGCGACCCTGGCGCTAACCCACCCTCCCTCACTCGCATGTAGCGCGCACCAGCGCCCTCCAGGTACTCTTGCTACTCCAACAGCTCCCAAGGCATCTGTTCAACCGCAACCCGCCCTCTCACCAGACGTCACGTTTCACCTTTTTCATGAGTGGAGGCGGGGGTGAACAGATTACTCCACGATGTTGGACCTTGATAGCATGCCTCCCAACAAACAGCTCATCCAACTGTGGATGTGTCTGTCGCTGGAGACCCAGAGAGTTTAGGAGCACACGTCGCAGGTTCCACCCGATTCTACGTCTTCAGTAACGGATGTGCTCGACCTTTTACAGGAGCATGTTACAGGTCAGAATAACGAGGTTTTTCATCGCTGCGCCTTCACCAGCTGCATGCAGGCGGAGAATGAATCCTTTGATGACTTTTTCGTACGTTTAAAGAGTTTGTCGGAGGAGATCGATGTTTGCAAGGCGCGCAGCCAGGAATGTGAGGAAGTCTGGATCAAGCACGGGATCTTGACAGGTGTCAGGCAAGAAGAGTTGGTGCAGCGACTCATCCCCCTAGACACTTCCTCCACACTCCAGGTGGTAGTGACTGAATGTCGGTCATACGAGGACACCAAGGCCGCCACCTCTGCCTTACGGGCCCCACCTGCTGTGAGAGCTATCTCACAGCACAAGAAGGGTAAGAAGGCGGCCAACAACGTGAAGGCTGCCACACGTTCTTCCACGCCTCCGCCTGGTGCTTCCTGTGGCAACTGTGGAAAGCAGCATGGCCCCAAGACATGCCCGGCCGCCGATGCACTGTGTCGTGGATGTGACCGTAAGGGCCACTGGTCTAACACAGACAGGTACCATGCACGAGGCCACAAGTGTCAGGCCTGCGGTCGCTATGGATACTACGACAAGTGCTGCCGCCAACCCAAGTCCAAAAGCCCGAGACAGGAGGAAAGCAGCGCACTTCCCTCGGGGTGGTTCGCATGCAGCCCCCTTCAGATGGCCCACGCAGCCCCAAGCAGCAGCTGAGTAACAACAGGAGGGTGGAATCGACCACAAGCCCCAGGGCTTCCCTTTCCCCTACCATCCGCGTCGCCGTCACACACCATGATGTGTCGGGTCACATCGAGGGATGGCATTGCTGCGGACCCGGAGAAAGTTCACGCCATAGCGGACTTTGCCAAACCTGCCAACCTTACGGATCTCAGGTCTTTCATGGGCCTGGTGAACCAGCTGGCAGAATTTTCTCCTGACGTCTCCGCCGCTGCTGGGCCTCTCCGCCCCCTGATGAGCCCCAAGAGGACTTTCACGTGGACCCCTGACCACGCCCTCGCCTTCCATAAGGTGAAGGAGGCCCTGTCTAGTCCACCAATCCTCGCTACTTTCGACCCAGCGCTCCCCACAGTCCTCCAGACAGACACCTCGCGCCTGTACGGGGTTGGTTACGCCCTTCTCCAGGATCACGGTGGAGGATAGTACCAGCTCGTACAGTGTGGCCCTCGCTTCCTCACCGATGCTGAGTCTCGCTACGCTACCATCGAGCTGGAGCTGCTGGCAGTGGTATGGGCCTTATCGAAGTGCAAGTTTTACTTGATTGGCCAACAGCACTTCGACCTCATCACAGACCACAAGCCCTTGGTCCCCATTCTTAACCACTATTCGCTGGACGCCATCGAGAATCCCAGCCTCCAGCGCCTGAAGGAGAAGATTTTGGCCTTCGTCTACACCGCGGCTTGGCGCGCAGGTAAGGAGTTGTGCATCCCGGATGCCCTCTCCCGCTCCCCAGTCAGCCGCCCGAAACCTGAAGACGAGATGCTCAGCACCGAGGCCGGTTTCTCAGTCAGCAACATCGTCACTTTGCAGGCCGTACAGTCCCTCACCAGCACCCAGGCCTCAGTGTCGCCACCTGACAGCGATCTGGCCCTTGAGGAACTACGAACCGCGGCACGCGACGACCCCTCCTACACTCAGCTCTTGGAGAGTGTGAGGACTGGGTTCCCCCGCGACCGTTTTGACCTCCACAACGCCCTACGCCCGTATTGGAAGATATGTGAGGACCTATACTCAGATGGGGACCTCGTCCTGTACGGTGCCCGTGTGATCGTCCCTGCAGCTCTCCGTCGTCGCGTTGTGGCCCGTTTATACGACAGCCATCGTGGAGCAGAGGCCACCAAGCGCCGCGCAAGGCAGGCTGTGTACTGGCCCGGCATTGATGTGGATATCGTCAATACGGTCCGTGCCTGTGAGCCGTGCCAGATCATGCAGCCCAGTCAACAGCAGGAGCCCCTCCTGTGCGACTATGAACCCACCAGGCCTTTCGAGTCCGTGTCGGCTGATTTCTTCAGCACAGCTGGGAAACATTTCCTAGTTGTCGCCGACCGACTCTCTGGCTGGCCTGCGGTTGTAATCTGTGGCTCGGACACGACGTCCTCGGCCACCATTCGCCACTTCTGGCACCTCTTGCGTGACCTGGGTGTCCTCGTACGTCTGCGGACGGACGGTGGGCCACAGTTCACCAGCCGGGACTTCACAGGATTCCTGGAGCGTTTGGAAGTCCGCCACATTGTGTCATCACCCCACTACCACAGTCAAACGGCCACGCTGAGGCTGCGGTCAAGACAGTCAAGCACCTCATCCTCAAGGTGGCCCCTTCAGGCAACATAGACTGTGAGGCGTTTGACAAAGGACTCCTGGAGTTACGTAATACTCCCACCCACACAGGACGCTCCCCTGCCCAGATCCTGTATGGTCACCCTCTCCGCTCTTGCGTTCCTACACACGCCAAGGCCTTTGCGAAGGAGTGGCAGACCAGAGCTGAGAGCTGTGACCGCCGCGCCGCTACACATGCCCAGGACGCCAAGGCTCCGTATGACGACCGTGCCCGCCCTCTTCAGCCGCTGGAGATTGGTGCCCTTGTCTGCGTCCAGGACCCGACGAAGACACGTTGGGACAAGGTGGGCATAGTGATGGGTGTCGGCCGGTCGCGGGACTACAAGGTCAGGATGCCGAGCGGCCGCGTCTGGTGGAGGAACCGCCGCTTCCTCCGGCCAGTCCCACCCCCTGCTGCTGGCCCCCTGACCGAGGACGAGTCCCCTACACCTCACGAGGATCCGCCCCACAGTGCACCTCGACGCTCGGAGGGACTTAGGACTAAGTAGTCCGCTCAAGACAAAGACTATGAGCATGAGGGGGGGAGGGAGATGTAGGTTATGTGTCTAAGCTACTGTGCCGAGTAGCAACCTTGTATATAATCTACTGTGCCGAGTAGCATCTATGTATGTAATTACGTGGCAACATTGCCCCGAGGCTGCCATATGGCAATGCAGGCTCAGTCTGACTCCGTGGGTCGTGCATGGCACTTCATGCGCACGCTGCTCACTACTTGTATCTCTCCTATCCGTTAATAAATGGACTTCAGTGTTACCCGGTGTTTCTCTACCTATCACTGCCTTCTTCAGGGAACACTTGGAACCTTCAGTTATGGACACAAAATCTACCAACAAATCATTCCTTACTGACTGGGCAAAGTGTTGTCTTTGTCAACAGGATAAGAAGGAAGATCTTAAGTGTCCACATGCAAATCCTGCCAAAAAAGGAGATGACGGTTACACGCGCTTGGCAAGGAATATTCCTCTATTTCATTCAATTAATGCACTGCCAATCAAGCTTGACCCTGCAAGACTTGTTGAAGATGATGGGATAGAGGAGACCTTGAGGAGAAACAAGGCACAGTATCATGAGAGTTGCAGACTTCTGCTCAACAACACAAAGTTAAATAGAGCTCAGAAAAGGTGAACCTCTGCAGTTGCTACAGAGGAGAGCAGCAGTAGCAAGATACAACGAATGGTCAGAGACCCCAAAGCAACAAAATGCTTTCTATGTGAGGAAGAAGCTTCAGGAGGTGACATAAGACATGCAATGACAATGAAAGTTAATATAAGATTGAATTATTGTGCGAAGACACTTAGCGATGGAAAACTCCTTGCCAAACTAAGTGCAGGAGATGTTGTGGCACAAGAACTTAAGTATCACCCTCGCTGCCTGGCAGACCTGTACAACCGAGAAAGAACGCACCGAAATGCTCTTGAGCAAGAAGAAGCACAAGAGCTTCATCCGAACAAGGACGCATACCCAATTGCTTTCTCTGAACTGGTCACTTACATCACTCAGACTGTTCAATAAATCCTGAAGGGCGGCATAGTTGGGAGCAGAATTGTTGACACTGATCCCAATGGTGAAGTCGTCGACATATTTCCAATGAACAGGGTTTCTCTAAGGGCATCATTGATAAGCATAAGGAAGCATAGTGGTCCCATCTTGGTGCCTTGGGAGACGCCACAGGTGAGTGACTGGAAGGTTGAGACAGCCACCCGGAATCGTACAGCTTGGCATCGGTTACTGAGGAAGTCTGTAAGCCATGGTATAAGACTTCTTTGAAACCCGAGGTCGATAGCTTTGTTGATGATTAAATTGTGATCGACTAGGTCAAATGCCTTGGTGAAGTCAATGAAGGCGACAGCTACAGACGTTTTTCGTTTTTCCAGATGGCGGTATATGTAGTCGAGAAAGCTGACAAGACAACTGCTGAGTGGTGGAGGAAGTTTTCATATGACCAAATTGCTGAAGATCTATGGCGCGTGCAATATCAGCATAAGCCCAGTCAAACACAAAACTTTCACAGATTAAGCTGGGTATTGGGGTGATTGCAATGGGTCGTAGCTGATTTAAAGATTGTGACCTGGTTGACTTGGACACTGGTGACACATATGAAGTCTTCCAGTCAGCTGGGCATCTGGCTCGACTGAGGGAAGCAATGATGATGGAGGAGAGGGGATTAGCTAACTCCGAGGGAGAACTCTTCGAAGAGTTTCATTGGGAAGTCAATTGGGTGGTGGAGCGTTTTAACTTCAGTTTGTCCAGACGTTTTGCTACTTCAAATTCTTCAACTAAGTCTGTGGGAAAGGGGGATGGTAGGTAAGCCGGGGGAGCGTCTGGCATATAGTAGCTAAATGGTGATTTGATTGCTCAGCTGCGTCAACATTAGTGAGATGGCTAAGGAAGAGGAGGGGGTGTGTCTTATTGTTTAGTCCACAGAGTTCTTTAAGCTTACCATACCACTGACTGATGTTTGTCTGTTTCAGGTGTTGCAATTTGGTTGGGTAGTGAGACTTCTTTGCAGTGCGTATTTCGCGGAAGACTCGGTTGTGAAGGGACCTCTAGCAGTTGTGGTCATTGAGATAAAAGGCCCTGTCTCTCTGTTGCATAAGTCTTTTGATCCAAGGTGTGTGATCCAGGGCAATTCAGCTGGGTGAGATCTGACGGACTTCTCGGGGAAAAAGTGGTGGTGAGCTTCCGTGGTGGTGTTGGTATAATTTACCCATTTGGTGTCCACGTCATCCACACTAAGTTCTTCAGTCCAGGGATGGTGAACTATCCACTGCTTGAAGAGACGCACTGCAGAGTCAGTAATTGGCCTGTAGGTCTTGATATAGGATCTCTGTACTTGAGTGGGAGTGGCAGCTGGGGACCAGAGCACTGAGATAGGTGTGTACTACACCCGATAGGAGGCATTGGTTGAGGTGGTTGGCATTGGTCTGCTAAGTCGGTTAAGATAAGGTCAAGGGTATTTTCACCTGTATGGGGAAGTTCACAACTTGTGATAGTGACAGCTGGCCCTGGATATCAGTGGTGTCAATTTCATTATAACCCCACATAATACTAACTTGGCACATGGGTACCTAACTCTGAGGTGGTCCGAGGTGGTAATGAGATGATTGATAAGAGTGTCTCTGGTGGGTGAGCGAGGCGGATGGTATGACACACAGATTATGATAGAAGCAGGGTGGCGCGGGTGGGCCCGTGACACAACACGTGCCCATAATGCCTCCACATCTGCTGGGACTTGAACATTCAGACGTGACGGGCGTAGGTCATCTTGACAGAAGAGGGCAACGTCCCCCCCCCCCCCCCCGCGTCCATGTGAACGTAGGTGATGAAAGAGTTGATATCCCTCAATATGACACATTTCAGGCACAATTTGCCATGCCTCAAATATGGCAACGACGTTGGCAGCAACTGACCTGACTGTGGTTGCCAGCTCGTCAAACTTAATAGCTAGGGAAGTGACGTTTAGAGCAGTAAAGACGGGATATCATACCATATCCGCGGAACTTCAGTGTAATGGTACGGTCTGTCAGGGGGTGGGTTTCTCTGGTTTCCTAGTGAAGGTTGTGGTCCTAATGGGCTTTTGTTTATGACGCCGCTGTCTACGGCTGTGCACGTGGAATATGTTCAGTGACTTGAGTCGCGCGATAACACTGACATCAGGATAACCGTTCCCACACTTTAGAAGGTACAGAGAGCGTCAGGAGTAAGTAATTGATGGCCATCTGTTGATGTCTGTTGTTGTTGTGGACGGGCGGAAGTTGTTTGTCCCCGGTGGCCATAAACTCACTGGCGGCACTTTGAGGGCCACTGACACTGGTAAACATCTGTTAATATTTTCCAGTCGTAAACACAATGAGTCCTTGTCTCTGGCACTTAGGGTCGCTGACACAGTATTCATGATATATGTAAACACCGCGGTGGTCCTTGTCACTGTCACATTGAAGGTGACAGACAAAGTAACCACTATCTGGTATTACAAGTGCTGTGTTTTTGTGCTTTTCCTTGGAATGCACTATCGGAACACTGTTTGGTAATCAATCATTGCACTTGAATGTATTGCTGAATAAATCCCGGTGTAGTAAGGCCGGTAGGGCGTTGGGATATAGCAGGAGAAGGGGGGGGACAGGGCCAAACAGACTCGGCCTGGCTGCCAAAACCACAGGAAAAAGTGGTGATAATAAGCTTTCTAACAGGGCTGCACACATCTCAGATCCTGATTGTAAGGGAGCCAATTTGCCACTGTCCAGTATAACTGGTGACTGCTTCTGTTTATGGTTGGGATCTGAGCCTTTGATTTTAATATATTCAGATAACGTATTATGCATACGGGTCCAGGGGAGAAACGTTGCCACAGCTCATCTCTCTCTCCAACTGTACTGAAATGAATTCTTTAAAACTTAACTTATTTTTGCCTTTAAGCATGTAGGATAAGTTTGGATGACTAATCAAAGCTCGTGTTTTCAAATTCGTTCGTCCTTTTCACAGTGATTTTTTTAGATAGAAAAGAGTATAAACCTGAATGTAATGTTTATGATTAATAGCATAATTAAAAACGTTATGAAAAGGGTTACAAATTGCTAAAACCTATTAAGACGGATTTGACAATCCATATATATAAATTATCAGTCCATATAGCATGCGGATTTCCATATACAAACAATACCTCACAAGTGGGGAATCGAACCCTGGACCTCTGTGTGTGAACAAGGATCGTTACCACCGCGCCACAAGGACAAGAGAAGCAATTATAGGCTCTGTTTTATTTCAAACAAAGCCTGTTCATTCGTCTTTGCTAAGCAACGTGAACCTCCATTGGGGATTGCCCGTGCCAACTATGTGGTCGGAGTAGCATTTTACCGAATCCAGCAAGAAACATGAGGCTACATCCATAAATATATATATCATCAGTCCATATAGCACGCAGACTTCCATGCACAAACAATACCTGACTAGACAGGAATCGAACCATGGACCTCTGCATGAAAACAAGATCCACAATGAAAACGTGGATAAGATAAATCTTGATAAAATCACACGGGAAAAGGGAAACAACGGAGCACCTTAGCTTTCGTCTTTATTCAAGACATCTTCAGAGGCAACTGGCTTACATGGACAGAGAGAGGCATAAATATACAGGGTGACCTTAAAAACTTGAGGTCAGGTCATAATGATGTCATCCACTAATCCCCACACCAACACACACGTAGAGGAGCTTAAGAGAAGGGGGTGACGTGACTAGTCAGGTCAGGTCAAAACTAAGGGACCCACTAAATAACTATCATACCTTTGATCTAGAATAGATGTATGACAGTTATTTAGTGGGTCCCTTATTTGTGTGTGTGCTAATAAATAACTGTATGTGCACTTGATCCATGTATATGCTGATAACCACATAGGAAAAAAGAAGAAACGAAGTTCCCATCGCTCCGGTGTAATACACATCTCAGGGGTTAATACAGACTGAGGAGAGTGAGAACAAGTCCTTCAGGGACGTTAGGTGTCTACCATATTCGGGTCACTAAGTAGTTATCCCTTTTACCTGGTTACAAATCTTCTTAATGACAAGGTAATATATTGAGGAGGCATTAGCCTAGAGATAATAATCGTTGTACTAACTGGGTTTCAGAACACAAGGCACAGTGAGTGTTTAAGAGTAACACGACTTTTTCTTTGACTATACAGTATGTACAATTGCCAGCACTCTTAAATGGTACAGCGGCAGATGTGGCACTTATGTACGTATTTGTTTATATAATAGTTTGCCAGTATTAATGGACTGGGGCAGACCTGTTGAAATGATTAGATCATTGTGTTCGAGATCCCCCCAACATCTATAATTGTTCGTATAGAATTTCTGTGTATACCTATTACATACAGATTACCAAACATAACGTCAGTGCCTGTAATAAATTTTTGTTTTGCAGTAGCATGTGTTGATGATGTGGGTAATTGTGAGGGGACCTGATAGAGACTAGACGGGGCAGGGGTAGATTGCTGCAGCATTGAGTAGAAATCATGTCAAAATAATATGAAGCAATTACGTCATTGACATAAATAAATGTAATTACACACTTACTGAGTTCCCTAATATCATACGCAATATAAGCTAAACAGACTTCGTATGATTGGTAAACAGATTTATGGGAATATTATATCACAAATTGTGTATATTGTGTCCAGGCTTCCATACGTATTCTCACCTCATGTGGTAAGGTGTAATAGATCTGTAACGATGTTGAATTGATTTTATGTAAATTTACACCAAAAACTGGGTTTTTTTCTTAAAATATATTTTGACTACTGTATCTGGCGTTAAAAGGGTATAGTAGAAATAGTTTAGTTACCCCTCTGAAATGATAGATGAAGGAGAATGGAATGTTTAGAGAACTCATTAAATATTAGGGTTATCTTTAATTGTTACATAATATAATTCTAAGGTATTGTCTGAAGTAGTTTGATGAATGGAGAGCATTTGAAATGAATAAAGAATCCTCTAATGATGTTGCTCGATGTAAATTGATTAAAATAATTTTATATCTTGTTATAAACTTTGTATGTTATGGTAATACACTACATATGTAATTTTCTCAGTAAAGACGTAACATAATAATAATAATAATTAACGGTTTATTGAAAAAATTCTGCAGTCCGAAGGCGGAAAATATACATTGGACATAAATGACTTATTACATACATTGGTGGTTTAACAAAAGCCTTCATTAGAGAAAGGTAAAGGAACATACAGTGAACATACAGATTAATGTAGGTGTTGAACAGCAAACTCGTAGTGTAGTAACTCCCTCCCAGATGGTGTTAGGAGGAACTCACGTGGTGTAGTAGTTCCCTCAGATGTTGTTATGAGGGACCTGGCGTGGTGTAGTAATTCCCTCGCTGATGGTGTTATGAGGGACTTCACGTGGTGTAGTAATTACCTCACAGATGGTGTTGTGAGGGACCTCACGTGGTGTAGTAATTACCTCACAGATGGTGTTATGAGGGGCCTCACGTGGTGTAGTAACTCCCTCACAGATGGTGTTATGAGGGGCATCACGTGGTGTAGTAATTCCCTCACAGATGGTGTTATGAGGGACCTCACGTGGTGTAGTAATTCCCTCACAGATGGTGTGATGAGGGACTTGACGTGGTGTAGTAATTCCCTCACATATGGTGTTATGAGGGACATGTGGTGTAGTAATTCCCTCACAGATGGTGTTATATGAGTGAGGTTTGATCCCAGGCCTTCCTATGGTAGACGGATTAACACATCGGTGGTTGTTGTTGGGTCTCGCAGGGGCCGTTATCACTGGGTACCTGGGACCTCACTGTGTGAAGGTTAACTTGGGTGCGACTGTTACTGTTGAGATGTTCTCACTGACTTAAGCACTGTTCACCACTGTTTATCTTATTAATGTTGATTGAAAGACAGTTTAATGATTAGACATCATTTTGACATAAATGACTACCTATAAATAATTCAGACTACTTTATAAATAATATTGTGAGTTACTAAGGGGAGTTTTGGAAAAGTTTCAGAGTTGTTGTTGTTGGGAAGGGGGGGTTAGTTGAGTAGGCAGGTCTTTTCTTGTTCACTGGTGGTTTTTGAATGCGTGACTTATTATAATTTTAACATATCTAGGAGAGTTTTTTGAGTGTTATAAACATTGAAAAAAGTTGTAGAAATTTATAATGTGAAGAATTGTAGTAAAATATTTATCATAAGTAAACTGTAAACGTGTAAATTATAATCATTGGTAAGCTTGAATTATAAACATTAAACAACCGGAAAAGGCGGAACGACCTGGGGACTTAACTGAGAAGACGAGAGACCCAAGACTGACACAAGGAACGGGAACGAAAAGGAAATCAGCGGCCAAGAACAATGAAAATGAAATGGAAATCGACTTCTCAACAACAACTGCCATCCCCCCCCCCCCCCCCAGTGCCTGAAGAAGAAGGAGATATAGGACTAAGGTTTTATCAAACCACAAGAATACCATACCTACTACACGTTAAACCCACTGGAAAATTTATCGAAGACTTAGTAACGGCTAACGAAATACTATGACAAAGAAACGGTATGGAACATGATTAAAAAATACAAAATAAATTTCGGCAAAAAATACGGCAGCTGAACTCAAAAGGAAATCATCGGGACTCAACGAAATGAGATCACCCCCTCAACTTCAACCCACAAAGAAAAAAAAATAATGGACCATCTACAGCTGAAAACACTTACAATCCTACAACACAATGTCCGTGATTGGCATACATGCAAAGCATCGTTTTGTAACACATGCAATAAAAACAATCCAGATCTAATACTAATAAGTGCACACGGCGAACCCGAAAACAACAAAATCAAAGTATTTAACTAGGACACCCACCAATCGAACAAAAGTGGAGAAAACATGACGGAGTTGCCGTAGCGGTGAAAAAGGGCATCAAACACATACTAATAGACAACTTTAACAGCGAATTCCTTGTCATTAAAATAAAGACAAGGGTGAAATAATAATTGCAACAACATGCCTATCCACTAAGAAGACCATCCCTCCCTTTAGAAGACCTACTGAAACTAACAAATTATAATATCCCAATGTATACCCACTAAAGAATTATTCGGCACCCGTGTCATATTGTATAACGCCGTAAGGGTGCCGATTACTTTTTTAGTGGGTGTGCATCCTGGGAGATTTCAATGCAAGACATTCCATTTTTAGCAACGGCAACAATAACCAGATAGGCACAGTATTGGAACGTATAATCAACATTGGCAGACTACTTCGCCCGGACCTGCACTTCACCACCTGGATGGAACCAAACGGCGTTTCAACACCCGACAAAATTTTCTTCAACAACAAGGCATTTCTTAACTACCACATAGAGCAAGGCCCCATCACCCCAAGCGACCACGTTCCGATAATATTCACAATTTCCACCAGCCCATTTCAAACAAAAATGCCACCAAGGCTCCAGATGAGCAAAACAGACTGGATGAATATAAGGATTTATTGGAAAACTACCCAGAAATAAATCTAAAACATGCAACTCTCGAGGAAATTGACGAACAGGTAGACAAGCTACAAAACACAATAAAACAAGCAATCAACCAGACAACCCCAATAACGTCATACAGAACCCTCCCGAGTAACAAACCCAACGAAGAATTAAAGAGACTACAAGTACAATATAATAACATTAGTATATTTATAGAACAAACTGGGCCCACAAGAGAACTACTCCGTAATATAAGAAAAATCCATCAAGGCCTACAAGAAGAGTACAGACAAATTAATAACGAAAAAGGGAACAATCTAATAAAAAAACATAGACACCACAATGGACTAAAAAAACTTCTAGCAAGACATCAACAAACTACTTGGCACGAAAAAACAGACAATAAACTACATTAAAGACCAAAACGGACAAAAAACTCTATACGGACCATGAAAAGAAGAGGCCTTCACAAGAGAATGGAAGAAGATCTTCAGAATATAAGAAGAAGAAAACAAAAGTTTTGGCGAACACGAAGAGTTAATTAAAGACTGGCTAAGAGAACAAAGCAATAGACTGACTCCCTACCACACAGGAAACCCAGAAAAACTAAGACTCAATAAATTCATGTCACGACGAACTACTACACTGCCTACGCAAATTTAAAGAAAAATCCCCTGGAATGAGCGGCATAACCCGAAACATGTTATTAAACCTGCCCAGCAGACTAATGGAATCCCTGATAAATACATACAACTCAACCTTATCCGCTGGTTACTTTCCCTGATGCCCTCAATCGGGCAAAAATGATCTTCATTCCCAAAGAAGGCAAGGATCCAAAACAGATAATAAACTACAAACCTATATCCTTACTGGAAATAACAGGGAAACTCTTGGAACACATACTAAATAACAGACTAGATAAGTTCCAGGTTAACCACAACAAACTCAACCCAAGACAATACGGCTTTAGTAGGTAGAGAAACCCAAACGGCAATAGCAATAATAACAGAAAGCATAGCCAAAGAAAAACAGCAAGGAAACCGAGTAAACATAGTCTTAAGAGATGTGGCAAAGGCACAAAGGACTAGAATATAAAATACTAAAACTAGACCTACCTGCAGAAATAGAAAGAATCTTATGTGACTACCTCCAAAACAGGACAGCACAGCTACAAATTAGCACCCATACTGGTCCACCCTTCGACCGAGAAAGCGGAGTGCCCCAGGGAGGCGTCCTATCCCCAACACTGTTCTCCAAATATACGAGCAACTTACCAGAACCAACGCACCTTAGCAAACACGTTATTTTTGTCGATGACATCACAAAAATCATATCATTTCCCGGAAAATCAGAATCATTGATGGCACGCCAAACGGCCTTAGCAATAAAAAACATAAATGACTACGAAAAGAAATGGAAAATACGGACAAACATCAATAAATTTAAAATCATACCAATTGCCAAGAAAAAGGTAGGTGGAGAAAATTAACCATACACCAACGAAGGCAGCATCCTGGAACTGAAAATCACAACAAATGGTAACCAGAGCTTCATCAACGAAAAAGTCCACAAACTACGTAGCAAACTCTCAAAATAAGAAGATTAAAAAATCTGAACATACCAAACAAAAGGAAATTATACACGGCACTAATAAAATCAGTAATGTGCTACCCGCCTGTACC
This sequence comes from Homarus gammarus, assembly GCA_958450375.1. Taxonomy (NCBI): domain Eukaryota; kingdom Metazoa; phylum Arthropoda; class Malacostraca; order Decapoda; family Nephropidae; genus Homarus; species Homarus gammarus. Next base: position 1,331,261 of record CAUDMG010001311.1, read on the forward strand.
AACCAACTCATTCAGTACAACGAGAATCAAGAAGCTTCAAACGGTACAAAATAGAAGCCTAAGATTCATATATAACATCAGTTACGAAGAAATAGAAGCAAACGAAGAACTTCATAGAACAGCCAACATCAACGCAGTAAACATAGACATCCACGACCAAGCCAAAAGAACATGGGAACAAGTACGAGAGTTAGATTTAGAAACTGTAGTTAACTGGCTCGACAACGAACCAGAAAGAAGAGCAAGAGAAGAACACGCCTGGTTCAGATTAAGCAGAATAAGAGTCGACAATCCACCACCATTACCAAAATACAACTAAAAATTATAAAATTTAAAACAAAAAACAAAAAGAACTGTATAGCCAAATAAATACTGTACCTTCAGGTCAAGCTTCAATCTTTCAATTAAACCAAAAAGATAGGACCACCTCCTTGCGAACAAAAGTAGCAAGTTGGATCCTACACCTCCTCTTATAAATTAAACCTCCCTACTATAAACAAAAATTTTCAATTCTCTTAAACAGAAAAATGTTTCATTAAAAAGATGAGAGTGACCAAAGGACACTATCCTTAGCCTCTCCAACACTTGTCGTCTTGCCTCTTCCTTCCACTGTTATTAAAACAAGAGATACGTGGCTCAGCCAGCTCCACAAGAACCTGGCTACAGGTCGATACCCCTTCCCTAAAACAATGGCTACTGCAAAAATAAACATATTCTTAACTAAATGAAAAAGGTTTGAGAGCTAGAACCCAACCACGCAAGATGTAAGTTAAAATATAATTATTATAACCTCAGCATATCTGGTTGAGCCCGGATACTGTCAATATCTTACTTTCCTTCAATTTTCCTCCCTCTTTTACCTTGATCCTAAAATAATCCCCTCCCTCCCCCTAATTGCCACCAAAGTACTTCCAATCCAATTCCCTGCCTTCCCAACCAGCATTACAAGCAATAGCCCTCTACCTTATCTTCAGACGTCAAGTCAATTCAAGTCAACCAGCCAAAGCTTCATTAAAGAATAGGACAACAAGCTACGCAGCAAAATTTCAATAATTAGGATATTCCAAATCCTGAATACATAAAACAAACTAAATCTGTATTCGGCACTAATAAAATCAATAATAAGCTACCCGCCTGTACCAATCAAACCATTCAGTGACACAAGAATCAATAAACTACAAACAATACAAAATAAATGTCTACTATGAACTATGAACAAAGGATAACAAACGAAGAACTGCATAGGAGAGCCAACACAAAGGCAGTAAATGGTGACATATACAACAAAGTTAAAATAACGTGGGAACAAGTAGAAGAGTTAGAAGCTGTAACTCACTGGCTTGATAATGAAATGGAAAGAAGAGTGAGAGAACTCTTATGGTTCATATCCAGCAGAACAAGACTAAACAATACAGCACCAATACCAAGATAAGCTAACAACCTCAAAACAATAGAAAAACAAATTTTAACAAAAAATCACAAAGAATGAATAGCCAATTAAAACACTGCCAACACGTACGTCAACCTTTTTAATTAAAATGAAAAGATAGGACCACCTCCATGGGAACCAAAGTAACATGTTGGATCCTACACCACTTCCTTCCAGGAACCTCTTCCTATTTCAAACAAAAGCTCAAACCGCTTCCTGCTGTTTTTCTTTTTTAAAACAAAAGATACGATACTCAGCCAGCTCCATAAAGAACCTGGCCAGAGGGCGTCACCTCTTCCTTGAAATACTGCTACTGCAATGACGAAACATAATCCAGAGAAAAGTCAAAGCCCTGGGAGCTAGAGCTAAATTAGTAGTACAAAAGATCAACAAAGAATTTTAAAATACATCATATCTGGTTGAGACCGGATACCTTTACTCTTCTACTTTCCTTCAAAATTTCCCCTCATTTACCTTCTCAAAAAACCCATCCACCCCCAAAAATACCTCCCACCTAACAACAAGCAATAGCCCTTCATCCTTATCCACAGGCATCAAGTCAAGTCAAGACACCCGTCTCTTCGTGAGATAGATGGTAAACTTGGTAAAGGCCACCATTACCATCTAAGATTTCACAAAGTATAGAAATGTCGTAGGTCTACCTCTGATAGTTCTTGTAAATCAATGTTAAAATAGCCCAAGAGATGGTAATAAGACCGTTATTTTTTGTAGTATTGGTCAGGGGTAGATTTAAGGTTAATAATATTTGATATAGGTTAATTATATATAAGTGATATAGTGAAACTTATAAATAATAATAATGGTTGCCCCTCGTGTAACAAGGATGGCCGGCCCAAGGGCCATATAGGCGTGAATTTGTTTAAGAACTTTAAGGTGTAGAAGCTGGCGCCAACACAACAACCACACCCTGAGTTATCGAGCTGCATGACCCAGTGTCAAGGAATAGTTCGAAAAGACCGGACAACTCGCCAACTGCACTGGCTGACCATTACCCCGTAATACGATCCGAAATTCGATTAACATCCAGGTCCCCAATACTGCTGAGTAGACAAAAGAATTCCTTTGTCATGTTAGAATGTTATTGCATGGTAATTAATTTAAAGGATAATACTGATTTAATACAGTAAGTAGTCATGACATACTTAACAGTGAAAACAACAAGTATTATTATTATTCAATAGGACATATTTTAAATGCTATTTCTGTAAATTAATTTGCTACTTAGATGATTCTGTGTAAATTAACTTTCAGTGATTTAAAGTTATTTATTATCTACACTAGGTACTGAAAATAAATAAAAAATTCAGGGCCTTATGTGTACAGCAAATTTATGTGTACAGGGGTTCATATGTGTAAAGCAGATTTAGATTGGAGCTGTTAAGATTATAGTGATAAGATTGAAACTGTGTATTGTCCAAGAGATTCCCAAATAGTTTTGAACATATTAGTAGAAGAACACCGAATAAAATTTGGAACAAGGACGAATGTTTCAGCTAAGTTTGAAATTTGTGAAATTATGTATATTGGCAAGATATAATCTAGTGAGAAATAATTACTACATAGTGTATGTTTGATTGATTTACTACTAATTATGTCTATGTTTTATAAATCTGAGTATTTATTTAACCCACATCTTTACAAGCAAGGAATCTCTTAATTTCATAATTATTTTTTTACTCAGATTAGTTTAATTATAGATTTAACCCTTTGTTCACTGGTGCTATGAAAATTAACTAATTGCCTAACACTCCAAATTATTACTTGCTTTATCTTATCTGAATAATCGAAAGAGTAAAGTGGAAATAGTTAAAGTATGCAATAGTGATTTACAAGTCACTGTACTGATAACTGCTAGTGTGATCTGGTCACGCTGGGTATGTAATGGATCACACCTCAGTTACTGTCTGACAATGATACAATGATGCAGAAGTATATAAAACAGTTATTTTGTATTTTCTGTAACTGCGTGTGTCAAAATTAAACCAGATAAAGTGAATTCACTGGTTTGGTTCACCCTAAATTGATTATCATTATTATAAATATTATAATGATTTACTGTCACCTCCATTTGAGTATTTGGATATCATACAGGATTGCAATTCTTCCAACCTGTAGGACTTGGAGGTTAAACAAATCTTCTGTAACTACATTGTGAAGGCAACTGGAGATGGTGTGGTTTAGGTAATTTGTTAAGGGCTAGCCTAAGTGTTGGGTTACTCATTCACCGGTATTCGTTTCATTTGGAGCGCCAATAAGCCTCGTAAAGGTTCAAGAAAGTCGGGATCTCGGTGATTCATTCAAAGTGTTCGTGGTGTTATGAACCTGGAGCAAAGTTGATGTGGGCACTGGAAAGTGAGTGGGTTGGTCTTAAGACTTCCTTCCCTCAGCCAGCGCCCATCAGTCCTTGTAATCCAAGGGGACTACATGTATGACCTGACCTGTCCAGTCATGTGGACTTGCGGAGGCCAGTAACCCAGAGATTACCGTTTCCCAGTTCAAGGGCGATTTCAGTCTACTAACCCTATCCCAATGAGGGTTAAAGAATGAGAGGAAGGCAAAAAATAAAGGCCGTATTTCGCGTTTGATTACTCGACCATTTTAGTAATCTTCTCACGCAACAGATGGCAGCACCATCGTTTATCTTATATGGCATATCCCAGAGAAAACTTTTAATGATAAATATAGGAATTATATTTTGTTTTAAGGAAACAGGAACTAAAGATATGTTATCCATGAATAAAATCTTTATAGGATGAAATAATTGAATGTATAAATATTTCGATATATGAACCCCTTCAACATTCACCTTTCCCAAAGGAGCAGCAAAGGTAAGTGTAATGAGGAAAATAAATGGTATTATTGCGTTTTGAACCAAATTATTTTTATCTTATGCATCATTCATATGAGGTAAGGTTAGGGCCTAACCCTATCTACCATTAGGACAAGGATAGTTTAGTTTAGTAAATTACGTGGTCGAGAAATAGTTCCATCGTAGTTAGCCTGGTGGGATGGCAGCCCCAATGGGTTAGCTTATTTAGAAAGATGTAGGATCATGATTTATGCCAGAAATGATTATTATTATAGAGTTTGCTCCGAATCACAGACCTTTTTGCGTGTGTTCTTTCATATTCTTGGCCCAAAATAGGCTGAATGGTATATTTGCAGTTTTCACAACCATAGAATCGATAATTTTTTATTTGTGTAACATGCTTAAAAGGCTATTATAAGAACCTTTTCTTCTATGCCATTTTCGTAGCAAATGCATAATAGCGTCGGAAATTAAATAATATATTTACGTAAACACGGTTATGGTACTAAAAAAAATATTTTAATAACAGAATGATTTGGGGCCAAACGCTCTATTTTTAAAAAGCAATGAAGGTAAAAATCGTTTGATACCCATGAAAACACAAAAATTCCATGTTGAAAGAGGTTTGTGGTTGAAAAAGCAATTTTACCCAATAAAATAACAGTGAAGAACAATCCCTGCAATAGTTGAATTAGATTTCTCTTTAATGGCACCTTCCCCGCCTTGCAGATGCAAAAAATGGTTATAGGTTGCACAACTGTGTTTAAGTAAGTCACTCTCAAAACTCAACAGGAGTTTTGTTCTATGCAGCCAACACTTCACCCCGGGTTCATTCAAACCACACAGCTCTCCTCCTAAACTGAAACACTTGAATGCCTGTTTCATGTGTTAAGAATAGTTGTGCTTGTGTTTATCTGACTTTTCTTGTAATAAAAATAAATACTCGAATACTACTGTTTTTTAACTTAAATTCCATTATAATGTATTCCCCCATACTTTTGGGGGACGGTTTTTTAGTGCAAGCAAACTAATTTGTCAGTATAAAGGGGACACGAGATTTTCAGTTTATGTACTTTGAATGAATGTGAACACAAAGGAGCCATTAGTAATAATGATAACTGAAAATACGACCATTTGAAATGTTGACCCACTAGTACAGTATATACCACGTAAACAAGTCACTTATGCATGTATATGGGAGTGAAGTAACACAAAAATATCTACAAATGTAAATCATTTACGTGAGATTGCATTACCTGTATTGATTGATTTCCAGCATGCCAGATGGTATAGTATATAATGAATTTAAATATTCTAATAATCTTATCTAGGTAAATATTAAAAATAAATGAAAAGTATAGGGCAGTATAGGGGTATAGGCGAGGAATAGTTGTCACGAGTTTTAAAGCAGTTACTCCTGAGCCCTTTTCTAATTTAGTTCCTTTCTCAAGCACTACACTGGATGGAGGGGTTTACCCGAGGTAAAAATCGTGCTGATAAAGGGTATTTGGTGACCCACTGAGTACGTACTGGCTACTCTTGAGGAGCGCCGCGCTTTCCTCTTATTCTGTGGGCGGACCAGCATTTTGGCTTAAGGTCCGCGTAGGTAATATTCCTACAAATCCTTAAGAAAAAAAAAATCTTTAACCCTCATTGCCCCATCCTTTGAGTATTCTACTCCGGGAAGGGGAGCTTCACTACGCCGGTCAACCTCTCGCCTCCCTAAACCACTCTGACACTCGTTGGCGGAGCTGTTGTGTGTTCGTCCTGATGTTCCGTGTCAGCGAATGTTATTCCCCTGGTTAATTTGTTAAATTTACCTGTGTGTGTGGGATAATATTGTAATCAAACTTATATTTAAATGGACGAGTTTCCTTTAGCACCTCAGAATCGATTGGTATAGCAGTCTACCATAAAAATCCTATATGGCCAGGATCGTAGCAGCCAATCTTTTCTGATGCTATCGTGAATGGTTCATAATATAAATTCACTAGATTTGCAGTATTATCCATTTCGAGTGTTATGGGCCTGTGCAACGCTCATTTAGATGTAGTTGTTCAACCATTGAATTCTTACCGTCCTTGGGGCCGGAGGTAAGCACTTATTAATGTACTTTAATTTTTGGACTTTTAGCTACTCATCATATATAGATTACCAAGCTATCTTCCTATTAGGATGAGTAGGTATCAGTTTGGTGTTTGTAGAAAGTCTAGTAAGCTGGTTAGGCAGCGAGCAGTTAGGTTTGTTCAGACCTTTTTTAGTGTTTATGAAATTATGTTTCTTGGTGCGAGTTATAACTCCTCTAGGGTGATAGTACTATAATTGATTTATTTTTTAGTGATTTGCTTTCATTTGTTTACAATCGTGGATTTGGATATCCAAACACTTAAGGCTCAGGCCGAATCTTTAGATCTTCAAGATGATGATATAGCTAAATTAGTTTTAAACTAACGAGATCTTGCTAGGGACCAACAAACTCTTGCTAGGAAAGAGAAAGACAAAGAGAGAGAAATAGAGAGGGAAGCTCTTGCTAGGGACAAGAGAGCCAAAGAAAAAGAAATTAAGAGGTACAAGTTACAATTAGAGCATGAATTGCAAATGGCTCAAATTAGTCAGAGTTCGACCTTAACTACCACTCAGGTGATTTCAACCTCTACAATGTCTTCCTTACCTGTATATAAGAAAGGTGAGGATAAAACATCTTATTTGCTTAGGTTTGAGAGGTTAGCCAAACTTTTAAACATTGATGAAGATACCTTGGCAGTTAGACTGGGAGGCCTCCTGACCGGAAAATGTGTGGATATTTATACTAGCCGATCAGATGAAATTTCTATTAATTATGAGTTATTGAAGAAAGCATTGTTGAGAGGATTTAATAAAACTCATGATCATTATAGACAAGTATTCAGAAGTGCCAAGATCAGAGTGGGAGAAACTTTTGAAATGTTTTCCATTCTGTTAGGACGAATGTTCGATCAGTGGGTAGACTCTTGTAATATTGAACATTCCTTTGAATCCTTAAGATCGTTCATGATTCTGGATCAATTTCGAGGTCCTCTTTCTTCAGAGTTACGAAATTATATAAAGGAAGTGGTGACTCTAGCTGACAACTGGACATCTGCTCATGGTGCCTACCATAAGTCAACTCCCAGTACCTTCAGAAGTTAGAAATCTAGTGTGTTTTTTTTTCAGACTTCGGTAAGGATGTTAACCAACGCCTGTGCTATCCCAGTCTTGTAATAAGGGCAAAAGAGATTTCTCAAATCTAACTTGTCATGGGTCATTTCTCACACAGGAAAACGGAAATAAGAGTTAAAGAACACTTCTTTTGGCCATGTCAAGGATCAAATATTAGAGATTATTGTAAGTCATGTGATAAATTATCAACGCTTGTCACCTAACGGACGTGTAAGGCCAGTACCTCTAATGCAGATGCCTATTAAGACAGAACCTTTTTCAAGAGTTGCCATAGACCTTGTTAGGCCTTTACACCTCACTTCCTCTAATGGCCATAATATATTTTGACACTAATTGACTTTGCCACTGGCTTCCCTGAAGCTTTACCAATTAAGGAAATAGACTCCATATCTGTCGCTGAGGCCCTCATAGTCATCTTTTCAAGAGTGGGTATTCCTAGGGAAATCCTCTCTGACCGTGGTACTCATTTTACATCTCAGCTTATGGAAGAGTTACGCAAGTTACTTGGTGTCAAGCCCTTGTTCACAGCCCCGTACCATCTCAATGGTAATGGGAGAATTGAAAGATTGCATTCTAGCCTCAAGGCTTCACCGAGGAAGTTGTGTGAGGACAAACCCAGAGAATGGCACAGATATCTTGTCCAAACATTGCTTTCTCTTAGAGAAATTTCCAGTGATAGAACAGAGGTCCCTTATCAGTTTTGGGAGACTTGTGGGAGGATAAAACTTCACAGAAAGATGATAAAACCAAGTTACAGGCTTGCGCAATACTTGCAGCTCAGAATGCTGGTATAAGCTCAGGTAAGTACAGGTCAAACTTTGATGTCAAATCTCAAGATCGTTGATTTAAGCAAGGTGATAAGGTTCTTGTATTATTATCTGACTCGCATAGTAAACTTATCAAATCCTGGAGTGGACCATATAAAATTATCGAGTGTAGGTTTAAGGTGACCTACTTAAATGATGTAAATTGACATTCCAAGCTTATATCATACTAATCTCCTGAAAAGATACCATCGGAGGGCACAGGAAGCTCAGGTACAATTGTTGGATGAAGTTTCCACAGTTGACAATTCTGGCAGTACTTTAATAACCGTTCAAGTATGTGTTCTTAACGAATGTTCAGAGTTTGAGGAAGACTCGAGTGCCTTAGCCATAACTCCGGACGGGGAAGATTTCTTTTGCACCCACTTCGGAGACTGGCAGCCCTAACATTTCCCTGATCTATCCCCTGAGCAGAGTAATGATAGTGTTTAAGTCTGGTGAGTCACTTTGGTCAGGTAGTCTCGGAAACACCAGGCTCTACTTCTACCATTCAACATGATATCACTCTTTCCACAACAGACCGACTTAAGTCCAAGGTCTACCTCATTCCAATTCATTTACAGTCCCATTTTGAGGAGGACGATGAGAAGTTACTTGACCAGGGTATCATTAGATCATCTAAATCTTCCCATTGTTCTCCCGTTGTAATGGTTGGTAAACCTGATGGTAGCTATCGTATGGCGATAGACTCATAGGTTCATGCAGAACCTATGAGTGAAATGGATTAAAATTTACATAAGTTCAATGGTCTAACATACTTTTCAGAATTGGACCTTACTAAGGCTTAATATCAAGTTCCACGAAGTGGATTAATGGAGTTTTGTCGACTTCCATTTGGATTAGTTACCGCTTGTTCTACTTACATCAGACAAATGTGGACTTAATTAGCAGAACTTATTTATTTATTATAATTTTTTTGACAATGTGTTTATACATTTGGACACCTGGGAGGAACATCTGAGAGTCCTTACTGCTGTTCTGGAGCGTCAGACAAGCTAAGTGTAGATTTGGTTTCAGTTCTATTCAGTATTTGGGTTTATGTTATTGATGGCAAGTCATTAAAGCCTCAGGATAGTAAAATTCAAGCTATTTTAAAGGTCCCACCTCCTACCAGCAAGAAGACTCTTAGATCCTCCCGAGGCATGATATAATTTTTTAGGGATTTCATACCTCAGGCATCTTCTCTTACTGGTCCCTTGTCAGATTTATTACGTTAAGATGTACGGGAGCCTTTGATTTGGAACAAAGAGCTATAAGAGAAGTTCGACCAACTTCAACTAGCATTATCCTCTAACCCCATTCTTAAACTATCAGATTCTAAACTATCTTTTGTCCTTAGGACAGATGCGTCGGATTTTGGACTCGGTGCAATATTGCTCCAATGCGTAGAAGGTGATCCATTCCCAGTAGCGTATGCTAGTAAAAAGCTGTCACAACGGGCGAAAATGTATTTCACAGTAGAGAAGAAATGTCACGTTATTATCTTTGGTGTAAATAAATTCAAATAATATATGACGGGATCTGAATTTGGGCTAGAAGTTGACCATAAGCCCATAGTCCACATCAACAAATTAAAAGGTTCTAACAATAGATTGATGCGTTGGGCACTCAGTTTACTACCTTACAGCTTCAGATTAGTTCACATTTCTGGTAATGACAATATAGGAGCTGACCTCTTGAGTAGATCAGAGAAATAAGATGTGATCTGTATCTAACTTCGTTAGATACTTGTTGGGGGAGCAGTGTGAGGGAAATTGGTGATGGTGTGGTTTAGGTAATTTGTTAAGGCTAGTCTAAGTGTTGGATTACTCATTCACCGGGATTCGTTTCATTTAGAGCGCCAATGAGCCTCGTACAGATTCAAGAATGTCGGGATCTCGGTGGTTCATTCAAAGTGTTCGTGGTGTTGTGAACTTGGAACAGAGGTGATGCGCTCTCTGGAATATGAATGGTTTGGTCACAAGACTTCCTTCCCTCAGTCAGCGCTCATCATTAAGAGAACCCTCCACTTATATTATTGATTTGTATGTTATGTTCTTTTGTGATTAATTTTTGCAATGGTGATTGTTGATATGTTTCTATTATGATTTAATGTTCAATGTGCCAGGTGTTGTTGGTACATAATGTTTGGTACTAGGTTAATTACTTGATGATTTTGCTGTAATATTATGGCTATGTTAATACATTGTTTAGGAGGGCTCTATCCACGTCAAGGGCCGGGCGTGAGAAGCGTCCTCACCAGCCTTCTGCAGTCCTTGTAGTCCAGGGGAACTACATGTATGACCTGACCTGTCCAGTCGTGGGGACTTGCGGAGGCCAGCAACCCAGAGTTTTCCGTATCCCAGTTCAGGGGCGACTTCAATCTCTTAACCCCATCCCTTAAGTATGCTACTTGGGGAGCGGGAGCTTCACTACTCCGTAAACCACTTCTGACAACTCGTTGGCGGAGCTGTTATGTGTTCGGCCTGATGTTCTGTGTCGGTGAATGTTGAAAATCCCTTCTGTTATTTTGTTAAATTTACTTGTGTGTGGGGGATAATATTTTAATTAAATTTATATTTAAATGGACAATTTCTTAACACCTCAGAATCGATTGGTATAACAGTCTACCATCAAAGATCCTATATGGCCATGAGACTACACTAACACTACTTTCGCACAAAAAACTCAGGAAACTCGACACCAAACTTTATACATAATTTTTTTTTTTTTTTTTTTTTTTTTTAGATATGAACATCTCAACATATACCAAGAGAAAATGAGTGGTCACATGGTCGGCAACGTGTGGGAATATAACACCACATAATAATAAAAAAAAATGTAACTTTACAGAAAAAATACTGACAACAACGGCTGCCAAACTTTCTCCGTAAAAATTTACAGAATTCTGACATTGCTTTACACAGATTTTTCCGTAAAACTTTCAGTTCTGTAATTTCTTTTTACATGTATTGTCTGTGTTACAGTACTGGCTGTATATGTATTTACATAAATTTTCTGTAGAAGCAACAGATTCTCTACCCTGGAAGCGTTAATGGATGACTGCAATGATTTCCAGAGCAAGAACGAACGTTTATATTTGGTAACATTTAAACATACAGTACTCAGATATCATCACACCTGTGATAATTTTTTTTATTATATAAAAATTATACAGTATATGAAATATTTTTAAACTGGAATAACAGCCTGAGGGTAAACTTACAGAAAAGAATTTGACTACTCAACATATAATATTTTACTGCAGTTCAGCAGTTTGTTTTAGCAAGAATTGTAGGAATAAACTGTGTAAATTAGTCAGTATTACAGCATATAGAAACATTATCCGAAAAAAATGTATATGTGGTAAATAAAATAGCATCTTTGATATGGAACTATGTATTATAATGCAATTATTTAGATATAAGGTCTCAAGTAAGGCTGTGCAAATTTTATGGCATGTCTTATAAATTTCAAGAACATATTATTGACTATTCCTCTAGAGTATTAATTGGGGGATTATAATGAAAAAGGAATATTTTAGCACACATAATAACAACATCAGATCAAATAAGACAAAATTTGTATCATACGATAAGCCAAGTTAGTGGGCAAAATAATCTAAACTCTGTTAGTAATGCATCAGGAAGAACATAATGGTAAAAAATAGGCTTATGTTGCCCAGATACAGGCATGAAAATCTCATAATTATTATAAATTAAACTGGCAGAACTGTATTGTGACAACAAATATTGGCAACTATTGTTTGTGAGGCTCCGCTTTGAGTCAAGCAGATTGCCCTTTACTCACCATCCCTAATACATGAATAAACAAAGTCGGAACTGAAGTTCATTATATAAAATAATTTATCCTCAACATTACATACTGGGTATTAGCATACAGTAATTCTAATAAAACAAAAATATAACATTCTAAAGTCAGATCACAAACATCAGGACATTATTTACTACCATACTGTATGTCTTCACATTAAAAAACATGACAAAACAGAATAAAGTCAGATCTCAAATATCAGGCGCATTATTTACGGTGTTAATATGGCGTGCGGTCTACGAGATATTTAGGTTAGCTTAGGGTAGGTTAGGGTAGGTTAAACTAAAGATATTGTTGTAGACCACAAAATAAAGTCAGATCTCACACAGCAGGTATATTTTGTACTACGATACTGTATGTCTTCACCTGAAACAGCCTGACAAAATGTGTTTCCCCTACAATACCAGCGGGAAGGCGGCCTACAACACGTGTTCCCCCCTGCAACATAGACTACAACACATAACATTGCAAAGGTTGAAAAATAACCTTTAACTCAGCTTATTTTTACACTGTAAAATATATACTGCACAGGTTTTAAAAGATATGACAGCCTTAGTGAGAGCATTAGTGCATTCCCTGCCGCACACCAGACAGGGGATAAATTTCATTTTATTAATTTCAACTCCAATTCAAGTCCCCCAAAATAAAATACATTAAATCCAATTCAATTCAATTTAATTATATTAATTTTACTTATTTTTTCTTCATTCTAATTCATACGTTTTCCCAATCAATCAAATTCAATTCATAGTGTAACTGACTTTATGTCTGGCTGGACGCTTGTATTTTATCCACATCGTCTCATAGGTAGGAACTGGACTTGTGCGTCTGAAATCAAGCACGAAACTGGTTTCCCACATGAGACATATTGAGGAAACTTGAACAATACATATTTTATTTATTTCTAATTTAACATCAGTTCACATGAATTCATCGCCTCATTTCCAATTCGATTCAATTCACTTTAAATATTTCCTTCAATTCCAATTCTATTTCAGTTCATACATTTTATTATTTTTCCAATCAATTCCAATTCAATTCATAATTGACCTCATGTCTGGTGTACACATGTAACTTTTCTGTAAGTTTTGACTTGTGTTACTGCACTAATAAGTATACTTGGGTATATGAATTCACTATAATGAACTGAATTTCACCAAACAGTAGCTCATGTTAACATCTACCTAAAACTACATAGCTTCCCTTCTTGTAATGGATGCCCTTTACTGTTACTTCCATACTAATTTCCGCATTTTTTATGAACTTCATAGGTCTTACGGCTGTACTGTACTCTAAAAAAAAAGAAAAAGAAATGGCATGCTTATAAGCTTCCAGTAACTGATGCTTTTACTTAAAGTCTCCCAAACATCCTTAGAATATTGTGAACTTCTAATACACCTATTAAAATAAGACTACATACTTTGAAAACGCAAAGTCCAAACATGTATTAAAGTAACAAACTCTAAAATCAGTCTCGGGTTGTGCTTCAAGAAATGATGCTTTGGTTTTAGTTTTTCATTTGGGGAAACAGGTTGTCTTTCCTCCAGATAATCATTAATACAGTAAGTATGGCAAGATAGCAAATCCTGAATCATTAATTTCTGGGGCACAAACAAGGTCCACAATATCATGTAGTAAAAGGAACAATTGCCAAACTGGATCATCTGCAGTCTCTATTTTGTCATAGATAATGATGGGCAAAATAGCCTTATCAAACAAAAGTTTTGTGCAGCTTGCCCACCTAATCTATCACTTCTCATGGCTTCCATGCATATGTTCTGCCTCCATATATGTGACCTCTCTACCTAGATAAATGTGTCCTCTCTACCTTCATACATATCTCCTCTCTGCCTCTATGCATGTGTCCTCTCTGTATCCAAAAATGTGTCAGCTCTGCCTCCATACATGTGTCCTCTCTGCTACCATAAGTGGGTCCTTCCTGACTCATCAGATGTTCTTCACCGGCTTCCATTAGTTGAACCTCTTAACTCCACTCAGTAATTTATAATTGAATTGTTAATGGTGGTATTTTTCCTTTACTGTAGTCCAGGGTGACCTGGAAATAAGATCAAGAATAATTTAAAATTAAATATTTTGAAAATTAGTATAACCGCCTTAGTCATTATTATTATTTTAAGTTGTGTTGGAATTCTTTTGTATAACTCCACGTAAGATTATTAAATTGTAAATAAACATCGAAGCAATTTGCCCAGCGGAGCACTAAAGCACATTATTCAGATATTCGGTTGGTAGCCCACCGAAATTGACGTCAATGTGATACGTTGTCAATCAAATTATTAAGATTTTACTTTACTTTGTCGACTTCAGTGCTACACAATATTAATAGTTATAATACAATTATTTTACTTATAAAAATTAATTGTCCAATATTAAAGTGATTTATGAGAAAGTTAACTTGGACCAAACCAGTGAAATCATTCGATGGCCACCTATGATCATCATACTAATTATTTGGGGGCTCCGTTGGGTAGAACGGTACCTCTCTTGCCTCGCAAGCGAGATGTCACGGGTTCGATTCCCGGGCCGGTGGAAAGTTGTTCGGATACACTTCCCAGCCTCCCTTGGTCCCTGTTCACCTAGCTGCAAAGTAGGTACCTGCTGTAAATCGAAAAATGCAAATTCGTATTCAAGAGCTTCCAATAACTTGCTTAGACATAAACCATCGACTCTTCAGGCTTCTACGCCCTTAACTCATGAGACATAAAGGCAAGCATGAACTTAGCATGCTTCCCTGTTGGGCGCTGTAAACGCTTCTGCGCTTCACCTTACACAAGGATGTAGGGGGGTGCCCAATAAAAAAAATACTAATTATTTATAAAAGTAATTATCCAACACCACTATTTTATTTTAATACAAGTGAACTATAGATTGTACAACTTATTGTGAAAAATCCATGACATTCCCTGACATTAAACATATTCCACATTAAATTTATACAGAAGTCCACCATTTCAGCAGAAAGTTGTTGCTCGAGCCGAGAAACCAGAGCTGAGTACCTAACCTTTACAAGACATACTTCGTGAAGTCAACTCAGTAATGCTGTAATTACAGCACGTTGAGTCAAGAAAAAAATCTACATACCTGTATATATGGCTCAACACTGTCTGAGCTTCAGTAAAACTTCACTAAAGATTCATAATCCCTTCTTAGGAAATGCAGTTAAGTATATTGCAGTCTGTAGGAGAAGGGTAATTTTATTTTGCGGGGTGAGGAGGTTTGCCTCTATTAATAAATTTCATTTAGATTTGATCGTGACGGTAAAAATTTTTTACGATATTTGGTAAATTCTCATCTCTCTTTTACAGGTACTTTAACTGACAATGTTCGGTGGATTTGGCATCCTGTGTACCGCTGGCAAGGCCATAGGCTCGTAACACTCGTCTTGCCCGCGGTGCCCACTGTTTCTCTGTGGATGTCGTTTCACACTAGAATAACCCGTTATAGTACATCCTTCTTTCAATGCTCTGCCTTCTTCCGTGTTTCCATACTCATACAATCTGTCTCACTTTAAAAAGGTGGTTTTCCGGCATCTTCGTGGTGTTAATTAATAAGTTCGTTTTCTTTTCTATATTTAATTTATTTTTACTCCTATCTTTTCGCCCCCTAGGCCCCGTTGTGGGTCAATGACCTGTGCCCGGGTAAGTTATTCCCCGTAAAAAAAGAAAAAAAGAAAAAAGGTGGTGGTTGCTACTCAATACCAGTAATAAGAAAATCAAATGTAGATATTCATACTTATCTCTGGTACTGATTACGGATTTTTCTTAGTATCTTATGCATTAAATTGTTAAAATAATATTACCCCATATACTCTTGAAGGAACCCTATTTTTACCGTACCGGGTAATGTCAGATATTTAGTTCTATATTATATTTTATGTGGAATTGTATATAAAGTAAATTTGAATATGTAGTACTCTCTCATACTCTTTCGATGCAGATTGAAGCGCTGAGTGCTATCACACTGCCGCCCCCCCCCCCCCCCTCCCGCTCAAGTGTTCCAACACTAGATACAAGTAGTAGAAGCTCTGAATGAACGGCTTCACCGTGGCAGTGGCAGTGGACGAACGTGTAAGGGAGAGCTCTTGTCATTCCTTACAGGGGATCAATAGGGGCTCAAGAATTACGCACTAAAAACTTGATCTAAGCATCACATAGGGAAATAACTTTCGGTGATGCTTACCGAAATATCAGAGATATAGTAGCTCATGCAGTTCAGTTAGAAATGCCAGATGTAATTATTATGCAAATAAGCTCCAGTCAGCTTCAGGCGACAGTAAGAAAACCTGGAATGTCATAAATTCTATTCAGAACAGGAACACTCAGTCTTCAGCCCTCCCCCCCTCAGCTTTTATGATAAATGGTTCAGTTGTAGGGGAACCCTCCCCCATTGCCAACCACTTCAATGAATATTTTATTAATGTTGGCAAAAATTTTGCAGAGAGCATCCCTGATCACCATGATGAATTTAGAGACTACATGCAAAACAAACAGCAAAATGAGCTGTTCTTATCCCCTGTCACAGCAGGTGAATTACTGGTCATCATAAAAATGTCCAAAGAGAGGCAGTAAATTTGAGTAAAACGCTTGGGACGTCCCAGCTCAACGTACAAGTTTCTATTATTGTTATTATAAGTGATTTAATACATTTGATCACTTCATACGTGGCAACACTGTACAAACCAGACTTTAACTTTGTGTTTAAGACGCTCTCAAGACTGTTTCAGCTACTAAGCATAACAGCATCAGCAAGCCTTCTCTCCCAGTGAACAAAAGCACCCCAGCACCATGAAGCACCCCAGCATCAAGCAGCACCCCAGCCTCAGGTCCCCTCAGGGTGAGCCTACCCCAGTCTTCAGCTCAGTGTTGTTTTGATTGGTCAACGTCTGTCTCAGCGCTCTCTCGGCACTTGGTCAACACTCTCGGTGGCTGCTCCCATGGACCCAGCGTGTTACCCGCCCTGTGACCCTGTGCTCCCGGGTTCCATGGGATAGCTGTCTTCGACATCGCTTATGTCATCATATCTGCCAGCCCCTGGCAACTCCTACGTCATTGACGCCATCTTGGACACGTCAACAACGCAATATTGGATGTTCGTTTTTTAAACAAGGAGTGACCATGACTTCATTCTCACCAGCTGTGAGACTGCACCCCCGTCGAACTCTAAGGATTTCAAGACCATAACTTCAAACAGTTCTTTGAACTTCAATCAAGTCTTTGTACTTCAATCAAGTCTTTGTACTTCAGTCAAGTCTTTGTACTTCAATCAAGACTTTGTACTTCAATCAAGTCTTTGTACTTCAATCAAGTTTTTGCACTTCAATCATGTTTTTGTACTTCAATCAAGTCTTTGTACTTCAATCAAGTCCCAATATTTCAATCAAGCCTTCGTACTAGGTATTTCACAGACATGCAGTAGGTTTTTACACACAGTAAACATATTCTACAGCATATTATCACACGTCAGACGTCGTGATAGGATAGTTTTTAATTTATAAGTGCATTACTTTATATATTACTGACGTATTATAATTCAAGTATATTCATTTACTCATTTCCTTATAATTTAATTCATTTACCGTAAATGGGTGGGTAAGGTTATTATTGAGTATGATCTTGTATGAATGAATTATCAATTATGGATATTTTATTTCATTTATCTGGTTCAGATATTATGCTTTAGCGAAAGGATTACAATAGTACCTCTGAAAAAACAGAAAACTTATTACTAACTGATGTAGTTCTCTCTACCAAAGCTGACATATTACTGGTATTATGGAAGATATGCATGGAACACAAATTTATCTACAGCGAAACACTTCCATCGAGAATAGTGAACAATTAATCGATCAATCATTTGGCGATTTACACCACACCCAACTTAGGTCAGGTCGTATATACGACACCACACCTCAGTACGGATCTGTTCATTCTCCCTACCCACAAATCCCCAGTGTGTCAGGACAGTATACTTTACCTCCTACAGCCCCTATTCCTCCAGTTACATCTAACTTGTCTAACACCCAACTGACAATGGCTGGAGCAGGCTCAAGCATGTTTACTAACACTTTCATTGTATTTAAAGTGTTGCCGCAGAATTATAGCATTCGCGAGTTCACAGCGGAAGATGATATTACATAGTTACATTTTTACGTTCATGTCAGGATGTTGTGCCGATATTACGCACGTAAGATGCCACTTAAGGTAGCCCGTACCCCACTGGTCAGTACAGTTACAACTGTGGTGCCGGTTTATCACAAAGTTTCCAAGAATACTTGAGCAAACCTAAACAGCAAGTGCTAAGCAAACACTGTAACACTGATGGTCATATTATTGACTATTGTTACCAGCTCCAGCAAGGTGGTAATATACCCTGCAGCAAATTCAAGAACACGACGAGACCTACCTCCGTCCCATCAAGCAGTTGTTCAGACCAAGTCGACTACTGTACCGAAAGGTGATATGTGGTGTATATTACACGACTCTGCCTCACGTAATTCCCGGCACTTTGTAACTCTACAACGGTGTAAGGATTCGGGGTATGATAGACATCCACGACAGCCATTTCGTCGCTATTATAAACAGTCGGAGGAAGAACACCGTCTTGTTCAACAAGATGCAGGATAAGTACAGCCGTAACAATGCAAAGCAACACTTCTAGTGCATCTTCGTTAATGGTGGCATTGAATAAAAGAGAAGTGTTGTCTGTTTCAGTGATGGTGGGTCCAAAAGGCACTTTCCTTACAGGTCACTGACCCAGATCGGGGCCCGGGGGCGAAAATGTAATAATAATAATTATTCATAGTAAATAAAATTTATAATAAAAAGTAAAATAAAATATTAATGGTAATAATAATAATAATAACAACACTGTGATAATAATAATAATAAATACAAAGAAATACAAGAATGAAAAAAAAGTCAATAGTGAAAAACGCTACATGTATGTTGTGTTGTCATGAAAGAAAAACAATTGAGACCGTACAATTGTGTGTAAATGAGGCAGAAAGACATATCAGTAAACTGGGACTTGGTCACAATTTTCGTGATGCCATATGGCAGCAGGATCTACCATTAGACAACACATTACGCTTCCAATATCTTCCCAGGCGGTAATACCTCCCTGTTTGTGAGCGCAAGTGTACTCTCTTTAGTGTCATATCAAGAACTACAGCGACGTTCACCTCACCGAGGATTTCAAGTTCAACCGACTGACACCGATCTTTGAGGCGTTTCCGCTGCCCAGCTGGACATTACGGGAGTGGTAACACTACCTCTACTTTTTTCTAGACGCAGTAAACCATTTCCGGCAGTGTGGTACATAGTCACGGACTTTAACTTATCAGCTGACTAATTAATTGGTCTTCCAACGCTTAAACACAACATGATAGATGATCCAGCCAAGACAACATACTGTCACGGTTGGTGGCGTTACCTATCGTGCCATGCACAATTCTGTACCATTGTTCACCGCCAGGGTGAATGTTTTACCTACTCTCCTACTACGAGGAAGATGGATCTCGAGTCTCAGCGTGTCCCAGTCCATACTGACTCATTTACCCGGGGTAATTTTAGTAGCAAAAATTGGATAGTAGTACCTGCAGTTTTTACAGGTACACTTCATTTTCAGAATGGGGAAACAGTCAGGGCCACTGTTCGCTTACGAAACGTTTTCACTGGGACTGAATGACGTAATCTGTCTTCTGGAAACTTCCAGGGTTAAAGGTCTTGTGTGTGAATCTACATTGAGTATGATTCATCCTGGTTGTTTAACAGATGTCCTCGTTCTCCACAGACCAGGCGCTCCCAGAATATTGAAACAGGGATGTTGTTTGTGTGATTATCTGGTTTACCATACTAGTGTTGCTTTACAGCCTACACATTCCAATTGGTAGTGGTACTGTTACCGCAAGAGGTACATAATTATGATGACATATAAACAAACGTTATGTTAGGCTGTAACTCATGTCATGTTTATTGGGCGTGCCTGTCCGTATACAGTATATAGTGTTGAGATGGAGGCAGATGAGAGACCTACAGTAGAGCAGGTTCAGGTGTTGGGTGGTGAGCTTGTTTGCGTATAATACGCCTGACACAGCGAGTTTGAAGTGGCCAACTTGATCATATGGTGCCCAGCCGGGCACAGCCAGCCTCACTTTAGCTATCCCCATCACACCACCAACACCTTACCTGTTTCTCCTGAAGACTTTCAACACGTAAGTTTAACTTGTATTTATTGTGTACACAGGTAGACTTTGTCCATTGCATCGTATATTATTGTGACGACATAAAATTATGGCAAATCAAGTACTCTTTGTAAGTGTTAAGATTAAACTAATTACATAGGTATGATTGTTATGTAAATATATATACTGTATTGGATTAGACATTTATGTGATTGCCTATGTATGACTTATGTGAAATACTAAAATGAATTGTATTCAACAGGTTTGACCAAATTATAATGTTTGAGTCCAACGTCACAAGTTTCACTAAATCCTTTAACCGTCTGATTGGCGGTTACAGTTACACATACACTTACATAAACCAGACAGGACAGGATGGATCGAATAATACCGAGCTAAGGTAATTGATCAATCTCAAGGCAAGACTAGGCTCCTCGAGTTGCTTGCCGACTACAAAAAGATTAAAGCTTTACCTCGAACGTGTCAATTCACTTCACATATCTTTAATAACCGGACACAAACCCGATTTACATACCAGCTTACAGACTACCTCATAGCCAGAGCGCTGTTGAACAAGACATGGTTTAAGATACGCTAAAACAGAAGTTATCACACATTCAAAGTTCCCTTTCAATTGCCCATGGTTTTTAGTCTCTAAGAAGGATGGAAATTGACCCCTAGTCATTGATATCGGCGAGTCAACGAAGCGACTATCTCGGATAAGTACCCAATGACTGTTTTGAGCGATATATTGCAATATTCATTCAAAGATAATACTGCCTTTAGCACACCTTTGGGCCATTTTCAATTGCTGCATATGCCTATCGGCATTCGAAATGCGCCATTGACTCTTCAAAGGATGATCAACACTTAGTTTGGTGATTTAATAGGTAACACAGCATGTGCCTATTTAGATGATGTCATCGTAGTCAGTAATGATGTAGACAGTCATCTTGCCTAATTCCATGAGGTTTTCCAGGACTTAAAGGTAAGCTCTCTAAATGTGAATCTTTAATATCAAGAAAACAATTCCTTGGTCATGTAGTCGACGGAGACGGAATTCATACAGTTGCCGGCAAAGTCAAAGCTGTTGTACAGTTCCCACGTCCTACAACCGTTGATAAGGTGTGTAGTTTTCTTGATTCATTGGGATATTATCGTTCTTTTATAAAATGATGTGCGGCGTTAGCATCTACGCTAACTTAATTAATCAAGAAGGACGCCATATTTGCTGGAATGGTGAACAGGAGACTAGTTTTATTGCATTGACGACGATGCTACCCAGTGCACCTGTTTCGGCATTTCCTGACTTCATTTGCCCATTTACTCTGTGTACCGACGCCACAGGACGAGAGCTTGGCGCTGTATTCATGTAGCTGGACACAAGAGGGAAATATTGTATAGAGTGATTGCTTACGCCAGTCGTACACTTAATGACGCAGAAACATGCTATTCAGTAACGCACCTGGAAACATTAGCTGTTGTCTGGACACTTAAGAAGTTTAAGGATTTACTTTTTGGTTATCGCTTGACTGTCAATACGGAACTTGTGACAGTGACAGAGCTGTTCTATGAGAAAAACCTCTAAGGCAGACTAGCACCCTGGTATCTGACCATTCAAGAATTCGCCCCCTTGTTGAAGTACTTACCGGGGCGAGCGACCGTGGTCACCGACCCTTTGTCCAGGAACATAGCACCAGTGACGTCTGTATCTTCGATCACCCTTTGCAAGAACGGGATGATCAACGATTTGATCCCTTGTGGTCTACGATTAATTTTGCTCTAGAGTCGGGGGAGGAGACTAATTTACCAAAGTTACCTCTTCCGTTCAGTCAACTACGACAGGACATACTCCATCGCTCCAAACAGACAGCTCAGGGTATTGTTACGCAAATTGTCGTACCTGATACACTACGTGCAACGGCATTAACATTGTACCACAATGTGCCTCAAGCCCTGAGGAAATAATTTTTTTTTTGGAATACAAGGAAAAGAGACATAAAACAGCACATTGCTAAGTGTTTATTGTTGTGCGCAGAACAAGGGTACTACTTTTCCCACTGCGCCAATGTTCAAATACCCTACACCAGAACATCCGCTCAACATAGTCGCCACTGACTTGTTACAACTTGCGAGGAGTCACCATGGATCACCGTACGTATTAGTGAGTGTCGATCATTTCTCTAGATTTGAGATATAGTCTCACTGCAGGGTAAATCAACCGAAACTGTGGCTCACGCCCTAGTTATGCATCTCATATGCTTTATTACTTTGCCCAAGGTTCTTCTTTCCGACAATGGATTAGAGTTCAAGAATCTACCTTAGCACAAATATGTCTGCAATAAGGCAGCCTACAAATGAGTCCTCCATTGCTAGCACTTTGCAAATCAAGCCTCCACAGCGAGCAATCTACAAATCAAGTCTCCTTCCTCGGTGAGCCCCCAACAAAGCTTCATCACAGCTTATTATCCACAGGCAAATAGCCTCGTCGAAAGAACCAATTGTAAAATCCTTGAGATTCGTAATCTTGTAAATTCAGTGCACAATGCATGGGAGGATGGGTTACCTCAAGTCGCGCCCTCTATTAACGGGTCGATCAATAGCTCCACAGGCAAATCACCCAAATATGTTGTTTATGGCATAGACAAATATTATACCTTATGACGTACTTACAGGCAAATCTCGCCCTGTCTTCAATATAGACGATTTCGCTACTTAGCAAATTAGCATCTTCACAGGCATCCATGGTCAAGTACGGACACATTTAGCAGCGTCACGTGCTAAAATGAATTATAAGCAACACAAACAGGCTAAGTCTATAACACTAGAAATAGGCAACGCTGTCATGGTTAGAGACCATACACGAATTTCCCAACTTTCACTCAAATTTTCAGGTGTATTCCTGATTATCGCAAAGAAAACGGACAACAGATTTAAAAATTTGAAGCCAAAAACAAACCTCAGACGTAGTACATGTGGCCAGACTGAAAAGAGTACACCCATAGCTCATACCCAGGGATGTCAACGATATCCAGGACACATCTGCTTAAACCCCAAACACATCTTTTTACTTTTATCCTCTTTACCACTGATCGGCTCGTTAGCCGCTTGGGCGATCTGTCACGTTCTGTGTTATGCACTTGCCCTTGGCAAGTGCTGGTTATGCACTGTATCTGAACCTGCTCCAGTGCTTGTCAAGTCTGGTCTTGAAAGAGCTCACACTCTGTGCCGTCACAACACTCTCTGGCAGGTTGTTCTACCAGTTCACAACTCTCACTCCGAAAAAGTTAGCCCTCACAGTTTTCTGAACTTGCGGCTTTTCTACCTTGAGCTGTGGCCCCTTGTGGGGCGACCATCCGCCAATTCCAGGTAAGGACACTCGACTGAATGCCCCTTGGAGATGTTTATACACCTCAATTAGGTTGCCCCTCGCCCGTCTGTAGTATAAGCTAGGCAATTGCAGGCGTTTTAATCTCTCAGGGTAGCTGAGGTGCCGAAGTGCAGGCACCAGTCTGGTGGCCCTCTTTTGGGCATTTTCAATCAACTAATAGTCCCCATCATATTTCGGGGACCCGACGGGTTGACAGTACTCCAGGCTGGGAAGCACCTCGCACTTGAAAAGTATTAACACCGGAGATAAGCTCATTGAAGAACATTAATACCAATGACAAGCTCACTGCTGCTTTAATTAACACAGGTTTAAGACACGAGGATGCCCACCTCTTACTTTTACAAACTCTTTATTTAACCCCTAATTTGGAAGCTGCAATTCTGTGATTTTTTCTCCTTTAAATAGAAGCAATGCTACCTCATAATGTACTTCTATTGTTATTCAAAGCCCACTGTTCTCACCGCATGACGAATGGTACCTTTTCCAATATATGTAATGACACACTAGTGACCCTGGATGAACAAACAGAACATTAGTAGTGCCTGATCACTTCTCATTTGTTTTAGCAATGGCTTATCTTAAGGAGACGTCACAGTGTAAATCGTCATATCTATATTTGTATGTATGTCCGGCATAGGCATTCGCGTTTATTCCTGCTGCAGAAGGAATATGCTAACTGGCACTCATACAAATGATTGCTCGCACAGCGCTGACACCGTGTGTTTATACATCTAGTTCCACGAATACGGTATTTCATGCACATCTTCATAACGTGTGATTTTTTTTCTTAACCAACCCAGTGTCATTTTACTATGCCAGGATGGTGGTAAGCACTTCGTAGTTCAAGGTTATTATTTTATTATATGGCTTCAGACTATTGTGAACTCACCAACAGGGCTGTCATAGCCTTGGCAGACCATCATTTTCTTTTTTTACCTTTAATTTGAGTTTAACTTCAGATCTGATATTTTTATTCTTAAAATGTTAATATTGCTCCCAGCAAACTCAATCAGGTTTATGACAATTTAATATTATTTACTTTTCTCAATGAAACACAAACCCCTTTAATTGAAGATATTATTTTTCTTCGGATTTTTTTGATTCACAGTTTTGTTGTACTAACTTTCAGTCTCATTTTATCAATTTTATGTATGTTTTGATATTACAGACATGTCTCTTCGAAAGTTGCAATTGTACATGTTACAGCCCTGACACGTAAGGCACTTAAGGCTATGAATTTAGACTCTCAACCCCCCCCCCCCCCCGGTTGTAAAGTCCCCAGTTAGGTACAGCACATTTTATCTTTCATAGCATGGATACTAGGGTGTGTCAATTTAGGGGGTGAACTGGCTAAATTGAAAATCGAGTAATTTGGTAGCAATTTATTGTAGTCTTTAAGCATGCAAAACAATATTCTGGCATAAATTTTTTTTTATAATAAGTCCTACCTACATCAAATGGATTTTTAAATGTGCATATTTGTGAATTTATAACATAACCAGCGTTTGCACACATGGTACTGTTTCAAGTTTCAAATTATTATATTTTATTATCCGTAGTCTATTTGAAAGTAACCAATGCCTTCATACTCTCTTTGCTTTGGTTTCTTGTCATCAGTAGTCTGCTTGCTATTTGTGCTTTGATGTAACCTTCTCGCCTCTCGTGGCTGTAAACATGGCCCGCTGCTTCTGTGACCATTTTCACACATCTCTCCACACTTTGAGTGTGGGAAGGCCACTTCGGCACCTGCATTGGAGTCTCTTTAAGGTTTCTCAATTCTTGGCTAGTTAGACTTGTTGTCAATGGTGGCTCTAAGACTTCCAAACTCAAGTCAACCAATTCTGACAATTTGATGGCATTGACGTTTATTGGGGGAACTTTTCTTGAATGAAACGAACAGTCTCCCAACTGGTCGTCATCTATTAGCGTTCCTCTAATCTTTAGAATGACTTCTACAGCCTCGGTTCGGAGATTGGTACATTGACTGCAAAGCATTGCTTGCAAAACTGCTTCTGATCGAGCATACCAAGCGGACCTTCTTGCCACAGGTAACACGATGTCCCTCATTACTTTCCTCTGTGTTCTTACTAGCTGCAATTGAAACAAAAGGTGATTGGGCCCATCCACCCACATAGGATTAAGTTTCACACTAAACCACTGGGGAAGATAAACTCCAATAATAAATTCAACAATTAACCTCAAATTCTTCAGCACTTTGCCCTTCAATTCGTGTTTGGAAATCCAAATCCTGCAGAAACGAAGAGCTGTAGTTAACCAACGGCTGTGACTGACAGGTCCAATCTCCAAGAGAGCCAATGACTGAGGCACTTCTCCTGATCTTATTGCTTGGGCAATACGATAAGCATAGGATTGATCTGTGCTGAGATCTTTGATGACTCCTTCAGACAACGCCGGAAGGGGAGGGCCAACTTCGACCTTTGGAAAGGTTGTATTTATTTCTAGTTGTGTTGCTTCATCCAGCATGATGCCAAGGGGACCTGACCACTTGTTGTTGCTCTTTGTAGGACTATCAAGTTCCTGGATGAGATGACGAAGAGGTAGCTCGCCTGCATGTAAATCACATACAATCCAAACAAGTCTTCTTCCTAGTTTTTTCTCTAAATGCGCCATTACACCCCCCTGCCATCCGGTGTTCACTGCAGTTGAATCTCCACCAACAGCCTGCAGTGAACTGCCAAGTCCTCTCTAATGAACCCAACATAAAATATGATCAGCAATGACCTCTGCACGTTTCTTCCCTTCTACTTCAGTTTCGGGAGCAAAGTGAAACAAAAACCGACCACCAGGCTCAGAACAGACAGAGTAGTGTTCTTCTTTGATGAGACCTGGAAACTTTCTGTTCACTCCCTCTACTTCTAGCAAAACTTTTGTGTCATCTATTCTTCCATCAAACAAAAGACAGGAGAGCCCTCCCTCGCTTAAATCTTTTTCATGCTGATCAGATATTTCCTTCATTATTTTTTCTTGTGCTCTTCTAATTTTATTATGATCTATCACCAAAGATACATCCTCTCGGCTGATGAGGCCTGCATCTATCCAAGCGGCAGTTGCAATTTCTGCAGCCTCACGAAGTCCAGCATGGTGGCGAATACTAGCTAAAGCAATGTTTGAAATATTTCTTGTGTTGTATTTCATTTTCTTTGGTAAAGGTTCAGATGGCTCTTTGGAACTATCATCTGATGTTGCTTCCTGTTCATCAGAAGAACTATCAAAGAAGTGATAAACATCTTGACACAGCTCTTCCTCTCTTTGGATGGCTTCTTCACTCTTCATTTTCTTCTTTTGTTCCCTCTCTCGGATTTGTTCTCTCTTCTTGGCATTAGCAATCTGCTTCTTTGTTTCTGAATAATCTATTGAACCCATTTGCATACTTCCTTGGCCTTCTGCCTTTGTCCTCTGTGCCTTTATAAATTCAAGCTCTAAAACAGGGATCTTCTTTTCACGAGGACAACCACAATCAATGTGGGAATTATTTTCTCTCTTACCTGAGTGAGAACAGTTGGATTCAGAACATAATTGTATGGAGCACTTGCAGGTCAAAATGTCAAACAGAGTATCAAGTGTGTGCAGAAATTCATTTTTCCTGGCCAAGTTTCCTTTACCAAGTGATGTTTCAACTGCTTTGTGCCATAATTTCGTTAGTTTTAGCTCAATAGTTCGACACTGATTAATCACAGGTGGTTTGAATAGTGCATTAGCTTTTGTCCATTGATGCAGAAGAGGGACTATCATGTCATTTATGAGTTCTTTATCTGTATAGTTCCTTCTGTCCTTTGCATTTTTTTCTCGAAGGAGTAACCCTAATCTTAGCATGTCTCTCACTGTTGGAAGTTCTGATACAGGAAGCTCCTTCCCTTTACCAACTAGCAGGCTCAAGTGGGTTGACAACTGACTTCTTGTCTTCAATTTTGACATCTTCACACTATCTGACAAATAGAAAAATATTTCAATGTTTCATAATTCAATTGTTGTTTCAAAAAATATCAATTTGTTTATCAAAAATGCTGTAACAGAAATAACATAATAATTTCTTAGAACATAATGTTTTATACAATGATATAAATAACTGCGACAATCAATATGCCCTACTTACAATAATTAAAATGTAGAATTCGTCTGGTAGAGTAGGTGCAAGTGCAATGAGAGCAAACCACCGTCTATGATATCTAGAAGGAGAGTGAGCCGGGTGCCTTATCCTCACGCTTGGTACAAGTCAAAACAAGAATTAAACTGTCCCACACGGAGAGCCTGTTCATGTTCATGTTCTGACATGCATATTGTACACAAGCTATAGAACCATAAAATACTCCATAATCCATATGCTTACATGAGATTAGTTAATATCAAGTGAATAATTCTAATCAAGTCTCATTAATTTGTTGAAATACTGATATTTGAAACTTTAAGGTATAATTGATGTAGGTGAGGGTTATTTCAATTCATTTTTGTTTGCTAATCTCAAGTTTAGACATAAAGAGGCACAATATTTTGACTACCAAATTTGATTTTTAACAAGTTGACAAAATTGACACACCCTAATTGGATACTGTAGGGAGTGACAGTTTTGCAAAAGTTTTCAAAATCTAATTGCTTGGGTTGGATTATTTGTCTATCGGCCACGCTAATTCCGAATATGTTTGAGTTTTTTACATCATTGCATTAGAAGGTTTGTGGATACTTTTGGGTTTGGTATGAAAAACGTGAAAAAACTGTAAATAATAAAGGGACTGGCAATGTGGCACAACCTGTTAAAATCAAGTTAATGAATTGGATTATTCGACTACTGTGTACACTGGTTCATAATATGCTATTGTTTTACAACTCAATGCCCTACAAATTATGCCGATATTTTTGCTGCAAGTCACCACATACGTATATTTCGAAAACCAGGGCCCAATATTACCAACGGCGTGGATAGATTCCGTGGAATGAATTCAGGACATTCCCGCTCATGGAACATTACCAAACTCCGTATATGTGCCAATGGCAGGCCAATGGTAATATTTACAGAGTTTGTTGAGGCTCCCTGGACGGGAATGCCCTGAATTTATTCCACGGAATCTATTCACGCCGTTGGTAATATTCGTCCCAGGACTGATCAACGAATTCAGCCCAAGTAGCTTGACTTGGACAGTTAAGGACAAAATCTCAGTCCGTACTTTTGAATAAAATATTGTTCAATAGGTGGTGATATTGAAGTGCAGAAAGTTGTTTTTTCTGTGTTGTTTTGCAGTTAGTTCAAAGGGCCGCCACCAAGATGGGTCGTCCTAAGATTAGCAACACTCAGCTGCGCCAGGGTAACGATAAGGTGTTCGGGGTTCGGATGCCTCTGCCATCTAACAAGTTGCCTCTGAACAAGGAAGTTGGAAGTGCCCTGGCTTATGAAGCAGAAAACGAGAGGTTAAGGAGAAGAACAAATGCTTTTGATTATATGGATGCCACCAACAAGGTGACTGAGAAGGTACTGGATGTGTATAGGAAGGCCACTGTCCCCACTATCCAACTTCGTCTTGAAGCTCCCTAGCGTCCCCGATCCTACTATAGCACTCGGTAGCCTATTCCACATATCCACAACTCTATTACCAAACCAGTGCTTGCCTATATCCTTTCTGAATCGGAATTTATCTAATTTATAGCCATTTGTTCTAGTTATTTCGTTATTACTGAGCTTCAGAACATCTTCCATTTTACCCTTGTTAATCCCACTTACCCACTTGAACACCTCTATCACATCTCCCCTAACTCTACGCCTCTCTAATGAATGCAAGCCTAAGCTTTTCAGTCTTTCTTCATATGGAAGGTTTCTAATATTATGGATCATTTTTGTCATTCTTCTTTGTACTCTCTCCAAAGAATCTATGTCCATTCTATAATAAGGACACCAGAATTGAACGGCATAATCCACGTGTGGCCTCACTAATGCTAGGTAAAGTTTCAAGATAACGTCAGCAGTTCTGTTACTCACACTCCTAGATATGAACCCAAGAATCCTGTTTGCCTTGTTGCGAACGCTAATACATTGTTTTCTAGGTTTCAAGTCGTTGCTAACAAATACACCTAGATCTTTTTCACAATCTGAGTTTTCTATTTCCGTGTTACCTAGTTTATACTTAACGTTTGTATTCGTCTTCCCTATCTGTAGTACCTTGCATTTATCAGTATTAAAATTCATTTGCAATGTCTACTGACCACTCATGTAAGGTATCTAGATCTCTTTGAAGGTGTTCAAAGTCACTGTCTGAATTTATCACTCTCCCCATTTTGGTATCATCTGCAAATTTACTAATCCTACTAGTTATACCTAAATCAAGATCATTAATGAATACAACAAACAGCAGAAGGCCTAATACAGATCCCTGGGGAACTCCGCTTTTGACCGCACCCCAGTCTGACTTTAATCCATTTATGCTGACTCTTTGTTTCCTACCAGTTAACCATGACCTAATCCATTTTAATAATGATCCACCTATTCCATGTGCTTCTACCTTCCTTATCAATCTCTCATGAGGGACTCTATCGAATGCTTTACTGAAATCTAAATAAATTATATCATATGACTTATCATTATCTACCGCTTCATATACTTCTGAGAAAAAGCTAAGCAAATTTGTGAGACAGGAACGTCCCTGGGTGAACCCATGCTGAGAAGAATGAATTAAGTTGAATGTTTCAAGGTGGCTTCTGATTTTTGTAGCAATAATTGACTCTAGCAACTTGCCTATGATTGACGTGAGACTAATGGGATGGTAATTTGATGCAATTGATTTATCACCTTTATTGAAAATCAGAACTACATTTGCAAGTTTCCAAGCTTCTGGCACTAGGCCCGATTCTAATGACTTATTAAATAAAACTGCTAATGGATTACTCAACTCATCTCTACATTCTTTTAATATTCTAGCATATACCTCGTCTGGACCAGGCGATTTATGAGGCTTCAGTTTGTTAATTACTTTAAGCACATCGTTACTAGTAATATTGATATTCATCAACATATTTTCTATACTGTCGTTATATACCTTATGAACTTCTGGAAACTGTGCTAGGTTTTCATTTGTGAATCCGGAGCGAAAATGACTATTTAACGTACTACACATTTCTAACTCATCATCAGTCATTTCTCCTGTCGTAGTTTTAAGGGGACCTATTGTATCTCTAACCTTTGATCTATACAGTTGATAAAAAGCTTTGGGGTTATTTTTCGATTCGTTTGCTACCTTGATTTCATAATTTCTCTTTGCTTTCCTAATTTCTGTTTTTACCTGTCTTGTTAGGTTCTGATAGTAACCAAGTAAGTGATTTTCGCCTTTCTTAACTTTTCTATATACTCCTTTCTTTTTCCCTAGAAGATCTAAGAGTCTATTATTCATCCATTTTGGTTAGTTCCGTATCGATCTGAATTTTCTTTTAGGGATGTGTTTATTTTGAGCATTTTGGATTGTCGCAATAAATTGTTCACAAGTAGCTGCTAAATTAAATTCGGGGTTCTCCCGTCCTAAGTTGACAGTTTCCGGAGGTGTGGGGGGAATTAATCTTTTGACCATAGGGTCATCCCTTAGGTCTCTCCTTAAGCTACCGTAATTAGCAATAATATTAGATATGATTTTTGCAATATGTTAGGTCATGCATATCTTTGTAATTACTATAATTGGTATTAGTTTTACCATAAAGAACAAGAAATATAATTAAATAATTCGCAATGGTTTTATACCTCTACATTATTCACGATCTACTTTATACAGTATATTGCCTATCAATCAACAGTAACACATTATTACTCTGTTACACTTGCAGGTATGACCGGTCTAACATATTCAACGAGGTCCGTTGTGGACATGTGTCTGGGGTTGGGTTTCAAAACATGGAGTAAGCCATGTGTTCCACATTGAGGGGAGGTTTACATTAGCAAAATACTAGAGCTGCTCAATGAGTGTTTCCTGCCCTATACACACTGGTCACACTGCCCACGTCATTCAACAGTGGTTTGCGAGACAGTACAACCAAGAGCCCCTACTGTAAAATGGCCAAGCAAGCGAGCAGACAAGAACGTCAAAGAAAACATGTAGGCATCCATGCCAGACAGACTACAGGCCGTCATTGAAGGGAATGAAGCTAAACTGGCTACTGAATGAATTATTTTGCTGACAACATGTATTAAATATAATTTCTGAAATCTAAAGAATACATTTTTTAAATCATTGAATTATTACTTTTAACTGTAAATATGTAAAGAGATATTAAGTTTATAAAACATTAGCTACGCAACATTTATTGTTACCTATACGAGTATAACTAATAATAAAATATGGTTATTATGCCTTTACCTCACTTTTCAACCCAGCCGTAATCAATGGTGTTGTGACCTGCTTCTAGTTGTGAAACACGTTTTTATTAATTAATCTGATCTCTCAATGTTAGCAATATTTCCATCATGTCATCCATTGTGGGAATTAAGCCAAGGTTACGTGTGGCAGACCTTATTATAAGGACATCATCACGGGGGGCGATACAGCGCTCTCTTCAGAACCATTTATCCTTCACATTTATGCTTTGTATTCTGACTACCATACTGAAGGAAAATATAGCTTCGAGGATTATAATATTATTGTTACAAACCCCAACCACGAAGACACACGCTCCACTATAAAATGATTATCTAATAATGATGTAACCTACTATGTCAAATAATGTAAAACTTGATAGGGTCAATTGTTTCGTGACTTTATTAAACTAAACAGTGACCTCCTTCCCCAGTCCTAAGAGAAATGAAAGTGTTAGAGCTCGATTGTTGAAATGCGAGGGTGCCTGTTTGTGTCCAGTAAGGGTGGGGGGTGGACTTTGCATTCTCCACCTTAATTTTTTCAGAAACTTCGGTCTGGGACTTGTACCCCACTCAGAGGTCGGCCAGTGGCCGATTTTTTCCCGGAGGTGAGGGTTATATTCACTCCTCTGCCGTTATCCCCCCCCCCCCCTAGTCAGTAAGTAGTACAATATTAGCTGACAGTTAAATATCGCAGTATAGGTCCGTCACACCAGAATAATGCTAATAACATAGGTCAAGAAATAATAATGCGAGATATAAGTTAAATCTAGTTAAAAAAAAACATATGAACCATCAGACATTGACAGTATAATTTAATTCAATGTCTTAGAAGAGTCAGTGCAATTGATTTTTTTCCATCTGGCATATCATTTCTTAATTTTGTTCATATTTTTTGGCCTATAGTACATTGCAGTGCTACATTTTCAGTTGAAGGTATTTATTTAATATGTTTTAAGAAATACATAGAATTGACATTTCTTTTTTTTTTAAGAAACACGTACGTACAGTATATCTCCAGTAGTTATATATTCTTTTATTTACTAAATGTGTTACATTACTACACGGTGTGTTATAGTTGTGTAGCTTAAAATACAAATCTTTAGTAAGTATTAATATCTGTCGTGCAATTCTCGGTGACTTAAGTGATATAGCTCCAGGGAATCATTAGAGAGTGTAAGTTATCTTGTGTTTTATTCAATTGTAGTACCTAACCTAGAATAGACCACTCCATTTATTATATGTTAGCAAGACTAACATGTTTACCCAGGAGTGAAAGGATGCGGCAGCCGAGTGGATACAACCGACGCCTCCTATCCTGAGGCACCCTGAAAGTGGTCGAGTGGAGTATTGGCCACACTGTCTCCTAGTGTACGAGTAAATCCACCAAGGGCTTAGTAAACAGTGCTGTATTCGCAGTATCCTACGGTCTACAGGACCGAATTTCATTGGGTAAGAAGTGTTGATAGTGAAACCAAGAAATAAAGAAATATTTAAGATAGGTGTGATTTAACCTTCCTGGAATTAAAAATTTATACAGTGACGGATTAATTTATATGAACTTTAAAGACAGTGGGAATCAGGTTAGATTGGCTGGTGATTTCTGGCAGGTTGTGTATTGCGATCAAATTAATTTTAGTGTTAAACCGATAAATAAAACACTGTATAATTTATCAAGAGAGATTGAGGATCCAGACCTTGTATAACTGACGCCATGCTGGTATGATTGACAAGCATAGTAGTACTGACAAGCATAGTAGTACAGTAGTAACAAATTTTATTATTTTACATTATCACTGGTTTCATGTCATCAGAAAGAGATGAACTTCTAACATAACTTACTATAAAGTTAGGACAAGATGATATACAGTATGTGACATTTTTTTTGTAGATTAATGGTTAATTAATAATAATATTTAATGTATGAGAGTATTTCATGGAAACACGAAGTAACAGTACATGTAACAGTACTTGCAAAAATATTAATGTATATTTACAGTTCCAATGTCTGTTGATTATTAATTGATCAATTAGTAGTACAAATTGTTCCACTAATGGACTTGTAGTATAAATATTCTTTTGAATGGTTTGGTGACTAGATGAGATCACAGGTGGTAGAAGGTAAGTGTAATATTCTAATGGAAACAGACGAAATAGTGGTCTTTAATAAGAGTCAGAGTAAAGTATGTATAAATATGGTAACGTTTATATCAAATTACTTATAAACAAATTTTGCATGAAGGTAGATTGTTCAAATACAGTGATATCTACGAAGTTTAATAATAGAATGATAAGTACTATACGGTAATCTGAAGAGTAATTTCTGAAAAGGAAAATACTTAAAATTCAGAAAAAAAATAATAATGTTAATTTTTATTCTAAGAAGGAACTGTACTTTGTGTTCACAAAGTCTTTACCTGTACTAACTACTAATGAAGTCGAGCCTCTGATGGCGAACTTGGTCCTTGGTTGATATGGTTTATTTGGCCTGAGGTAGAAACTAAGACCTAGTTTCTAGTTTAGATAATTTATGAATTAAAGTTCTTAGGTTTTGAAACGAAGATAATTTTTTTATCACATAAAAATCAATAGTACTGTACAATCATAGTGGCCATCGAAGTTGATCAAATAAGCATGGAAATTCACCACAACATCCACATGTCTCAACGTGATGTACAGTATCTTAATTCATGAACCAAAAACTGCTGTCGACCACACACTCAAGCAACCAAGTGGCTAAACCTAAGTAGACCAGCGAAAACGTAGAAAATCGTGTGTATAAAGGAGTAAACGAATTCGTATACCATTAGTTGAAATATAATATATTCTAAAGAGGATAAAAAAAATGCACGAATTTCTAAGGTTGCAATTACATTTAATTTGTCATAAATATTCAAAAGTTTAGCCTAGCCACCTATGATAAAGTCTCTGCTCATGTGTTTGACATTACGGGTCAGTTGCACTCAGTTAGCAATGAGAGAAGTCATGCTCATGCCATACTGTCATGAAAAATTGGGCATGCATTATATTCATATTTCTTACTTGGTATTTATTACTTAGAAGTCTACCCTGAAGACTGGTTCGTGAATATTCCACAACTTTACACCGCTGCTAAACTTACTGATACACCATGGATTTATCTAAGCGTATTCTCTGCTTATTTACAGTTAATATATGCATACACGTCCACCATGTTTAAGAATGTGCATTGGTTCTTGGCGCCGGGTACTCAAGTATATATGTGTATAGATTTGTTGTATCGTTGACTCTTCTAACATGTTTATCTTTAAATCTCGAAGTTTCGCACGGCTTGGCTGATTCCTTCCCTAGGCCTGCCGTATGTTCACTCAGCATAATTTTCCACAAGAGCTAGAGTTCACAGGTAGTGAACTAAAAAAATAATTCAGTTAATTGCAGCTTGTCTTGTTACCTTGATCTTTCGTCTGTACCAGAATATTTGTCAATACACTGACGAACGTAAGTCAGGTTCATTATATTGTACAAACATACCTAATAAAATATATATATATATATATATATATATATATATATATATATATATATATATATATATATATATATATATATATATATATATATATATATATATATATATATGCTGATAACCACAAGGAAAAAAGAAAACACGAAGTTCCCAAGCGCTTTCGTGTAATTCACATCTTCAGGGGTGGGTACCAACTAATTAGAAATGCAGAGCAAGTTAAATATATACAGAGGACGGTGAGATCAAGTCCACAGAGGTCAAGTATAGGTAATGACCCTACTAATCTTCACAAAAGCACCGCAGTGGTCGATAGTCAGGTCGGTGCTTTTGTGAAGATTAGTAGGGTCATTACCTATACTTGACCTCTGTGGACTAGATTTCACCGTCCTCTGTATATATATATAACTTGTTCTGCATTTCTACTTAGTTTGTACTCACCCCTGAAGATGTGAATTACACGAAAGTGCTTGGGAACTTCGTGTTTTCTTTTTTCCTTGTGGTTGTCAGCATATACCTGGATCACGCGCACCTACAGTGATTTATTTGCGTACATATATATATATATATATATATATATATATATATATATATATATATATATATATATATATATATATATATATATGTAATAATGTAATATTCAGAAACTTCAGATTGATTTCAAACGCCGCGCCACTGGCGATACTGAGTTTTCAAGGTCGTCTGAGGGAAGAGAGCGCTCCTGGACGTAGTGAGAGCTTTTGGAACTAGGCCTATACGATATTGAATGTAGTTTGCCGAATTAATAATGATGCGATTCATGAAGTTAAGGGACTATTAGTGAATTTGAAATTATTATAGATCGTTTATCAGTCTGAATAATGTTATGGGTGTCCCAAGAAAGTTATTAGTTAGGCGGAAAATATGTCACGTAGGCCTAAGCTAACGCCTTGAGAGGACACGAGGCTGGCTGTTTCTCAGTCACGCGAAAGCAATAGGACAGACAGGGCGTCCCTGCTCGTCCTTCCACAAACGGTCACGTGTTCTCATCACCTGTGTTGCGCTGTTGCAGTATAACAAAGTTTCCGTCAGAACCCACTTGACTGCGAGAGTGATGACTGCTAGAGATTGACTGAGAGAGATTGACTGCCATTTGAGACTGCCGTTGATGATTGAGGATGGGCGATTGTCACCGTTGGAACGATCAGTGTAGGCTTGTCACTGGTTAGCAGGGTAGCAAAGGATCTCTTGAGTAAACGAGTGCTCCCGACAACTAAAACGACACGGGACCAGCATCAGCATTGGGTGATCAGTTCTTACCACGTGGGTGCACAACACCACGTGCCCTCGGTCAGCTAGAAGTATTACCTATTGGCCATAGTCACCTGCTGGCATTCTCTCTTCCTGCCCATGGACGCACTGGGAGTACACTGAGGCTATCTGAGTAAATTAATGGTCACACACTGAGACCAGGAGTCTAGGGGATACCTAGAGAAACATTATATTTCCCTTATTACAGGTGTATGTTGAGTTGGGTGGAGCATGGTTCACGGGTATTGGTGGACCCAGTAACATCTCAATAATAGTGATAATATTTTTGTGTGCAGTTAATTCCATTTTTTGAGTTACTGATATTATCTCGACGTGTGTAGTTTAATATTTCTTAAATAATTTTGATCGCATTGTTTTTTAAATGTTTTGTCACTAATTGAAACTGGAGTGATACTGTGATTTAGTTCCTTTAATGCATTTAATTTTTCTTTATAATTCCGATCTGAGGTATAACCTTTGTTCCCCAGAGTAGTGTTTAAGTTAGGTTAGGAAGTGTGCATCTGTTGGTGTAACATAATTCTATTGAGTGCTCTTTAGGCCTATTCATGGTGGAATTAATAATTTCTTATTTTTATGCCATTTCTGCAGTGGTGGACATTATTTTGTGAAAATCCTTAAGGCCTGTTTCACGTGTGCAAGCAACATTTCTTAATACTTTAAATTTATTGTTGTCTAATGAGGCATTGTCTGAGTTTCTAATCATTGCAATATCATGTATAACTTTCATTCCCCAGAGTAGTGTTTTAAGTTCAAGTTAAGCGGTGCACATATTGGTGCAACATTATTTGACTGTCTGTAGTGTTGGAGGGAATAAAAGTGTCTAAATTTTACAGTGTGTCTCATTCATCCCAGTCACAGACGCTCTCCTTCCACGGGTCACGGACAATTCATTTTGTTTAGTAAATTTAAGTGTTCTTGTGCTGATTCGGGATTTTTCTCAAAGGGGCGCTTCCACTGCAATTACCATCTAATAATCTTTAATAAACCCCAAGTCAAGTGAGAAATTAAAGTCCAGTAAATTTCCGACCGGTTACATATATACATATATATATATATGTTCAAAGTCCGCGTGTTAAATGGACTAAAAATGAAGTATATATATATATATATATATATATATATATATATATTATATATATATATATATATATATATATATATATATAAACTGACTAGTAGCGATATATCCGTACATAAGAGGAAGAAAGCCTAGACGTCAGCAGTGACTGATACAGGTGAAGCTGACCAACTATGCATGACTCTGGTATGCTGTACCTACCTCCTATTTCTTCAGAACGACCAAATGCATTTCTATATATTTATTTATATTTTGTGTTAAAAATGTAAGACAAACTAAAGGACAGGAGCTTATAGTGATACCTCAGTTGGATTATGCAGTTCTGTTTTGTCACCATGCTATAGACTGGAAAAATATTCCCAAGAAATTAATCAGAGAAGGATGACTAAGTCAGTAGGGTGTGTCATAGGAGGGAAGATCAGCTAAAACTAATGGCCCATCACTTTTTTGGTAGCTTTTAGTGTATATAAACAGAAAATAATTTCAGTTTCAATATTTTGCAAGATAAATTTTAGCGTGAAATTTATCGAAAATCTAACGTACAGCTGCATTACTGCATTACAATTAAAGAGTGAACATTTCTTTCTGACTTCATTCTTTAACAACCCAACTAACAATATTTTTTTCTGTTTCAGATTCTGATGCATTTATAAGTTGATAATATTTGCGATGGCTGCTTGTGTCAGGACGAGGAACCAAAAATCCAGCCATCTCAGTCACTATCTTGGGTCTGGGAGAGAGCTCCTGAAGTCGGAGTTGCCTACATTGAGAGATGCTTTGAGATACGGTGTTTTAATCAGGCAAATCAGTGAATGGAACCAAAGAACTTACACAAACAAAGACATTGCCAGTGATATGACCAAAGCTGTCTTGGCACAGTACACTCTGGCTAACGCTCAGTTCAAGCCTCCAGTCATAACAAGTCAGAAGAAGATTAGTGAGAGACTGCTAGCCAGTTGGGAAAAGGCAAGAGATATCTCTCTTGGAAGAGGAAAACTTGCAGTTAAGGACAGCTTTGCCAAGCAACTGGACCAGTTATTTGACATAATTACTTGCAAGTGCCCAATTGTTCTCTGTCCTGAGTTTGGATGCGATCGTGACTGTAAATCCGAGGCCCACATCTCCTGTATTTGCAAGCGTGAACTGAAGATTCCTGTGATCGAACTGGCATTTGTCAAAGCACAGAGAGAGAAGACTGGCAGTATAGGGGCTCTCATGATTTCTAGCCAAGATATTCCGGAGTCCAAGAGACAGGAGGCTGCCACAGAGAGACTGAAGAGGAGAAGAGTTGCCGAGGAAAAGAGACTTGAGAAGGCCCAGGGTGAGGTAAAAGAGGCCGATGATTGGAGTCAAGCTGATTCAGAGTTTAATGACTTCCCCATGGCTGATCCGAGTGCTGACCAGGAGAATGGTGACTTTGTCTCTAACCCAGAAAATAATGATCCCAAACCTTCCAGGCATAAGATTCGAAATAGGAAAGATATCCCGAGCATAGCTCTGGCCAGCATGCGACACCACACTGGTCTCAGAGAAACTGCAGAGATAGCAACAGCTGCCTGGATTGACGGTGGTTTGATAACACCTGATGATGTTCACCTGGTGATAGATCATAACAAAGTAAGGAGAGATCAGGAGAAACTTGTCAGTAACCTAGTAGAGGAGTTTGATAAGGGGATAAGAGAAAATGGAATCAATTGTATGTTCTTTGATGGGAGAAGGGATGACACTAAAGTGTTCATGAAAGTTGGAGATTCTGACAAGTTGTTCCCTGCCATGGTGAAGGAGGAACACTACTCCTGCTGCAGTGAACCAGGAGGGAAGTATTTGTGGCATTTTACTCCAGAGAAAGATGACATCAGGAAACCAGCTGAGATAGTGGCAGATAACATTGTGAACTGGCTCAGAGAGAGGAACGTAGGCCAGACCCTGCAGGCCATTGGAGGGGACAGCACCAACACGAACACAGGGTGGCAAGGGGGGGTCATACAGTGGATAGAGCGGAAGATTGGGAGGAAGCTGGTCTGGATTGTTTGTGACCTCCACACCAACGAGTTGCCACTCAGACATCTGATCCAGGAGCTGGATGGCAAGACTCTTTCAAACAACAGATGGTCTGGTCCTCTTGGCAAGATGCTGGACTCTGCCACTGAGTTAGAAATAAATCCGAGATTTGAAAAAATCACAGTTGGCCCTCCACTCGTTGAGCTTGCACATACTGTCATTGACGACCTGAGTACTGACCAGTACTATGGTTACATGATTTGCAGTGCCATCAAAACTGGGGTCATGCCTGATAGACTTGCTTACCTGCAGATAGGTCCAGTCTCACATTCTAGGTGGCTCACAACGGCTCTCAGGTTCTGCAGAATTTGGGTCGCTCATCATAAACTGAAAGGGAACCAGCTTCACAACCTGAGACTTATTGTCCATTTCATCGTGAGTGTCTACTTGCCAAATTGGTTCAACACCAAGGTCAAGTCATCGTTCTCCGAAGGTCCGAGGCATGTTCTCTTCCAGCTTGAGCTCCTGAGGAGTCAGCCAAGGAAGGTTGTTCAGATTGTGGAGCAGACTGTGAGGAGATCTTCCTGGTATGCTCATCCCGAGGCAGTTCTGCAGACAATGCCCTGCAGTAAGGATGAGGAGGAGAGAAGAGTGGCAGTCAAAAAGATCTTGGATATGAGACTTATGAGAGGATCTGGGTATGACGAATCAGTTGGTGACGATTCCTTCAGGGTCAGGAAGACTCCTGAAGTCAATCTAGGTGCCAAGACCCTCACTGATCTCATAGATCTGGATAACATCCAGGCTGGCAGTGAGCCCCCTCTTACCTGCAGCCTCACCAATGTTCAAGTCAGAGCTTTCCTGGACAACCCCATGCATGTCCCTGCCTGGCCCTCGCACACCCAGAGTATAGAGCGTTGTGTACAGCAAGTGAGCGAGGCCAGCAGTCACGTGTACAGCCAGGAGAGGAGGGAAGGCTACATCCGAGCTCAGGTGGTCAGCAGGGAGGTGATGAGTAGAAACAGAAGCAAGAAAGACATGTTCTCTATAGTGTGCAGCAACACCGGGTTGTAGTAGTAAAACCGGTTTTTGTATTTGATGATTTTGTGTTCTAAAGGAATATTAAATTTAATAAATGTGTCAAGATCATTCGTTTCACTATTCTGGATCATTTTCATCCCAATAAATTTACATGATACATTTACTTTACTTTAAATAAGCTATTTAGTGGTGTTGGTAAAAGGGTGGGAATACTGAATTTTCATAAGATTTCAAGTTAAAATTTACCTAGCAAAAAATGAAAACTTTTCAAATCTGAAGATATCACATGATTCTGCACATAGAACTACATCATTAATACCATGG
Organism: Homarus gammarus; assembly: GCA_958450375.1. Classification (NCBI taxonomy): domain Eukaryota; kingdom Metazoa; phylum Arthropoda; class Malacostraca; order Decapoda; family Nephropidae; genus Homarus; species Homarus gammarus. The sequence continues at coordinate 1,372,550 of CAUDMG010001311.1, forward strand.
GCCGATTTTTCAAACTCAAAAAAAAAAAATTCGCCTCCGTATGACACACCCTACTAAGTCAGCCTTTGTCATTAGGAATCTTCCATTTGAAGAGAAATTAAGAAAAGTGAATTTTTATCCGCTTAAGAGACACAGAATAAGAAGCGATATGATCTGTGTATAAATGGATGATAGAGTTAAATAAAAGGTGAGGTCGTTGATTGTATGTTCAAAGTCCGCGTGTTAAATGGACTAAAAATGAAGTATATATATATGTACCTCGCGTTTCATACCAGCTGGATTCGGTAAAATGCTACTGACACCACATAAGAGGCTCGGGCAGTTTCCCAATGAGGTTCACGGTGCCATCAGCTCGATGAACAGGCTCTGTTTGAAATATAACAGAGTCTAGAACTGCTTTTAGTGTCCTTGTGGCCTAGCCGGTAAGCGTTCCCTAGTCACACCCAGTAGGTCGAGGGTTCGATTCCTTGCTGGTGAGGTCGTTGATTATATATATATATATATATATATATATATATATATATATATAAGGGACATAAACAATCAAATTAGGAGCGAACGCAGAGCAATGGTTATAGATAGGAGATAATTAGATTTAGGATATAATTGGGTAATCTTTGGTTCAGAAATAGGCTTGTGGATGAGAGGAACAAGTTACCTAATACCATCAACTCCAACTTTGTAAGTTGTGAATACAAGTAGGAAAGGAGCTGCCCAGCATCAGTCAAGAGGCCTATCTGCAATTTCTACCATTCATTCTTTTACTTCTATCCTCTTCGCCATTGATAGGCTCGTTAGCCGCTTGGGCGGTCAGTCACGTCTCTGCTCCAGTGTTGGTCAAGTCTGGTCTTGAAAGAGCCCACACTCGCTGCCGGTGCAACACTCTCTGGCAGGTTGTTCTTAGAGTTCACAATACTCCGAAAAAATTTACCCTCACTGTATACTGGACATGTAGTTTCTTCAACCTTGAGCTATGACCTATTACGGGGCGGGCGTCTGCCAGCTCCAGGTATGGATACTCGACCGAGTAGTGCCCTCTAAAGTGTTTATAAAGTTCAATTACGTCACTCCTTACCCATCTGTAGCATCAACTAGACAGTTGCAGGCGTTTTAATCTTTCTGGATAACTGCTCTACAGTAGGTGACACACATATCTCGAAAAATAAAGGTTACTGACATGTATAAATTCTTCCATATTAATGTGAATGTAGTAAGATATTAAATGATAAATTAACAAGCGTCGGTTATAAATTAGCAAACCTCCGCGCCAAAACGTGTAGCAAACAAACACAGTAATTTGCCACCTGGGCACAGGTCATCGACCCACAACGGAGCCTAGGGGGCGAAAAAAATATGGGTAAAAAGAAATTAAAAATAGAAAACAAAAAGATTATATTAACCTACACCACGAAGATGCCGAAAAACCATCTTTTTTTAAGTGACACATTGTATGAGTATGGAAACAGAAGATGGCAGAGCGTTCCACAGTTTGGCTGTGGGTACCGAGGCAAAACGAGTGTTGCGAGCCCACGGCGTTGCCGGCGGTACACGGGATGCCAAATCCACCGAACATTGCCCATTAAAATACCTGTAAAAGAGAGAGAGTGAAGCAACATTACGACGAAAAGAAATGAAAGAGAGATTATCAACTGAAGGAGGAGAGTTAATAAGACGAAATGCCTTTGATTCCACCCTATCTAACAGTTGGACAAAAGAAGAGCCACCCCATATATGAGAGCAGTACTCCAACTTAGGACAAATGAATCATTTAAAAACTTGAAGTGAAGTAGCTACGGTATCTGTACAGCATTCCCAGCTTTTGGGAGGCAGCTTTAGCAATGACGTAGATGCGTGGCCTCCATGACACATTAGAGGAAATGGTGAGGCCTAGCATATCTATTTTAGAATTTGGCATAATGATTGCGTCCTGAAATGTGATTGTTGGGAGATCATTTATTGAATTTAACCAAGTTTCTACCTCCCCATAACGGAGATGCTGCACAGATCCAAATTGATAGATGAAATGATATCAGCTCTAGAAACAGATCTAGTTTGAGAACTAGGGGGAAGGGAAAAATGTGAAGACTAGTGAAGAGTAGAATCATGTGCGTAAGAATGGATAGAATTAGTCGTAGTGTGAAGTAAATCATTGATAAACAGTAGGAAGAGAGTAAGTGAAAGAACAGAATCCTGTGGGACACCAGTATTGGTAGAGAAAGAGCGAGAGATCGATCTCTCGACAAACACTGCTATGGATAGGTTCTCAAGGAAGCTAGAAATTAGATAACAAAGAAGGGGAGAGAAACCATACAAGGGCAGTTTAGAAAGCAAAAATTGGTGCTATACCCTGTCAAATGCTTTAAGAATTGTCGTGGGCCACGACGAAAGTTTCCTCAAATTCTATAATTACGTAATACTATTTCAATTTGTACTTTTTTGATAATCCATTTTTGTTAAATTTCTGAATATCTTACAATTTGGTATGTCATGGTCACAATGATTGCTGGTCTGTTTGAAACCTGATGATTCATATTATACTCCACGCCTGCAAAACATGTGGATAACTGGTGAGTTATCCCTAGGAAGAAACGCTTTTTCCCTGTCTTTAGGTGCCAGACATTTTCTCCAAGATCTCAACTTATATACACAAGGCTCCTTGTCCATAAGTCCGGCCCATTTGGGGAATTAACAGTTCTCAATGCGTATATTCCACTTTTTCCTGGCAAGCTCAATCTCTAATTAGTTTATGTAAATCCACTTAAGAAACTCGCCAGACCCGTGTCAACTGAGGGTCATCTTTGAATGTGTAGCATTTGATTTGAATGTAATTTCTGTCATTGCGTGAGTAGCCATCTCTGGCAACTCACGGTGTATATAAACCTATGAGCGAAGGAGAAACAGCCCTTCCTTGAAGTCTACAAATTATTCAAGGTATGTGAGCGAGTGTTCCCTGCCGAAATAGTCATTCAGTTTAACTTAGTCAATTTTGTGAATATCAGTGTTCATGTCGTAACAGTGAAATTGTCATTTACCCAGTGTAAGAGGTACTATAACATAAATGTCGTCTGTCATTGCTAGACAAAAGATTGTTTGTGATTGAGTCATCATCAGCCCTTCCTTGACGTCTCCAAATTATCCCAGGTCCAGTGTGTGGGTTATTTGAACACCCCACCGGCTGCCCGGGGTCGATGGCTACCTAACAGTAAGCTGTATTGGACGATGTCACTGATTCGGCAGGATTAAACTGCTCCAGTCTGCATCCTGGGAACTAGACCCCAGACTCTCGCCACTTGTCAGACTACAACCGATCATAACAGCGATCTTCATTTGTTGAGACGCCAGTGTTCTACCCTGGGACACTCCGTACAGTTATATGGTCCACAGTATTTGATATATATGATTGGGAATAATTAACCGAAATATAATTATCCCATGTTGGGTAGTGAACCCATAAAAATTGTTAGTATCAGTATTAACATGTTATGGGTTGTGAGTGCATCCTCCATATGCACTACCAACAGTTCTAGTGAAGGTACCATATGTAAGTTTGTCTTGTAGCTTTATGTTAATGTATTGTACCACCAGTAATGTTGCGAGAAGTAAGAGTATCCAATTAGAATTGCAGTTGAGTAAAGCCATGGAGTTGATCCTATTAGCTGTATGTTAATGTAATGTACCACCAGTAATGTTGTAAGAAGTAAGAGTACCCAATTAGAATTGCAGTTGAGTAAGGCCATGGAGTTGATCCTTGTAGCTGTATGTTAATGTAATGTACCACCAGTAATGTTGTGAGAAGCAAGAGTATCCAATTGGAATTGCAGATGAGTAAAGCCAGGGAGTTGAACCTTGTGGTTGTATGTTAATGACATCTTTTACCCTAATTTAATTTCATACTAATAAACCATTTCTTAGAGTATATTAGGAGTATCATTTTCTCTCAATATTCACCTTTATTTTTGTCCAATGACTTGATACCAGAATTACAGTACCCATGTGCCCTAACACTCACCATGCTACCAAAGGTCAGAGGTGATGAAGTAACCATGAAAAGAAATAATTAGACAGAAAAATGGAAGGAAATAAGACAAAGAGAGAAGTATGAAATAAGAATATAAGGGATAAGAAGAAGAAACTTCCGGCCCTTATAGGTAAGATCATTTTAATATACTGATAGGACTTAACAAAATGAGCCATTAAACCTTCTTCCCGACAGCCAAAAGCCCGCCTCTCACCACAAACACTCAAATTAATAGCTTCCCCTCCCAACTCCACCAACTTCTCAGAGAAATGCTGCAAAAATCGGCCTCTTTTATTTACCAGCTTCCGACGATGCCAAAAGTTGCTAGATCAGAAGAATTTTAGTTTTCCAACTTAGCCCAGTGGCATCCAACATGTTTTGAGTTCCCGACAAAACACAGTGTTTTCAGAATACAGTAAAGTGTTGGATTGATGAAGAATCTGTATCTTTTCATGATGCATGATATATATATATATATATATATATATATATATATATATAATCAACGACCTCACCAGCAAGGAATCGAACCCTCGACCTACTGGGTGTGACTAGGGAACGCTTACCGGCTAGGCCACAAGGACACTAAAAGCAGTTCTAAACTCTGTTATATTTCACACAAAGCCTGTTCATCGAGCTGATGGCGCCGTGAACCTCATTGGTGAGGTCGTTGATTATATGTTCAAAGTCCGCGTGTTATATGGACTAAAAATGAAGTATATATATGTACCTCGCGTTTCATACCAGCTGGATTAGGTAAAATGCTACTGACACCACATAAGAGGCACGGGCAGTTTTCCAATGAGGTTCATGGCGCCATCAGCTCGATGAACAGGCTTTGTGTGAAATATAACAGAGTCTAGAACTGCTTTTAGTGTCCTTGTGGCCTAGCCGGTAAGCGTTCCCTAGTCACACCCAGTAGGTCGAGGGTTCGATTCCTTGCTGGTGAGGTCGTTGATTATATGTTCAAAGTCCGCGTGTTATATGGACTAAAAATGAAGTATATATATGTACCTCGCGTTTCATACCAGCTGGATTCGGTAAAATGCTACTGACACCACATAAGAGGCACGGGCAGTTTCCCAATGAGGTTCACGGCGCCATCAGCTCGATGAACAGGCTTTGTGTGAAATATAACAGAGTCTAGAACTGCTTTTAGTGTCCTTGTGGCCTAGCCGGTAAGCGTTCCCTAGTCACACCCAGTAGGTCGAGGGTTCGATTCCTTGCTGGTGAGGTCGTTGATTATATGTTCAAAGTCCGCGTGTTATATTGACTAAAAATGAAGTATATATATGTACCTCGCGTTTCATACCAGCTGGATTCGGTAAAATGCTACTGACACCACATAAGAGGCACGGGCAGTTTCCCAATGACGTTCACGGTGCCATCAGCTCGATGAACAGGCTTTGTGTGAAATATAACAGAGTCTAGAACTGCTTTTAGTGTCCTTGTGGCCTAGGCGGTAAGCGTTCCCTAGTCACACCCAGTAGGTCGAGCGTCCGATTCCTTGCTGGTGAGGTCGTTGATTATATGTTCAAAGTCCGCGTGTTATATGGACTAAAAATGAAGTATATATATGTACCTCGCGTTTCATACCAGCTGGATTCGGTAAAATGCTACTGACACCACATAAGAGGCACGGGCAGTTTCCCAATGAGGTTCACGGCGCCATCAGCTCGATGAACAGGCTTTGTGTGAAATATAACAGAGTCTAGAACTGCTTTAGTGTCCTTGTGGCCTAGCGGGTAAGCGTTCCCTAGTCACACCCAGTAGGTCGAGGGTTCGATTCCTTGCTGGTGAGGTCGTTGATTATATGTTCAAAGTCCGCGTGTTATATCGACTAAAAATGAAGTATATATATGTACCTCGCGTTTCATACCAGCTGCATTCGGTAAAATGCTACTGACACCACATAAGAGGCACGGGCAGTTTCCCAATGAGGTTCACGGCGCCATCAGCTCGATGAACAGGCTTTGTGTGAAATATAACAGAGTCTAGAACTGCTTTTACTGTCCTTGTGGCCTAGCCGGTAAGCGTTCCCTAGTCACACCCAGTAGGTGGAGCGTCCGATTCCTTGCTGGTGAGGTCGATGATTATATGTTCAAAGTCCGGGTGTTATATGGACTAAAAATTATATATATATATATATATATATATATATATATATATATATATATATATATATATATATATATATATATATATATATATATATATATATATATATATATTAGAAGGAGAGACAAGGAAAGAAAAGAAGACGGAAATGCTGCAAAATGCTGCATTTAGCACGTTGCAGGTGTGAGGTGCAGTTTCTTAGAACAATTTTTTTCGGGGATCGTATGCATGTTTCTCTCAGCACATGAGGACAGTGCTCTCATGTTTTTAAGAGGGTCGATTGTAATATTCAGAAATTTCAGTGTAATTTCAAACGCCGCGCCATTGGCGATGCTGAGTTCAAGGTCGTCTGAGGTGGGACAGCGCTTATCAACAGTAGTGAGAGAGTCGCGAACTGCAACCATATGATATTAAGTATAATCTGGCGACTTTATCTGGAGGCGAATTATGAAATGAAATATCAGTTTTTAAATTGAAAATAATTATAGATCGTTTCCCAGTCTGAAAATGTTGAGTACGTCCTAATTAAGCTGTTAATCATCTGGTAAATAAGTCACTCCTGAAAAGCGTGAAAGCGTGAGAAAGCGTGGCTTGGGGAGTTATGAGAGAGGTCAAGCTAGCAGGACCATCTCTGCTCTGTAACCAGGAGAGACGTCGTGGGAACTGGTTTCCTTCGTTTATTCAACACCGGTATTAACAAGTAAGTTATATTCAATCTCTCAGAGCCTAGATAGGGCGGTAGAAACAGACATGGAGTGAGTACAATAGCTAACAGAAGGTTTTTACAGGGATTCTCTAGACCTCACCGGAGAGGTGAAGCGAGCGGTGAAGCGGGCTGTATAATAACGTGCACTGGCTGTATGAAACGGTCACGGTGTGAAAATGTCTATGGTATGAACGTCCACTCACCTGAGTTTGAGCCCGTGTAAAACTAACGACGTGGAACCATCGTCTATCCCTGTTGACGATCATTTGGGGTCAGCAGCTTTCCTCTACCTCGGCTCACAATACCAAATATCTTCAAGCAGCTTAATTAAAACCTTTTACTAACGAGAAGCTAAAGTTTCTCTCAAGTGAACCATTTCTGATTGTCTCACTCCCTTCCGTTTCATGGATGTACTGAGTGTAAAATGAGGCCAACTGAGTGAATGAATGGTCACATACTGAGACCAGGAGTCCAGTGGAACTTAGAGGTATATTTTCCAAGGTTGGGAAAGGCTGGTTTGGGGCCTTAAACTTCGGGTGCCTATTGAATCTATGTGTTAGGTTAAGAAGCATGGTTTATGGGTATTGGTGGAATCAGTAACTTCTTAAAATAGTGATAATATTTTCTCAGTGACTGATATTGTCTTGCTGGGTGTAGTTAATATTTCTCAAATAATTTTGATAGTATTGTTTTTTAAATGTTTGTGTCAGTAATTGATGCCAGAGAATGAGGGAACTATTTTTCAGATGAGGTTCCTCCTTTCTGTTGTAAGTGATACTGTGATTTAGTTCTTTTAATGCAGTTAATATTTCTTTATAATTTCTATTTTTATACCATTCCCTCAGTGAGTGATATTATTTTGTTGAAAACCCTTAAGGTCTGCATCTGTTGGTAATATAATTTTGTTGAGTGCCCTTTAGGCCCATTCATGGTGGAGTTAATAATTTCTTATTTTTTATACCATTCTTCTCAGTGATTGATATCATTTGTTTGAGAACCCTTAAGGCCTGCATCTGTTGGTGTAACATAATTCTATTGAGTGCCCTTCAGGCCTATTCATGGTGGAATTAATAATTTCTTATGTTTATACCATTTTCTCAGGGATTGATAATATTTTGTAGAAAGCCCTTAAGGCCTGTTTCATGTGCGCAAGCAACATTTCTTAACACTTTGAATTAATTGTTGTCTAATGAGGCATTTTCTGAGTTTCTAATAATTTCAATATCATGTATAACTTTTATTCCCCAGAGTAGTGTTTTAAGTTAGGTTAAGAGATGCACATATGTTGGTGTACCATTATGTGATTGTGCCTGTAGTGTTGGAGGAAATATAAGTGTCTAAATCTTACAGTGTGTCTCATTCATCCCAATCACAGATGCTATCCTTCCACGGGTCACGGACAATTCATTTTGTTAATAAATTTAAGTGTTCTTGTGCTGGTTCGGGTTTTTCTCCAAGGGGGCGCTTCCACTGTAATTACCATCTAATAATAATTAATAAACCCCAAGTCAAGTGAGAAATTAAGTCCAGTAATTCCGACCGGTTACAAATGGTAGCAGTGCGTAGTTTTTAATGTCGTGACTGAGAGTTTCTGTGGTTGGGGTAATGAACGCCATTATGTGTTGGTTAGTAATGGTAGGGATTGAACTCGCACTGATGCTCATCCTTGTGCTCGGATAAAGTTGGTTAGGCTTGACAGTAGAGAGGTGTATGAGGAGGAAGAGAGACAGCCACGGGACCTTGGTACAGCTGAGAGAGGAGTTTGGGGACTTAAAAAGGGATTATCAAGCACGGGTAAACAGGTTCAAGTGGGAGTTTCAGGCACACATTCAACGGTTCAGGGAGGAATCAAGGGGTGAATGTCAGGCACACGTCCAGCAGTCAAGGGAGTGTCAGGTCCAAGTGGGAAAATACAGGGGTACGTAATTAGTTCAGAGAGGTTGATCGAGCCCCCAAGCTGAGAGACGAAGACGAAGCCTACCGATTACAGTTTAGGTGTGGATGGTAATGAGAAAATGCAGGTTGTCGAGGGTGAGTTGGAGGAGTCGTGAGTAGGGCAGAGGGGATTGCAGAGATGGCTTGGTCAGAAATGTGCATTGAGTAGTGGTTGCTGTCATGAGCGGGATTGAGTGTACGGTTGTAATGGTCAGGGCCTCACTAATATGGACTGGTACATTGTCAGAGGGCTAGTCTGCCGGCATGAGGTTCTTAGACGTGGATTGAGTCGATCGTTGAAGACGTGAGAGCGTTCGTTTGGACTGAGTATTGTTTTGACACTGGTTCCTCTTAGTTCAAGGGCCAGGCAGAAGGAGAGCATGTTTGTTTGGACTGAGTATTGTTTTGACACTGGTTCCTCTTAGTTCAAGGGCCAGGCAAAAGGAGAGCATGGTTGAGTTGTATTGTGAATTGTTTTTGACACTGGTTTCTCTTAGTTCTAGGGCCAGGCCAAAGGAGAGTATGTAGGATATGGAGTTGGTATTATTTTTGACATTGGCTCTCTAGTTTAAGGGTCAGGCAAAAGGGGAGCGTGTTTGTTCTGGATGGTTTTAATTTGGATTAGGCAAGAAATGGAGTTGCTGGCTGCGAGTTGGAATAGGACAGATTTGAAGGTGGTTTCTAGTTGTTCTCTCAGCACATGAGGACAGTGCTGTTTTCTTTTAGGGGGATCGAGTGTTAACGGGAGAGAGAAGGGGAGAAGAGAAGACGGAAATGCTGCGTTTAGCACGTTGCAGGTGTGAGGTGCAGTTTCTTAGAATTTTTTTTTAGGGGGGTCGTATGCATGTTTTTCTCAGCGCATGAGGACAGTGCTGTCTTTTTTTTAGGGGGGTCGAGTGTTAGCGGGAGAGAGAAGGAGAGAAGAAAAGACAGAAATGATGAGTTTAGCATGTTGCCGGTGTGAGGTGCAGTTTCTTAGTACAATTTTTTCGGGGGGTCGTATGCATGTTTCTCTCAGCACATTAGGACAGTTTGTCTTTTTTTTAGGGGGTCGATAGTAATATTCAGAAATTTCAGTGTAATTTCAAACGCCGCGCCATTGGCGATACTGAGTTCAAGGTCGTCTGAGGGGGGGACAGCGCTTATCAACAGTAGTGAGAGAGTCGCGAACTGCACCCATATGATATTAAGTATACTCTGGCGACTTTATCTGGAGGCGAATTATGAACTGAAATATCAATTAAATTGAAAATATTTATAAATCGTTTCCCAGTCTGAAAATGTTGCATATGTCCTAATTAAACTGTTAATCGTTTGGTAAATAAGTCACTCCTGAAAAGCGTGAACGCGTGAGAAAGCGTGGCTTGGGGAGTTGTGAGAGAGGTCAAGCTAGCAGGACCATCTCTGCGCTGTAACCAGGAGAGATGATCGTGTGACCTGGTTTCCTTCGATTATTCAACATCATTATTGACAAGTAAGCTTTATTCAATCTCTCAGAGCTTAGATAGGGAGGTAGGAACAAACAATGAGTGTGTACAATAGCTAACAGAGGGTTTTTACAGGGATTCTCTAGACCTCACCCGAGCGGTGAAGCGGGCGATATCAGGCGAGCAGTGATGTGAGTGGTGAAGCGGGTGGTATGAAGCGTCCCCACACGAGCTGCATGAACGTCCACTGACCTGAGTTTGAGCCACGCTGTGGAGTACAGTGAGAATCGGAGTGAAACCAGCCGTCTGGGTGCCCAACTAACGACGTGACGATCGTTTGGAGTCATCAGCGCTCCTCTACTTCGGCTCACAATATCACATATCTTCAAGCAGTTTAGTGAAAACCTTTACTAACGGGAAGCTGAAGCTTCTCTCAACTGAATAAGGTCTGATCGGCTCACTCCTTTCCATTCATGGATGTACTGGGTGTAAAATGAGGCCAGCTGAGTGAATGAATGATCACACACTCAGGCCAAGAGTCTAGTGGCACTCAGAGGTACATTTACCAAGGTTGAGAAAGGCTGGTTTGGGCCTTAAACTTCGGGTGCCTGTTGGTTGGGCCTTAAAAAACTACGGGTGCATGTGGAATCTATGTGTTACGTCAGGAAGCATGGTTCACGGGTGTTGGTGGACTTAGTAACTTCTTAATAATAGTGATAAAATTTTTGTGTGTAGTTCATACTATTTTTTCAGTTACTGATGTTGTCTTGCTGTGTGTAGTTAATATTTCTTAAATAATTTTGATAGTATTGTTTTTTAATGTTTGTGTCACTAATTGATGCCAGAGAATTAGGGAATTGTTTTTCAGATGAGGTTCCTCATTTCTGTTGTAAGTGATACTGTGATTTAGTTCCTTTAATGCATTTAATATTTCTTTATAATTCCAATCTCAGGTATAACCTTTGTTCCCCAGAGTAGTGTTTAAGTTAGGTTAGGAGGTGTGCATCTGTTGGGGTAATATAATTTTGTTGAGTGCCCTTAAGGCCTGTTTCAGGTGTGCAAGCAACGCTTCTTAATACTTTGAATTTATTGTTGCCTAATGAGGCATTGTCTCAGTTTCTAATAATTTCAATATCATGTATAACTTTTATTCCCCAGAGTAGTGTTTTAAGTTCAGGTTAAGAGGTGAGCATATGTTGGTGCACCATTATTTGATTGTGTCTGTAGTGTTGGAGGGAATATAAGTGTCTAAATTTTACAGTGTCTCACATTCATCCCAATCACAGTTGCTATCCTTCCACGGGTCACGGAGAATTCATTTTGTTAGTAAATTTATGTGTTCTTGTGCTGGTTCGGGTTTTTCTCCAAGGGGGCGCTTCCACTGCAATTAACATCTAATAATATTTAATAAACCCCAAGTCAAGTGAGAAATTAAGTCCAGTAATTCCGACAGGTTACATATATATATATATATATATATATATATATATATATATATATATATATATATATATATATATATATATATATATATATATATATATATGCTTGTGGGCCGTGGATTCGAATCCTGGCGGGTTGAGGTGTTGATTGTATGTAGAAGTCCGCGTGCTTTATTGGGCTAATGAAATATATATATATATATATATATATATATATATATATATATATATATATATATATATATATATATATATATATATATATATATATATATATGCTGATGTCCACAAGGAAAGAAGAAAACACGAAGTTCCCAAGCGCTTTCGTGCAATTCACATCTTTAGGGGTGAGTACAGACTAAGGAGAAGTACAAAACAAGGTATATATATACAGAGGAGGGAGAGATCAAGTCCACAATGGTCAGGTATTAGGTAATGACCCTACTTATCTTCGAAAAAGAAGGGCAGTAGTCGGTAGTCAGGTCAGAGGGTAAACTGACCCAACCTTCTCACCTGGTTACAAATCTTTTTAATTACGAAATTATCCAGTTTGTACATACCATTACTCAAATTCATGTTGACGGATTCGGTATGTTTAATAAGACTAGATTCTTTCACGTAAATAACCAATTTGCCTATACGCTGAGTCATCCAAACCTACGTGACAGGTTGACTGGGCGCCAACAGCGCTCCCACACGTAGTGAGAGCTTTTGGAATTAGGCCTATGTAATATCAAATGTAATTTACCGAATTAATATGGACGCAAATCATGAAATTAAATGACATTTATTAAATTTAAAATTATCATAGATCGTTTCGCAGTCTAAATATGTTACGTGTTTCCCAACGAAGCTGTTAGTTATGCCGGAATATATGTCACCAATTCAAGTTGACGCCTTGAGTGGACACCCTCAACGGGCCTCAGTCACGCGGAAGCGATCGGACAGACAGGACGGTCTCCGAGTTCGCCCAGGAAAAACGATCACCTGGCCTGGTCTTGTTGCATGCACAGTTTCATCAGCGTTGCAAGTAAGTTTATTCGATCTCAGACAAGGTTTAGATAGGGCAGAGAAGAAGTTAACAATAGCTAACAGAGAGTTTATTGCAGGGTTTAGAACCCACTTGATTGACGATTTGACGACTTATGATTGACAATTGACGCGATTGGAACGATCGGAGCAGTTTTATCACTGGTTAGCGAGTTTTAGCTGGGACTTCCAGAAGTGAAAGAGGGCCTCTGACAGCTAACTACGCGGGACCAGTACCAGCATTGGTTGATCAATTCTTCCCACTTGGGTTCACAACACCATGTGTCTTCGGTCAGTCAGAAAATTTCATTACAGAACAGGGAAATAGAACCTTTTCCTCAGCTGGACAGAGTTTCATTGGCTCTCAATCGCTCTCTTCCGGTTCATGGATTAACTGAGTGTAAACTGGGGCATTCTGAGTGAATGAACGGTCACACACTGAGACCAGGAGTCTAGTGGGTACTGAGAGACATTTTATCTCCCCTGTATGGGAGTGCTCTGAGCTTGTGTGATGCATGTTATGGGAAATGGTGGTAAGGTGTGTTTAGAAAATTTATTAAGTCCAGGTGTGAAAACAGCGCTCCTCATGGTTGATTTTCACACGTGAGACGTAAGAATTCCTATCCAAAGTTGTGCATTCGGAACCCATGGGTGAGATTAAGAAGCATGTTTTATGGGTATTAGTGGAGAAAAACATTCGTGACTCCTAATATCTTGAGAAAATACTGAAAAAAAAAACTGCGGAGCACCCGCCTGCCTGATGGGTCATGAGTGATTTTCTCGGGTTTCTTGTAAATACCGGCCTCCTTGGCAGGCTAGTAGTTACACCCTTTGGGTTATTGGGCAGTTAGGATTGTAGTAGTTGTGGGTCATCCCAGAGAGGCTATGATTGATCCATGTGTGTAGTTAATAATTTCTTCATATTTTGATACCATTTCTCAGTGACTGATATTATTTTGTTGAATTCCCTTAAGGCCTGTTCATGGTGGAGTTAATATTTCTTCATATTTTGATACCATTTCTCAGTGACTGATATTATTTTGTTGAATGCCCTTAAGGTATGTTTATGGTGGAGTTAAAAATTTCTTAATATTGTTGATACTATTTCTCAGTGACTGATATTATCCTGCTGAATGCCCTTAAGGCCTGTCCCTGTGTGTAGGTAAAATGTCCTAATATTTTGATACAATTTCTTAGTGACTGATATTGTCTTGTTGGGTGTAGTTAATATTCCTTAAATATTTTTGATACTCTTGTTTTCTAATGTTTATGTGTCACTAAGGGATGTGAGATAACGAGGAACTGTTTTCAGTTGAGCTCCTCATTCTGGTGTAAGTAGCACTGTTACCGTAGTTGTTTCTCATAAGGCAGTTAATATTTCTACCTATTTTTGATATCATGTATAACCTTTGTTCCCCAGTGTAGTGTTTTAAGCAAGCTAAGAGGTGTGCAAATGTGGGTGTTCCATTATTGATAGTGATTGTAGTGTTGGAGGGAATAGAAGTGTCAAATTTTACAGTGCGTCTCATTCACCCCAATCACAGGTGCTATCTCTCCACGGGTCACGGAGAATATTTTTTTTTATTAATTTTATTTGTGCTGGTTCGGGTTTTTCTCAAAGGGGCGCTTCCACTGCATTACCATCCACTATAATAGAAGAAACGCAAGTGAGAGAATTCTGACCGATTACAAGAGGTAGCAGAGTGTAGTTTTTTATTTCGTGACTGATAGTTCTGTGGTTGGGATAATGAACGAAATCATGGATTGGCTAGAAACGGTAGAGTGTGTGACCTCAGTTCTACTCATGTTCGCCGTGGGAATGGGCTTGTTGTGGTTGTTGGTGCGGATGTACTTGAAGAGAGGGAGAGACAGCCGGGGGTTGGTACAGTTGAGGGAGGAGTTCGTTAACTTATTGGACAGTTAGAGGGGAAAGTCTGGGGAGAATATGAGGAACGTATTAAACAGTTTGAGGGAACCGGTGGTAGAAGCGGTACCGTTCTTGTCTCGCAAGCGAGATGTCACGGGTTCGATTCCTGGGCCGGTGGAAGTTGTTTGGACTTACTTCCTAGCCCCCATTAGTCCCTGTTCACCTAGCAGTAAAGTAGATACCTGTTGTAAGTCGAAAGTTGCGAATTCGTATTCAGGGAAAGTTGTTGGAGCTTCCAATAACTTGATGACATAAATCCACTGACTCTTCAGGCTTCTACGCCCTTCACTCTTCAGGCTTTTACGCCCTTAACTCGTGAGACAGAAAGGCAAGCATGAACTTAGCATGCTTCCCTGTTGGGTGCTGTAAACGCTTCTGCGCTTCACCTTACACAGGGATGTAGGGAGGTGCCCAATAAATAAAAAAAATAAAAATTAAACAGTTAGAGGGGAAAGTCCGGGGGGAGGTATCAGGAACGTACCGAACAGTCAGATGGGAAAATCCGGGGAGAATATCAGGAACATATTGAACAGTTGGAGGGGGAAATTCGGGGACGTGCCGAACAGTTAGTGGGAGAAATCCGGGGAGAATATCAGGAACGTATTGAACAGTTAGGGGGGGGGGGGAGATGAGTGGGGAATGTCAGGCATGGGCGAACCAAATCAAGGGGGAGTGTGGAGTATATGCACAACAGTTAGGGGGAGAGTATCATACACAATTGCAACAGTTTAAGGAGGAGTATACGACCCAAGTGGAAAAGTCAGGGGGGGAACATCGACAATACCTGATTCCTGATTATATTATTTACGTTGCCCGAGGATGTTGTTCAAACCATTTATTTGCAATGAACTTCTTATTTTTCTTACAAAAGTCAGTTAATATTTCTCCTCTCATTTTAATTTCCCAACCCATGTAGTTCAACTTCTGGTGCTACTTTCCCTTTCCCAACAACAACACTAAAATTTAAAGGTAAAATTTGCCCAGCATTTTGAGTTGCCTGGTTCTTTTCAAGATGAATTTACTTTTTAAATGAAACAAAAATGTAATCAATAATTTTTATATTACAATAGAATACAATAACCAGTGAAAACTCATGTCTTGCAAGAAATCTATAACCCATCCCCTGCAGCCTACTGAAGCAAAATGCTTACAAAACTGGACCTCACAATTATATGCAATACTGTCCTTAGAGTGACTCTAAGTGAAATTCTAAAAGTGTTTCAAGATTATAATTGTTATAAAAATGTTAATTATCAAGATATTTTTTTTCCTCACTGTGCAATAACACAGTATGCGTCTATACTAAGAGTGTTTTACATGTTATTACATTCAAAGAAAAATACTTGGTAAAAAAGTAATTCCCCTTTTTACAAGCACGAATAGGATTTCCAAAAATAGACTTCCACCTATGTTTAATAGATATAAAGACAATTATAAGTCAAAATTTAATTACAAATTAATTTCTATGGCTCTACAGAACATTCCATATGCATCTGACAATGTTGCTTTACATCTGAAGTGCTTCTTTATAAGCAATTTCAGTACCAAAATTATGACTCACAATTAGTTTGGCACATCTAAGCACTTTTGTATTGAAATTTCAACTTATTTATAGCTTTGATAAAATTTTTCCATCCATTTTATCTATTTTGGTATAAAAGCGTGTGGTCACAGATAATGTACCATTTTCTGGTATTCAACAGTTATAAATGCAGTTACGATTCACTTGGAAAGAATTCAGAGGAGAATGACAAGACTAATCCCGGGCATTAGGAACCTTGAGTATAGAGACAGGTTAAAGCGTCTTAATTTGCACTCCCTTGAGAGACGTAGAGCGAGGGGCGACCTGATAGAGGTGTATAAGTGGAAGGCAGGGCTAAACAAAGGGGACATTACAAAGGTACTCAAACTATCCAACCAGGAGCGAACTCGTAACAATGGTTTTAAATTAGAAAAATTTAGATTTAGGCGTGAAATAGGTAAACACTGGTTTGGAAACAGAGTAGTGGATGAATGGAACAAGTTACCAAATATCATCATTAACTCGAATACGCTGAATTGCTTCAAACATAGGTTGGATGCTCATATGAGCAATAGGGGTTGGGTGTAAACGGGACTGCCCAGTAAGGGCCAATAGGCCCGCTGCAGTTTCCTCCATTCTTATGTTCTTACTTCACTTCCCATATGATGACTTGAATATATCATTATATACGCACAGTGAGAGAAGATAAATGCAACACACACAAACACACCCTTTCTTCTTTCAGTGACTCTTATTCACTCTGTTTGTCTTCTTTTTCTCTCTGAGGGTCTTTCATATCCTCTCCCTGGTACTTCCTGGGGCTTTAATATGTGAGAGTGGGGAGCTAAGTAGAGTTTGTTTCCGCCACTCACAGGCGCCACTCTCTTGTACTTTATCCTGTAATAATGATTAATTTGCATATCTATCTATCTATCTCTCTCTCTCTCTCTCTCTCTCTCTCTCTCTCTCTCTTTATATATATATATATACATATATATATATATATATATATATATATATATATATATATATATATATATATATATATGCAAGTAAACCACTGTAGGTGCGTGTGATCCAGGTATATGCTGATAACCACAAGGAAAAATAAACACGAAGTTCCCAAGCGCTTTCGTGTAATCCACATCTTTAGGAGTGAGAACAGACTAAGGAGAAGTACAAAACAAGTTGTATATATACAGAGGAGGGTGAGATCAGGTCCACAATGGTCAGGTATTAGGTAATGACCCTACTAATCTTTAAAAAGCACTGCAACGGTCGGTAGTTTTAGTTTAACAAATTTATTGGCAGAGCTTGTAGTACAGTTTGCCTATTCTGAGTAATTCAGTCAGGTCTTGACACTGAGGGTGGTATCACTTCTCACTGTCACGCAGGACAGAGGTTCATACACAAAGAAATACATCATATTCATTAACAACTATAAATGTATAGAGGTCAGATTCATATGGATAATGTCACTGTTCACTGCCATGCAGGCCAGAGGTTCGTACACAAAGATTTGCATCATATTCATTGACAGTACATATACATATATGTAAACACACACACACACACATATACATACATATGCGTATATACATACACATATACACGTACATATACATGCACACACGCACACATACATACATATACGTCGGTCAGATTCATGTGGGTAATGTCACTTTTCACTGCCATACAGGACAGAGGTTCGTACACAAAGAATGCATCATATTCATTGACACTATATATAGGTCAGATTCATGTGGGTAATGCCAATGTTCACTGCCACGCAGGACAGAGGTTCGTACACAAAGAAGGAAATACATCACATTCACCAGCAGCATATATGGGTCAGTGGATCACATACATTGGAGTCATATTCTAGTTGAAGACTAATCAGTGTGGGCTAGCAAATTTGGGATAAACAGCAAGAATGTCCTCAAGCACACCTGATTCAATGAAGTAATTACATAGTTCAAGATACAGTAAGTCAGGTGGCCTGAAGTCTTTGACAGTGTCACATTCAATAATATAGTGTTCAAGTGTATGCTTTAAAGGTTTATCACAAAGTTTACATGCTGAGTGTTCCGGTATGGGTACAGCGTTACTAACTTGCCAGATGTGTCTGTATCCTAGCCTAATTCTGGCCACGACTACATCACATTGTCTGGTTCTGTCCTTATGCTGGCCATACCGGTACCTCTTGTTACAAAATTTGTCATATTTACTAATGCTACAACTGTCAGGTCTCTCTGCATTTCTCACTTCTTCTAGATCAGAGTTCATGATTCTGACTTGAATGTTTTTAATTACGGCATTGGACAGACCAAGGTCACGGTCAACATTTTCTTTCTTACACGCCTCATTGGCCAGTCTATCAGCACGGTCATGATACCTGATTCCAACATGGGACGGAATCCACACAAATTCGATACGAAAGTTGTTCTCATTGGCAGTTATCACATTCCTTTTAATATCACATGCAACTTTAGACATAGAACCTGACGGGCTGTTCATTGATTTCAAAGCACTTTGAGAGTCACAGAATATCACCCCACCTCCATTTTCTTTGAGGTAGTCTGTGGCTAAGTAGATTCCAGTTAGTTCAGTTTGTGTTGTGCTGGCCCAGTTGTTTAGCCTTTGCTTGTTTGACACTATCATCTCTTTTTCTTTATATATTACAATTGCACAGCCTGTTCTACCTGTGTTTGTCTGCACAGAACCATCAGTAAAAGCATAACATTCACTTGATTTAATACTCTCTATGTGTCTGTTAATAGTTTCTAGTGTGACACATCTCACCACATCGGTGTTTAACATTTGCTTACTACCAACAGGAGTGTAATTAATAGGAACTGATATGTCCAGCCAAGGAGGAATGGCATTAATAGGTTCGTCTGGGGTGATTGGGACATTCAGTTTCAGGAGATCTGCAACACTTTTATGAAGCCACGCCCCAAAGAGAGTCTTTTTTGAAAGGTTGGCGAGATGGTCGGGATTACTTAGATAGAACATCAACTCAGTTTGAGTTGTAGTTTGAGAACTATTGTTCTTCAAAACTTTGACACAAAACATGGTATTAAGTAGGGCTATCCTCTCAGATAGGGAGGGCAGTCCGAGCTCTTTCCTCATATTTACAATTCTGGTTGATTTTGGGCAACCTAGGATGATGCGCATGGCTTCATTTTGCACTACCTCAAGGCTGTCGGTCGGTAGTCAGGTCAGAGGGTAAGGTGACCCAACCTTCTCACCTGGTTACAAATCTTCTTAATTACAAAATTGTCCAGTTTGTACATGCCATTACTCAAATTCATGTTGACTGCTTCGATATGTTTAATGAGACTAGATTCTATAATGTTCCTATTGTCAATTAAATTACAAGGTAATATTGAGGAGGCATTATCCCAGTCAATGCAATGCTTATTATCCCTCAAATGAACAAACAGAGCATTAGATTCCTGGCCTGTCCTAACACTATATTTATGTTGTTTAAGTCTAGTTACAAGATCTTTACCTGTCTGGCATAAGTAAAGCATATTACATTCCTTGCAAGGAACTTTATAAATGCAACCAATTGTGTTGTTGGGGGAGTTCTTGATTAACATTTGTTTAACAGTGCATGAGTTTTTAAATGCCACATTGACGTTCCAGGTTTTTAGTTTAAAGGAATTAAGAGAAATTTTTTTGAAATGGTAATACTAAGAGATTCTTATGGTCATGGGTGGGCTTGGGATCAGTTCTATAAAAAGATTTCTTAGTAATGTTCAGGCATTTGTCTATGAAAGATCTAGGGTATTTAAGGTTTGAGCCAATATTATAGATATATTTATATTCCTCATCAATAAATTCCGGGCTGCAAATTCTCAAAGCACGTAAAAACATTGTTGAAAATACTGACTGTTTGACTCTATTATGGTGGGCAGAATAATAATGAATGTATGAACACACATTAGTAGGTTTTCTATAAATACTGAACTTAAAGGTGTTACCTATTCTGTGTATCAGACAGTCTAGGAATGACAATTTACAGTCATGCCCTAATTCCACAGTGAATTTGATCGAGGGGGCTAAGTTATTAAGTTGTGGCAGGAAAGCTTTTAGGTCCTCATTACTTGGCCAGAGACATAATACATATCTAAACCAGACTGCTGAAGGTGGTAAAATATTACTTAAAAGCAACCTATATATGGAATTCTTTGAAAAGAAACTATTAAGTAATATTTTACCACCTTATGGCAGCAGGGTCTACCATTAGACAACACAGTATGCCTCCATTATCTTTCCAGGTGGTAGTACCTCCCTGTTTGATGACTGCCTGCTACCTACTTATAATATTTTAAATTCAAACAAAAATTTCAGTGTGTATTTTTATGCTTCTGTGCATTTTTACTTTTAAGTGAATCATATATCTTATAATACGATGCGCATTTGTAATGATTTGGACAATTAGTGTGAGGTTTTATATAGCATATAATGAAATAAGAGAAATTTAATTCTAGTACATACAGAATAGAAGTACGACATAGTTTTGGAACGGGGGCAAGCAAATAACATTCTTTATGATGGTGGTCAGGATGAAATATGGCGTTCAGGTAAACAAGAAAAGGCCTGAATAGAGAAGCTATTGAAAATTTTAATGTAAATTAAACCCATAGCTAATCGCTTGAAAGTTCAATCACTGAAAGTGTCTTTGAATCAGGATAACACACGTATAATAACAGCATCCCACCCTGACACCGCAGAGAACAGCATCCCACCATCACTTAGCAAAGAACAACATCTCATCATCACACAGCAGGGAATAGCATCCCACCATCACACAGCAGAGAACAGCATCCCACCATAACACGGCATAAAACAACGTCTCATCATCACACAGCAGAGAACAGCATCCCACCATCACACAGCAAAGAACAGCATTCCATTATCACACAGCAGAGAACAGCATCCTGCCCTGACACAGCTGAGAACAGCAGCCACCATCACACAGCAGAGAACAACATCTCACCATCGCACAGCAGAGAACAGCATCCCACCTTGACACAACAGATAACAGCATCCCACCAGCACACAGCAGAGAATAGCATCCCACCACCACACAGCAGAGAACAGAATACCACCATCACACAGCAAAGAACACTATTGAATTATCATACAATAGATAACAGCATCCCACCAGCACACAGCAGAGAACAGCATCCCACTTTGACACAACAGATAACAGCATCCCACCAGCACACAACAGAGAACAGAACCCCACCTTGACACAACAGAGCAGAATTCCACAGTCATACAGCAGAGAACAGCATTTTATACTGACAGTGCTGAGAACAGCATCCCACCATAACACAGCACAGAATAGCATCCCACCAAGACACACGAGAGAAAAGCATAATACCATGGCACAAAACAGAATAGCATCCACACAGATTAAACAAAAAATAGCTTTAACTCCAAGACAACACAGAACGACATCTACCCTGAAACTGAATAGAACAACATCCACCACGACACAGCAATGAGCAACGTTTAGCTTGAAGTAGCAAAGGAGAACAGCCCTCATGATACAACAGAAAATAGCACCCATCCTGACACAGCAAATAACACCATCCATACTGACGTAGCAGATAACTGCATCCATCCTGGCAAAGGAGAGAACAGCTTCTTTCCTGACGTAACATAGTGTAGCATTCACTTGATACATTTGGCACTTCAGAGAATAGCATTCACCCTACCAACAGAGAGCAGCAGTAACCAGTCCAACTGACCCGAGGTGCTGTGTAGGGAGTGTTTACAGCGACCCGTACGTCCCACTCGTGTTGAATTTGATTTATAGCACTAGTCCCTCAGAAAATACTGTCAAAATCCTCAGAGCAATTATTATATTTTTACCAAATATTATGGATATTTTCATTATTTTCTTAACTATACATGGGGCACTGTGTAGTGACAAAAAGTAACAAAGTAGTCATGTACAATCACTACAACAGGTAAGGATTACCAGCAATTAATTCACTGTATATTTTACTTCTTGTCTTATTTAGGGAAGGAGAGTAATGCAACTTCTTGAAAATTATCTGTTCAGCATAAACCAATTCATGGAGTTTACAAACTTTTTTCTTTGTATTTTTTCTAATAAAACTTGTCGTTTCTTTTGTGACTAGTGTAATGATTGAATATCAGACCATTGCTTACAATCCCAGAGAAGTATAACACATATAACAGTGAATACATATAACAGAGAGTGTGTACAGACCACCTGGTACCACCACATACCAGGTTGACACACCCCAAGACCCAAGGGACCAGACCTCGCCCACTATTGACTTGAATTATTGGAGGACTTGACCTACAACCACACCTGACCAAAACACATCCTGGGCATGACCACACCCGGACACAGCTGTCCAGATCTAACCAGTTTAGTGTTAATTGGGAAGGTCAAACGCCGGCTGTGAGCCCCCATATAAGGGCTCGGCAGTCCTGCCCACGGCATCATTCTCGATCTGATTCTCATTCTGGTTGCTATTCGGCTCATTCAGCTCATTCTGGTCATTGGTCATTGAGAGGTCATTCTGGCCACTCACCCAGAGTCACGCTCTTCCTCCGCCCAGGTCGGGGGGGGGGGGAACTTCCCGACGTCACCTGCTAAGCAGAGTCACAGCCAAGCACCCACTGGTCCTATGTCAGGGTACACGTGAGTCTTGTCAGAACTATTCCTAAGGTGAGTTACCTACTGTGGGAAGTGTATTCATTCATGTTGTGTCCGAGAGTCAGTGTCGAGTAACGTAACATAATAAGTAGTACCCCGAAATAATAATGATATTAACGTGTCCATGTCATTGAGTGAATTAATAAATAGTTGTATCAAAGTGGTGTTTGAGAAGTGTCCCTTAAGAACGTGATGTACTATATGTGTATTGACGTATAAGATAAGTGTATTGACGCAGAGTAAATAACATCCCGGCCACGCTACCAAACCTTCTTATCTTTATATTACTACTCTCTATACTACTACCTTTATGTAATCCTTTTCTGATGAGTTTTTTCTCATTACAGTGGTGGCAGCGAACTATAAGCTAACCCACGCCCTCCTCGCTTGGTTGTTACCATAACACCTGGCTCCTCAGTTTGAGTATTGTTCAAAAGTGTGTAATAAGGAATCCCTGTGTAATAGCGTGAAAAGTGTCCTAATGTGTCATCTTTACAGCTCAAGTAAATGTCTCTCGTTGTGGTATGTGCGAATTTTTACTAGCAATGTGTTCAGTGCTTAACGTAATTTCTCAATGTCCCCCGCAATCTGTGACGTTCTCAGTATCCCAAGTGCATTTTAATTGTTGGTCAGTGTTAAATGTGCCCATTGTGTTTTAGTGATGGAAGCGGTGTCTGTACTAACTGTTATAACCTAACATATCTTTTAACCTACATCCTCCTCCCTGTCTTAATCCTCAACTGCCCTGCCCTGCCTTGCCTTGCTTTGCCCCGTCCCTGCCCCCCCCCCCCTGCGCCGCCCGGCCTGGCCTGGCCTGGC
This sequence comes from Homarus gammarus, assembly GCA_958450375.1. Classification (NCBI taxonomy): domain Eukaryota; kingdom Metazoa; phylum Arthropoda; class Malacostraca; order Decapoda; family Nephropidae; genus Homarus; species Homarus gammarus. Next base: position 1,396,205 of record CAUDMG010001311.1, read on the forward strand.
CAGCCATGCCGCGCCTCAGCCCAGCCCCGCCACGCTGCGCCTCAGCCCCACCTCACCCACCCGTGTGACCTCACGTCCTTATGACTCGCCCCGCCTCGTTTGACCGCACTAATACCCCGTCTTTTGTCCCGTAAGCTATGTGTTGATGATGCTGGTTAATGTAACATATTATTGCGATAAATGCAGAGCTTCACCCAGTGTATTTTTATGCTAGTGTGATTTGTAATGTACTCTTTTACGCGTAGTGATAAATGATATTCAGTGTAGTGCGCAGAGCTTCACTCCCGACACAGAACATTGACGTAACGTGTAAAGTAAACTTTTTTTTTACGGATGCACTTCCAACTAATCCATCATCCCATTAGGATTGCTTCTCTGTCAAATGTCACACACAGTACCGCCTATGGCAAAAGCGGACTTTAACCACAGCACATTCGAGCAGAAGAGAAGCAGCGTGATTAATGCAGCACCCAACCCACCACCCACCACACTCCACTCCACTTCTTTCAAGTCCTCCCTTGGCCTAGGATTAAGAACATTTTATATTTTTTCTACTTTAGGAAGTTAAGGAGTGTGGAATGCAGCACCACACGAACGAACCCTGGTGAGCCCACCCAGGGAGGGATTCACCACTGTTGAAGGTGTGGGACAGGACAGTCAACAGTCTTGCCGACACTCACGTATGGATGGCGACCCCTTGTCTGTGAGACCTGTCCTACGCATCACCCAAGGCAATGACAACCCAAGCACTGGACCAGCCTTCACATTCACACACACACATCCCGGCCGGAGGGGCGGAAGGCAGATAAACAGAAAAATCATCTGAAATTGGAAAATGAAGCTGTACAGGAGAAAAGCGCGGATGGAACAGAAAATTCATCTGGAATATGTTGAAAATGAGGCTCTAAACGTAGAGGAAGAACGCAGATGGGACAGAAAACTCATCTGGAATAGCATAGAAACCAGGAGGAAGTGAGAAGAAGTCAGAAGGTGTGGAGACACATAAGAATGGAGGAAACTGCAGCGGGCCTATTGGCCCATACTGGGCAGTCCCGTTTACACCCTGTATGTATATTATGTATGCTGGATTATATATCATGTATGTATATTATGTATGTGCTCCATTTATGTATTATTTATTCAGCCTAGCTGGCAGCGTGTGGCAATGTTATTACCATATCCCACATGCTTAATTAATGTGCCTGGCGACGTATGGAAGCTGCTAATGAATCACTTGCCATACGTCGCCTATGGCAGTTGATCAAGGAGTCTAGCCGGGGAGAGTGCTGCTTCCCTTTGTGTACATACTCTTATCCAGTAAACCGAACCTACAAAACTATACAGGTGTTTGTGTTCTCTCCTGTATATAGAACTTATTATTCAGAACCTAACATGGCGCAGTGAGTAGGATCTTACTGGATAATTACGAGTGATAGCGCAAACTTTGTGGAAAGCCGGCTATGGCCTCTATGGACTCTCGCTTGGGTCAACTCCCGCGCCATCTCTCCTCGAAGAATTTCAGCAACTTTGAGCAGTGTCAGTGACAGTGATTTTCTGTGAAGTGTTTAGCGCATTGTGTGTTTCGTGCCATTCATGTGTGACCTTGTTCTAAAGGATTCCCAAGGTATACGGCACGTTCTGGGCATTTGTAAGGAGTAGAGTTCAGTGCACCCGTCTCTGACCGCGTCCTGAGGGTACTGGGCTGACTGGGAGTCGCCGCGCCTCTCCCTCAGCGCCGCCTCCACCCCCCCTCACAGCTGGGGCGAGACTCTCTACCCGCCCGGGACACCACACACACACGTACTAACACTCGCTGACCGCGCGGCTTCTTATATATATTTTATATATATAACCTACTTATCTGTGTATTTAATTAATTTTTGTCTGAAATCTTGTTGATACGACGGGCTGACCGGTCAACACTGATTTAAGACATAGTACACAGAGGAAGTAGTTATGTCTCACGCCTTACGTAGCCGTGGACCCAGCGTCTGGATGAGCCAGGCGGGTGATAGCCCCGCAGAGATGGATGACCAGGCCGGCCACGACGCTCCAGCCCCCACATCGCGCAGTCCCTCACCTCAATATTCAGCGTTGTCTCCAGAGATAATTGCCTTACTGAAGTTTATGAGAGATGAGAAACGCGAGGATGAAGCCCACAGACGTTTGGCGGATGAGCACAGAAGGCAAGCAGAGGCAGAACGAGACCACCAACGGAGATTGGAAGACAGTGAACGGTTTGAAGCCTTGATATCTCGCCTCACTGTTAACCAAGCCCCTGGCTCTAACACTGCCTCGGTACTGACTGGTTCAGATACCTCATCCATGCTTCCTTCACGCCCCCCAGCCCCACCTAAAGCAACAGCTCAAACGCCGCCCATCTTGAAGCCTGATGAGACTTTCCAGACTTTTCGTGAATGGCGGCGACGGTGGACTGATTATTCTACAATGGTGGATCTCCAGAGTTTGTCACAGCCTAAACAACTCATCCAGCTGCGTATGTGCCTGTCCTTGGAAATTCAGCGGGTCTTGGAACATACGTTGCAGGTACCCCCAACCTCTTCGCTGTCTGTAGAGGAGGTACTGGACGTCCAACAACGGCACATCAAAGGACAGCAGAATGAAGCTCTGCGCAGGAGGGAATTGTTTAGCTGCAGACAGATGGAGGGTGAGTCTTTTGATGCCTTTTACGTGCGTCTTAAGAGAGCCTCGGAAGAGGTAGATATATGTCCAGGCCACCACCAGCAGTGCGAGGAGACCCAGTTGAAGCAGGTGATCCTGATGGGTGCTAAGGACGAGGAACTTGTCCAACGCCTCACCTCCCTCGACTCTTCCTCTTCTCTTAAGGATGTGTTGACGATATGTCGCTCCTATGAGGCTGCCAGGTGTGCCACCTCTGCCATCCGTGCTCCCCCTACAGCTGTACGCGCTGTGTCCCGGTACAAGAAGGACAAGAAGTCTGTTCCTACGCCTTCGCCCACCACGTCCACGCCCGGTTTATTTTGCAACAACTGTGGTAAGCAGCACGGAACACAGGTGTGTCCAGCTGCTCAGTCTACCTGCAACAGTTGTGACCGTAAGGGCCACTGGTCACTCACAGTACGGTGCCCAGCCAAACGCGTCCAGTGCAATGTGTGTGGTCGTCTGGGCCACTATGACAAGTGTTGCCCTTCCAACATACCCAAGAGACCGCGTCGGCGGAAGCTTCAGCCCCCTTCCACCAGAGAGGGCCGCCCACAGCCTTCCAATCAGAGGCACGACGACTCCTGACAACGCTCGAGCCACATTAGGAATGTGTGCTCCCCCCCGCGTCCCAGGACCAAAGTCCCCCAGTACATCAGCGTCATCGTGACCTACGGCGGTGTGTCATCCCGTCTTCAGATGTTGCCCGACACCGGCGCTGATGCTACAGTCATCGGTCCCCAGCATTTGCAATGCTTGGGGCTCTCTCCAAGTGATCTAGGACCGCCCCCCAAGGATCTCCGCTTTATGGCAGATGGTTCACAGATGACCCCGGCCCTAGGTTCACTCTATGCACACGTCACCTTTGGCAACAGGTCGTGTCAAGCCTGGATTGATGTGCATAATGGCGTCCCGACTCCTTTGCTGTCCTACAGACATTGCCAAGAGTTGGCCATCATCTCCCAGGACTTCCCAACACCGATTCTCGAGGTAAAACACGCCAACAGGGTGCACGAAGGGAGCAGCAACTACCCTGCTGCCGCCCTGCCCCTACCTCTGGCCAGTGACACCTCTCCTTCGGTAGTTGTCCCTGCTGCTTCAAGTCTCCACGCCTTGGCTCGCCTCCACGACAGTCACTGTGGAGCCGAGGCCACCAAACGGCGTGCAAGACAGACTGTGTTCCGGCCTGGCATCGACCCCGACATCTCCAATGCTGTCCAGGTGTGTAAGCCCCGCCGCGTATTACAACCCAGCCAGCAGCAGGAATCCTTTATGAGTGACGACAACCCCACCCGCCCCTTTGAGTCTGTGTCGGCCGACTTTTTCTGTGTGTCAGGAAAGTCCTTCCTCGTTATCGTCGACTGTCTCTCTGGTTGGCCGGTTGTCATCAAGTGCGGTAATGACACGACGTCTGCCGCCACCATCAGCAAGTTCCGCCACTACTTCCGTGACGTGGGCGTTCCTGCACGCCTGCGAACCGACGGAGGGCCTCAGTTCACAAGCCGGGACTTTGCTGTGTTCCTTGACCGATGGGGAGTCCGGCATGTGTTGTCATCGCCCCATTACCCGCAGTCCAACGGCCACGCTGAGGCTGCTGTCAAATCCCTGAAGCACCTCATCCTTAAGGTGGCCCCTTCTGGGAACATTGACTGCGAGGCCTTCGACAGGGGTCTTCTTGAACTCCGCAACACACCTAACTACACCGGACGCTCCCCCGCCCGGGTCTTGTATGGACGCCCCCTTCGTTCTTGTGTCCCTGCTCACCCTCAATCCTTCTCCAAGGAGTGGCAGGCCAAGACAGAGGATTGTGATCGCCGAGCCGCCGAACGTGTTCAGGACGTCGTCGCCCGCTACAAGGACCACGCCCGTTCTCTCCCCAGGTTGAGTGTCGGCACCCAAGTCCGTGTTCAGGACCCGACCTCCCTACGTTGGGACAAAGTAGGCGTAGTTATGGGTCTCGGCAGGTCACGGGACTACCAGGTGCGGTTACCCAGTGGTCGTGTGTGGTGGAGGAACCGCCGTTTTCTCCGACCCGTAACAATGTCTTCTGCTGGCCCCGCCACCAGTGTTGAGTCCCATACCCTTCCCAGTGATGAAGTCCCTCGACGCTCAGAACGGATCCAAAAGAAAAGGTCCGCTCAAGACTTTGCTATGAGCGTATAGGGGGGAGGGAGGTGTATGTATATTATGTATGCTGGATTATATATCATGTATGTATATTATGTATGTGCTCCATTTATGTATTATTTATTCAGCCTAGCTGGCAGCGTGTGGCAATGTTATTACCATATCCCACATGCTTAATTAATGTGCCTGGCGACGTATGGAAGCTGTTAATGTATCACTTGCCATACGTCGCCTATAGCAGTTGATCAAGGAGTCTAGCCGGGGAGAGTGCTGCTTCCCTTTGTGTACATACTCTTATCCAGTAAACCGAACCTACAAAACTATACAGGTGTTTGTGTTCTCTCCTGTATATAGAACTTATTATTCAGAACCTAACACACCCAACCCCTATTGCTCATATAAGCATCCAACCTATGTTTGAAGCTATTCAGCGAATTCGAGTTAATGATGATATTTGGTAACTTGTTCCATTTATCCACTACTCTGTTTCCAAACCAGTGTTTACCTATTTCAGCCCTAAATCTAAATTTGTCTAATTTAAAACCATTGTTACGAGTTCGCTCGCTCCTGGTTGGATAGTTTGAGTACCTTTGTAATGTCCCCTTTGTTTAGCCCTGCCTTCCACTTATACACCTCTATCAGGTCGCCCCTCGCTCTACATCTCTCGAGGGAGTGCAAATTAAGATGGGTTAACCTGTCTCTATACTCAAGGTTCCTAATGCCCGGAATTAGTCTTGTCATTCTCCTCTGAATTCTTTCCAATGATTCTATATCCATTGTGTAATACGGTGACCAAAACTGAACTGCGTAATCCAGGTATGGTCTCACAAGAGCAAGATACAGTTTTAGGATGACCTCGCTAGTCTTGTAACTAACACTCCTTTGTATGAACCCAAGTACTTTATTAGCCTTGTTACGAGCAAAAACACATTGTTTACTTGGCTTAAGGTTCCTACTTATCATTACTCCTAAATCTCTCTCGCAGCCGGATTTCTCTATGGCATCGTTGTTCATCTGGTATCTGGTTTCCCTGTTTACATCTCCTATACTGACTACTTTACATTTGTCCACATTGAATTTCATCTGCCATTTTTCAGACCATTCGAAAAATTTGTTTAGATCTTCTTGTAGTTTTGCGGAGTCCTCGTCAGATTTAATAACACGTCCTATTTTAGTGCCATCAGGAAATTTGCTTATGTTGCTGTCTATGCCGATATCTATGTCGTTTATGTATATAATAAATAATAATGGTCCAAGTACTGAGCCTTGGGGAACTCCACTTGTAAAGTTGCTCCAATGGTACTTAGTGCCATTAATGCTCACTAGCTGTTTCCTGTCCTGTAACCACCCCTAATAGGGTGTGTCATAGGAGGGAAGATCAGCTAAAACTAATGGCCCATCACTTTTTTGGTAGATTTTAGTGTATATAAACAGAAAATAATTTCAGTTTCAATATTTTGCAACCTTTTGCTCGGTAAATTTTAGCGTGAAATTTATCGAAAATCTAACATACAGCTGCATTAGTGCATTACAATTAAATAGTGAACATTGCTTTCTGACTTCATTCTTTAACAACCCAACTAACAATATTTTTTTATGTTTCAGATTCTGATGCATTTATAAGTTGATAATATTTGCGATGGCTGCTTGTGTCAGGACGAGGAACCAAAAATCCAGCCATCTCAGTCACTATCTTGGGTCTGGGAGAGAGCTCCTGAAGTCGGAGTTGCCTACATTGAGAGATGCTTTGAGATACGGTGTTTTAATCAGGCAAATCAGTGAAAAGAACCAAAGAACTTACACAAACAAAGACATTGCCAGTGATATGACCAAAGCTGTCTTGGCACAGTACACTCTGGCTAATGCTCAGTTCAAGCCTCCAGTCAAAACAAGTCAGAAGAAGATTAGTGAGAGACTGCTAGCCAGTTGGGAAAAGGCAAGAGATATCTCTCTTGGAAGAGGAAAACTTGCAGTTAAGGACAGCTTTGCCAAGCAACTGGACCAGTTATTTGACATAATTACTTGCAAGTGCCCAATTGTTCTCTGTCCTGAGTTTGGATGCGATCGTGACTGTAAATCCGAGGCCCACATCTCCTGTATTTGCAAGCGTGAACTGAAGATTCCTGTGATCGAACTGGCATTTGTCAAAGCACAGAGAGAGAAGACTGGCAGTATAGGGGCTCTCATGATTTCTAGCCAAGATATTCCGGAGTCCAAGAGACAGGAAGCTGCCACAGAGAGACTGAAGAGGAGAAGAGTTGCCGAGGAAAAGAGACTTGAGAAGGCCCAGGGTGGAGTCAAGCTGATTCAGAGTTTAATGACTTCCCCATGGCTGATGCGAGTGCTGACCAGGAGAATGGTGACTTTGTCCCTAACCTAGAAAATAATGATCCCAAACCTTCCAGGCATAAGATTCGAAATAGGAAAGATATCCCGAGCATAGCTCTGGCCAGCATGCGACACCACACTGGTCTCAGAGAAACTGCAGAGATAGCAACAGCTGCCTGGATTGACGGTGGTTTGATAACACCTGATGATGTTCACCTGGTGATAGATCATAACAAAGTAAGGAGAGCTCAGAAGAAACTTGTCAGTAACCTAGAAGAGGAGTTTGATAAGGGGATAAGAGAAAATGGAATCAATTGTTTGTTCTTTGATGGGAGAAGGGATGACACTAAAGTGTTCATGAAAGTTGGAGATTCTGACAAGTTGTTCCCTGCCATGGTGAAGGAGGAACACTACTCCTGCTGCAGTGAACCAGGAGGGAAGTGTTTGTGGCATTTCACTCCAGAGAAAGATGACATCAAAACCAGCTGAGATAGTGGCAGATAACATTGTGAACTGGCTCAGAGAGAGGAACGTAGACCAGACCCTGCAGGCCATTGGAGGGGACAGCACCAACACGAACACAGGGTGGCAAGGGGGGGTCATACAGTGGATAGAGCGGAAAATTGGGAGGAAGCCGGTCTGGATTGTTTGTGACCTCCACACCAACGAGTTGCCACTCAGACATCTGATCCAGGAGCTGGATGGCAAGACTCTTTCAAACAACAGATGGTCTGGTCCTCTTGGCAAGATGCTGGACTCTGCCACTGAGTTAGAAATAAATCCGAGCTTTGAAAAAATCACAGTTGGCCCTCCACTCGTTGAGTTTGCACATACTGTCATTGACGACCTGAGTACTGACCAGTACTATGGTTACATGATTTGCAGTGCCATCAAAACTGGGGTCATGCCTGATAGACTTGCTTACCTGCAGATAGGTCCGGTTTCACATTCTAGGTGGCTCACAACGGCTCTCAGGTTCTGCAGAATTTGGGTCGCTCATCATAAACTGAAAGGGAACCAGCTTCACAACCTGAGACTTATTGTCCAATTCATCGTGAGTGCCTACTTGCCAAATTGGTTCAACACGAAGGTCAAGTCATCGTTCTCCGAAGGTCCGAGGCATGTTCTCTTCCAGCTTGAGCTCCTGAGGAGTCAGCCAAGGAAGGTTGTTCAGATTGTGGAGCAGACTGTGAGGAGATCTTCCTGGTATGCTCATCCCGAGGCAGTTCTGCAGACAATGCTCTGCAGTAAGGATGAGGAGGAGAGAAGAGTGGCAGTCAAAAAGATCTTGGATATGAGACTTATGAGAGGATCTGGGCATGACGAATCAGTTGGTGACGATTCCTTCAGGGTCAGGAAGACTCCTGAAGTCAATCTAGGTGCCAAGACCCTCACTGATCTCATAGATCTGGATAACATCCAGGCTGGCAGTGAGCTCCCTCTTACCTGCAGCCTCACCAATGTTCAAGTCAGAGCTTTCCTGGACAACCCCATGCATGTCCCTGCCTGGCCCTCGCACACCCAGCGTATAGAGCGTTGTGTACAGCAAGTGAGCGAGGCCAGCAGTCACGTGTACAGCCAGGAGAGGAGGGAAGGCTACATCCGAGCTCAGGTGGTCAGCAGGGAGGTGATGAGTAGAAACAGAAGCAAGAAAGACATGTTCTCTATGGTGTGCAGCAACACCGGGTCGTAGTAGTAAAACCGGTTTTTGTATTTGATGATTTTGTTTTCTAAAGGAATATTAAATTGAATAAATGTGTCAAGATCATTCGTTTCACTATTCTGGATCATTTTCATCCTAATAAATTAACCTGATACATTTACTTTACTTTAAATAAGCTATTTAGTGGTGTTGGTAAAAGGGTGGGAATACTGAATTTTCATAAGATTTCAAGTTAAAATTTACCTAGCGAAAAATGAAAACTTTTCAAATCTGAAGATATCACATGATTCTGCACATAGAACTACATCATTAATACCATGGGCCGATTTTTCAAACTCAAAAAAAAAAATTCACCTCCGTATGACACACCCTAACGCCCTAATCCATTTAAGGATACTACCTTCGATGCCATGTGCTTCTACCTTTCTCATTAGTCTTTCGTGGGGGACTCTGTCGAAGGCTTTGCTAAAGTCGAGATATACCACATCATAATTGTGCCCCTCGTCCACCTATTCGAAACTGATGAAAAGAATGTTAATAGATTAGTTAGACATGAACGTCCGCTTGTGAAGCCATGCTGGGAATCATAGATCAATCGGTGCTTCTCCAGGTGATTTCGAATAGAGTTTGAAATGATTGCTTCCAGTAATTTGCCTACTATTGATGTTAGACTGATTGGGCGGTAGTTAGAGGATAGTGATCTATCCCCCTTCTTGAAAATCGGTATTTCATTCGCTATCCTCCAGGATTCTGGAACTACACCTGTTTTTAAGGACATGCTAAACAACTTTGCTAAGGGCATACTAAGCTCTTCCTTACATTCCTTTAATACTCTGGCAAATATCTCATCGGGACCAGGTGACTTATTAGGCTTTAGTTTGTCTATTTGCTTACTAACATCGTTACTAGTCACTTATCTCGCTTAATTTGTTTTCTTCACTATCTCTGAATAGAGTCGGTGCCCCAGGTATCATGTTTAAATTTTCGGTGGTGAAAACTGTTGAAAATATTTATTCAAATTATTGCTCATTTCTCTGTCGTTATCAGTGAGCTCGCCGGTGTCTGACCTTATTGGTCCAATCTTTTCTCGTGTTTTAGTTTGACACATTTGGTAGAATCCTTTGGGGTTTGTCTTCGCCTCCCTTGCTATCCTTACCTCACTATTCCTCTTGGCTTTCCTTACCTCGGTTTTAACCCAACTCGCCAATACCCTATAATAATCCCGGAGGTAAATTTCGCCACGATTTATCCTTCTACCTATAGCCTTCCTTTGGCCAATGATGTTCTTCAAATAATTATTTATCCATTTAGGGTCATTGTTGTCTGATCTGAGATTTTTGTATGGTATGTTCTGCCTTTTTGCATTAAGTAACTCATTATTTAAATTGTCGTGGATCTCGGCAATCTCAGATCTCGTTATCAGGTCGGTGTCATCTGTCAGGTTCACGGCCAAGCGCGACACTCCCTCTCTCAGCTGCCTCTTTAAACTGTCAAAGTTTGCCCTTCTGAAATCTGGTACTTTAGTGGAATTTTCCTTACGTCTGCCCTGAAAATCTAACGGGAATCTAATTTCTTTGTGATCGCTGTTTGCAAGTTCGTTCCCTACCTCGACATTGCTAATGAGGTTATCTCTGTTTGACAGAACTAAATCGAGTATATTATTACCCAGGGTGGGTTCGGTTATATGTTGACTTAGAAAACAGTCCTGGATCGTCTCGAGAAAATCCTCTGATTCTGAGTTACCTGTAAGAAGAGTCCAATCTATTTGGCCAAGGTTAAAGTCGCCTACTATACAGACTTTGTTGTGTATGGAAGCCCTGCGTCTATGATATCTAGAAGGAGAGTGAGCCGGGCGCCTTATCCTCACGCTTGGTACAAGTCAAAACAAGAATTAAACTGTCCCACACGGAGAGCCTGTTCATGTTCATGTTCTGACATGCATATTGTACACAAGCTATAGAACCATAAAATACTCCATAATCCATATGCTTACATGAGATTAGTTAATATCAAGTGAATAATTCTAATCAAGTCTCATTAATTTGTTGAAATACTGATATTTGAAACTTTAAGGTATAATTGATGTAGGTGAGGGTTATTTCAATTCATTTTTGTTTGCTAATCTCAAGTTTAGACATAAAGAGGCACAATATTTTGACTACCAAATTTGATTTTTAACATGCTGACAAAATTGACACACCCTACTGTACATGGTGCGGTATTGAAGAAAGAAAGACAAGCTATGTGAAGAAAGAAGACAGAAAACGTGCTATGTGAAGAAAGAAGACAGAAGATGTGCTATGCTGACATTAGAAGAAAGTCGACGATGAAAAGGTGGATCATCAGAAGGACCAACCGACTACCACTGTGCTGCCGGCATCCCCTATTTCAGATACCAGCTGGATGGAAGACGTGAGCCAGGCTGGACCAAACTAATGTTGATGTTGTTGATGTACAATAAAAAGATATAGAGCCCTAACATGTGAAGTAGGAGCACTTTTTATGTATTTTGAAGTATTTCATTCTCTGATTCTTGTTGATATTTACTACAAAGAATGTCTTATTTATTTTTAAGAAAGATTAGTCACTTTTTCTATGAGTTCATTTGATAAATATTTTGCACTACGAAACACAATGTTGTAGCAATATTACTGACTGAGATGAATTATTATTTTGACATGGGCTGGTCAGGAGATGTTGTTTTGATTTGCAAGATTGTCTCGGACACAATGCTAGATATGAAGGATCTTTTCATTCAATGTTCACTTACTGTATTTTTTTTTCTCCTGGCATAGAAGCTTTGATCTTGGCGGGAGGTGTAATGATTGAATATCAGACCATAGCTTACAAGCCCAGAAAAGTATAACACATATAACAGCGAATACATATAACAGAGAGTATGTACAGACCTCGTGGTACCACCACATGCCAGGTTGACACACCCCAAGACCCAAGGGACCTGACCTCGCCCGCTAATGACTTGAATTAGCGGGGTACTTGACCTACAACCACACCTGACCAAGACACACCTGGGCATGACCACACCCGGAAACAGCAGTCCAGATCTAACCAGTTTAGTGTCAATTGGGAAGGTCAAACGCCGGCTGTGAGCCCCCATATAAAGGCTCAGTAGTCCTGCCCACGTCATCATTCTCATTCTGATTCTCATTCTGGTTGCTATTCGGCTCATTCAGCTCATTTTGATCATTGAGAGGTCATTCTGGCCACTCACCCAGAGTCACGCTCTTCCTCCCCCCAGGTCGGGGGGGGGGGGGGGTAACTTCCCGACGTCACCGGCTATGCAGAGTCAGAGCCAAGCACCCACTGGGCCTACGTCAGGGTACACGTGAGTCTTGTCAGAACTATTCTTAAGGTGAGTTACCTACTGTGGGAAGTGTATTCATTCATGTTGTGTCCGAGAGTCAGTGTTGAGTAACGTAACATAATAAGTAGTACCACGATATAATAATGATATTAACGTGTCCAAGTCATTGAGTGAATTAATAAATAGTTGTATCGAAGTGGTGTTTGAGAAGTGCCCCTTAAGAACGTGACGTACTATATGTGTATTGACGTATAAGATAAGTGTATTGACGTAGAGTAAATAACATCCCGGCCACGCTACCAAACCTTCTTATCTTTACATTACTACTCTCTATACTTCTTTCTGCCTTTATGTAATCCTCTTCTGGTGAGTTTTGTCTCATTACACTAGAGACGAAACAGTTTCCTAGTATTATTTTCTTACTTTTCTGTATAACCGGTTTTTCTATTCGTGGCTTAGGTAACTTCCTAGGTTTGACTAAGTTTCTTTATATAACTATTTTTTCTGTTCATCTGCGTTCCACTTTGATAAAATTTGTTGAATTTGTAAAATGGGACCCAATGCTTTATGTAATTATCTCTCTCTCTCTCTCTCTCTCTCTCTCTCTCTCTCTCTCTCTCTCTCTCTCTCTCTCTCTCTCTCTCTTTTCTTTCTCTATTTGAACGTTATAATGATATTTAATTAATTAATAATTTCTTATTAAGAAACCGTACATAAAAAAATATACCGGTATATATTACTAAATATTTACAGTATACATATCAAGAGAGGAGTTTTTAAACCTTCCTTTTCCCTTTAGTTTTACAAAGAACAATTCGTTTCGCTGTACTTTACTGTACTGTGACTCATAATTATACTGTATTAGTAGAGTATTCTCCATGAACTCTGGAAAGGTCTGACCCATTAAAGAATTTATGGCAACAAATACAACTCATTTACGGTCGAACATAACAAACACTTTATATGCAATAGTTGAGATTCTATCTTAAATAATATTAATAGGAAGCGAGGAGTAGATAGCCTCTTATGATACAGTCGACTGTGTTGTGAACTCACAATATCAACATTTACAACATTAACACTAATGTGAACTGCTGAATTAATTATAAACAATTTAGAGACTTTTCCGTTTCCTTATAATATTTAGTTATTAAAATGCTGGCAATAGTGATAGCAATGTATCTTATTATTTCTGTGTTCGATGCACAAAACTCTCGCGCTCCACAAATTTTTCTTGTATTCTTTGATCTGCCTTTATGAAACTGGGGCGCTGCGCCATACAAAAAGACGATATAATACAACGCTTTGTCGTACAAAAATCACAAAGTTGTTGTTGCTGTAGATTTTGAAAATCACTATCGGGTAGCTTGCGGTGGGAAGTGTAGACAACAGAGGTAGTAATGGAAACATTATACACAACGGTAGTCAGGAACAGCTGTTAGGGGCACTCGTAATGAATGATTTTTTTTACTTTTGTGCTTTTGTTGACATGAAATCATAACGAAGGTGGATCTCGGATTCTTGGTGACCCGTTAGGGCAAAGCAAGAACATCACACTCAAGGTACGAGTTTTTTTCTGTATACAAGAGAGCAGTGTGGCCGAAGCTACAATCGACTTCCTTCACTTCCTTAACGTGCAAGCAAGGTACCCATTCACAGCTGCGCATTGGGGGTGCCTTGGGCGCAAAACTGGGACCATTGCAATATCCGCTCCGCCGCAGCACCCACACAACCATAGGTGTATTAGAAGTACCATTGAGAACAAGAGACCCACTAGCTTTAATAGGTAGCAACAGGAAAAAAAGTGTGAACTGAGGATTCTCGGATTAGAAAACGTTAATAAAGTGTATTTGTCAATAAAATCGGGTGAAACAAGAGCTAAAGCTGTAAAACAACAACAAAAACATTCACAGCACAATATCAGATACAGCCAAGAGAATAGCCACAAAGCAGACAAAGCCAAAAGAAAAGATATGAACATATCAGGGGATAGAGCCATAGGAACAGCCACAACAGCAGACAGCCATAAGACTAGACAACAATAAAAGTAAACAAAACCCGAAAAAAAAATTAGCAATAATACACACCATTGCCATCAGAGTAAACACGATCACAACAGTAGACACAGCCATAGCAGGAGACAAAACCACAACAATACACCCAGCCATCCATAACGTTAGACTCCATCACAGTAGTAGATATAACCACAACAGGACACAACTATAACAACAGACACAACAAAAACATCAGACACAACCACAAATGTAGATACCGCCACAACAGTAGACAAAACCACAAAAGTAGATATAACCATAACAGTAGACATAACCATAGCAGTAGACATGAAACAACAGTAAACACAACATTAACAGTAGACGTAATATCAATAACACTGCCCTGCATAGTTTTTGAGGTTTGTGTATTATTAAGCTTTTCTGGGTGTATTTTGCATGCTGATCTCAAAAATGTTATCCATTTTGCTCAATCAGGTCAGAATTTTGTGCTATAGCATTTTAAGCGGAGATTCAGGGAAAATATTGGCATTTTTCGCTCAAAATGGGGTCCTCATATTCGTTCATTAAAAAAATCATCCGAGACATTGGCAAGCCTCACAGAAAAGATTTCGGTCAGTTTTAATGCCCTGACGATGCATTTAAATACATCCACGTGCTCGCCGGCCATTTAAATGTCCGCCGTGACGCAAAGGAAAAGAGTATATGTCCGTGTTTTTTTACATATATTTTTTCACAATTAAATTTCTTTTTCATCTGGTGGTACATGGCATGTTTCCTCTGTCTGTGGGATAGTCGAGCAGACAAGCAGCACTACATGCAACGTGACTGGCCTGCAAGAAGTGGACTTACTCCTGGTTCTCACAATGTTGTTGCCCATGCTCTGGTGAATCCGCAGAACATTCTTCTTCCGCCACTGCACATCAAGCTCGGTCTGTTCAAAAACTTTGTAAAGGCACTGGACAAAAAAAGCCAGGCTTTCAATTTTCTGAAAGAAAAATTTCCAAAAGTCAGTGAGGCAAAGCTGAATGCAGGAATTTTTGATGGTCCTCAGATCAGAGAGCTTTTCAAAGATCCCAAGTTTGATTGCAGCATGGATGTAAATGAGAAGAAAGCCTGGCATGCCTTTAAGTCTATTGTCTCCAATTTTCTTGGCAACTACAAAAGTCCAGAGTATGAACGAGTTGTTGAGGACCTACTTCTGAGCTACAAAGTTCTTGGTGCACGCATGTCCATCAAGATGCACTTCCTCAGCTCCCACTTGGACTACTTTCCAGAGAACTGTGGTGATGTGAGTGAGGAACAAGGAGAACGCTTCCATCAAGATATCCGTGTAATGGAGGAGCGGTACCAGGGTCGCTGGGATATCTACATGCTCGCCGACTACTGTTGGTGTCTGAAACGGGACGCCCCAGACCCCAACCACCAAAGAAATTCTCTGCGACAGCCATTTATGCATGTCTAACTGTAAAGGCATCTATGTAGTTGACATATTTTGGTCCTATGTGTTGTGGTTACATTTCTTATGATATATTTTGCATGCAAATTTTTACATCATATTTAAGCATTTCGATTTTTTCCTAATTCCCATAGCGTAAAAATCTGACCTGATTGGGCAAAATGAATGGCATTTTTGGAATCAGCACGCAAAATACATAAAGAATCAGCTAAGAAACCCCGCACCTCATGATTTTTTTTTTCAAATGCAGCCCAGTGTCTATTATAATAGACACAACAACTAACAGTAGACACAACCACAATAGTAGACACATCCACAACAGCAAAAACAACTATAACAGTAGAGACAACCATGACAGTAGACACAACCACAATAGTAGAAACAAACACAACAGTAGAAACAAACACAACAGTAGACAAAACCACGACAGTAGACACAACCACAACACTAGACACAACCACGACACTAGACACAACCACAACAGTAGACACAACCACAACACTAAACACAGCCACTCAATACACATAACCATACCTGTTATAAAAGCTATACAGTAACAGTGTAAACAACAATAATATAAAAATAAATTACTATAAACAGTCAAAACAGTAAACACAACCATAAGGGAAGTAACTATCATTAGCTAAAACACCATAATAACAATAGACTTTAACTTAACCGTACGCTTAGGCGTACTAGTAGACAGAGCCATAATAAAAGTAGACATGACCAAAACCATACACCCTACCATAAGGTAGAAACAACCTAATAACAGAAGACATAACCATAATAACAGTAGACACAACCAAACTAACAGTAGACTTTAACATAATAACAGTAAACAAAACAAATAATAATAACAGTAGAAACAACCATAATACCAGTAGACTTAACCATAATAACAGTAGACACAACAAAATAACAGTAGACACAAACATAATGACAGTAGACATAACCATAATAAGAGTAGACACAACCATAATAGCAGTACGCATAAACATAATAACAGTAGACACAACCATAATAACAATAGACATAACCATAATAACAGTACGCATAAACATAATAACAGTAGACACAACCATAATAAGAGTAGACACAACCAAAATAAGAGTAGACACAACCATAATCACAGTATACACAACCATAATAACAGTAGATACAACAATAATGACAGTATACACAACATAACAACAGTAGACACAACCATAATAACAGTAGACACAACCATAATAATAGTAGACACAACCATAATAACAGTATACACAACCATAATAAGAGTAGACACAACCATAATAACAAAAGACTTTACAATAATAACAGTAGACACAACCATAATAACAGTAGACTTTCCAATAATAACAGTAGACACAACCATGATAACTGTAGAAAAACATAATATCAGTAGACACAACCATAATAACAGTGGACACAACCATGACAACAGTAGACACAACCATAATAACAGTTGACTTTTACATAAGAACATAAGAAAGTGGGATCCTGCAGGAGGCCGACTGGCCCATACAGGGCAGATCCCTTTCACACCCATCCCAGCACTTCCATGTGCCTATCCAACTTCGTCTTGAAGCTCCCTAGCGTCCCCGATCCTACTATAGCACTCGGTAGCCTATTCCACATATCCACAACTCTATTACCAAACCAGTGCTTGCCTATATCCATTCTGAATCGGAATTTATCTAATTTAAAGCCATTTGTTCTAGTTATTTCGTTATTACTGAGCTTCAGAACATCTTCCATTTTACCCTTGTTAATACCACTTACCCACTTGTACACCTCTATCATATCTCCCCTAACTCTACGCCTCCCTAATGAATGTAAGCCTAAGCTTTTCAGTCTTTCTTCATATGGAAGGTTTCTAATATTATGGATCATTTTTGTCATTCTTCTTTGTACTCTCTCCAAAGAATCTATGTCCATTCCATAATAAGGACACCAAAACTGAACCGCATAATCCATGTGTGGCCTCACTAATGCTAGGTAAAGTTTCAAGATAACGTCAGCAGTTCTGTTACTCACAGACCTAGATATGAACCCAAGAATCCTGTTTGCCTTGTTGTGAACGCTAATACATTGTTTTCTAGGTTTCAAGTCGTTGCTAACAAATACACCTAGATCTTTTTCACAAACTGAGTTTTCTATTTCCGTGTTGCCTAGTTTATACTTAACGTTTGTATTCGTCTTCCCTATCTGTAGTACCTTGCATTTATCGGTATTAAAATTCATTTGCCAGTCTACTGACCACTCATGTAAGGTATCTAGATCTCTTTGAAGGTGTTCAAAGTCACTGTCTGAATTTATCACTCTCCCCATTTTGGTATCATCTGCAAATTTACTAATCCTACTAGTTATGCCTAAATAAAGATCATTAATGAATATAACAAACAGCAGAGGGCCTAATACAGATCCCTGGGAAACTCCGCTTTTGACCGCACCCCAGTCTGACTTTAATCCATTTATGCTGACTCTTTGTTTCCTACCAGTTAACCATGACCTAATCCATTTTAATAATGATCCACCTATTCCATGTGCTTCTACCTTCCTTATCAATCTCTCATGAGGGACTCTATCGAATGCTTTACTGAAATCTAAATAAATTATATCATATGACTTATCATTATCTACCGCTTTATATACTTCTGAGAAAAAGCTAAGCAAATTTGTGAGACAAGAAAGTCCCTGGGTGAACCCGTGCTGAGAAGAATGAATTAAGTTGAATGTATCAAGGTGGCTTCTGATTTTTGTAGCAATAATTGACTCTAGCAACTTGCCTATGATTGACGTGAGACTTATGGGACGGTAATTTGATGCAATTGATTTATCACCCTTTTTGAAAATCGGAACTACATTTGCAAGTTTCCAAGCTTCTGGCACTAGGCCCGATTCTAATGACTTATTAAATAAAACTGCTAATGGATTACTCAACTCATCTCTACATTCTTTTAATATTCTAGCATATACCTCGTCTGGACCAGGCGATTTATGAGGCTTCAGTTTGTTAATTACTTTAAGCACATCGTTACTAGTAATATTGATATTCATCAACATATTTTCTATACTGTCGTTATATACTTTATGAAATTCTGGAAACTGTGCTAGGTTTTCATTTGTGAATACGGAGCGAAAATGACTATTTAACGTACTACACATTTCTAACTCATCATCAGTCATTTCTCCTGTCGTAGTTTTAAGGGGACCTATTGTATCTCTAACCTTTGATTTATACAGTTGATAAAAAGCTTTGGGGTTATTTTTCGATTCGTTTGCTACCTTGATTTCATAATTTCTCTTTGCTTTCCTAATTTCTGTAGACACTACCATAATGACAGTAGACACAACCATAATAACAATTGAAACAACCATAACAACAGTTGACTTCACCATAATAACAGTAGACACTACCATAATAACAGTAGACACAACCATAATAACAAAAGATTTACCATAATAACAGTAGACACAAACATAATAACAAAAGATTTACCATAATAACAATAGACACAACAATAAAAGCAGTAGACTTTACCATAATAACAGTAGACACAAATATGATAAAAAGTAGACAAAACCACAATATCAGTAGACACAATCATATTAACAGTGGACACAACCATAATAACAGTAGACTCTACCATAATAACAGTAGACACAACCATAATGACAGTAGACACAACCATAATAACAGTAGACACAACCATAATATCAGTAGGCTTTATCATAATAACAGTAGACACACCATGATAACAGTGGACACAACCATGACAAAAGAAGACACAACCATAATAACAGTGGACACAACCATGACAACAGAAGACACAACCATAATAGCAGTTGAAACAACCATAATAACAGTAGACACAACCATAATAACAGTAGACACAACAATAATAACAGTACACTCATCCATAATAACAGTAGACACAACCATAATAACAGTAGACACAACCATATGAACAGGAGTCTTTACCATAATAACAGCAGACACAAGCATAATAACAACAGACTTAACCATAAAAACTGTAAACCCAACCATAAAAACAGTAGATATAATCATATTAACATTAGACACAACCATATTAAGAGTAGACACAACCATAATAACAGTAGACACAAACATAATAACAGTAGACACAACCATAATAACAGTGGACACAACCATGACAACAGTAGACACAACCATAATAACAGTGGACACAACCATGACAACTGTAGACATAACCAAAATAACAGCAGACTTAACCATAAAAACAGTCAACCAAACCATAAACACAGTAGACATATTCATAATAACAGTAGACACAGCTATAATAACAGTAGACACAACCATAATAAGAGTAGACACAACCATAATAACAGTGGACACAACCATGACAACAATAGACACAACCATAATAACAGTAGACACAACCATAATAATAGTAGACCTTACCATAATTATAGTAGACAAAATCATAACAACAGAAGACACAACCATAATAACCTGGAGACTTTACCATAATAATAGTAAACCCAACCATAAAAACTGTAGGCATATTCATAATAACAGTAGACAGTCAAAATAACAGTACACACAACCATAATAACAGTAGACCTAACCATGATATCTGTAAACATTACCAAAATAACAGAAGAAAAAACAAAATAACAGTAGACACAACCATAATAACAGTAAATTTGAACATAATAACGGTAAACACAACCATAATAACAGTAGACACAACCATACAAACAGTAGAGACAACCATAATAACAGTAGACACAACTATAATACCAGGAGGCACAACCATAATGACAGTAGACACACAAGCATAATAGCAGAAGACACAACCATAATAACAGTAGACACAACCATCACAACAGTAGATACACCCATAATAACGGTAGACACGATCATAATAACAGTAGACACAACCATAATTTCCGTAGACACAACCATAATTTCCGTAGACACAACCATAACAAACTGGACACAGCCATATTATCAGTAGACACACCCATAATAGCAGCAAGCACAACCATAATTGCAGTAGACATTACCAGTAAACACAACCAAAACATCAGTAGACACAACCATAATAACAGCAAACACAACCTTAATAACAGCAAACACAACCATCCTTGACCACCGAAGGGTCAAGACGTACCTGGCGCTCCTCTCAGAGCAGCCAGGTCAACTGTTATGTTGGCCCATACCAACCCCCTCCCCTGAACCCTCCTCCCCACCGGAATATCAACAAGTTCTCGCCGGAAGTTACAATTTCATTTAGGAAAGGAACGGAACCAGTGTTAAACAGAGGTGAACAGTGGTGAACAGTGCTTAAGCCAGTGAGAACAACTCAACAGTAACAGTCGTACCCAAGTTAACCTTCACACAGTGAGGTTCCAGGTACCCAGTGACAACAGCCAGTGAGACCCAACAACAACCAGCGATGTGTTAATCCGTCTACGACAGGAGGGCCTGAGACCACACCTCACTCATATAACACCATCTGTGAGGGAATTACTACACCACATGTCCCTCATAACACCATCTGTGAGGGAATTACTACACCACGTCAAGTCCCTCATAACACCATCTGTGAGGGAATTACTACACCACGTCAAGTCCCTCATAACACCATCTGTGAGGGAATTAATACACCACATGAGGTCTCTCATAACACCATCTGTGAGGGAATTACTACACCACATCAGGCCCCTCATAACACCATCTGTGAGGGAATTCCTACAAGACGTGATGCCCCTCATAACACCATCTGTGAGGGAGTTACTACACCACGTGAGGTCCCTCATAACACCATCTGTGAGGGAATTACTACACCACGTGAGGCCCCTCATAACACCATCTGCGAGGGAATTACTACACCACGCCAGGTCCCTCATAACACCATCTGAGGGAACTACTACACCACGTGAGTTCCTCCTAACACCATCTGGGAGGGATTTACTACACTACGAGTTTACTGTTCAACACCTACATTAATCTGTATGTTCACTGTATGTTCCTTTACCTTTCTCTAATGAAGGCTTTTGTTAAACCACCAATGTATGTAATAAGTCATTTATGTCCAATGTATATTTTCAGCCTTCGGGCTGCAGAATTTTTTCAATAAACCGTTAATTATTATTATTATTATTATTAATAGCAGTAGACATTACCAGTAACACAACCATAACAACAGTAGACAATACCATAATACCAATAAACACAACCGTAATAACAGTAGACATATCCAGAATAAGAATAGACAGCCATAATAACAGTAAACACAACCCGAATAACATTAGACGACCATAATAATGGTAGACACAACCAAAATAACAGTAGACCTAACCACAATAACAGTACACACAACCATAATAAAAGTAGATAAAATCATAATAACGGTAGACCCAGCCGTAATAACAGTAAACAAAACAATAATAACAGTAGAAACATCCATAAAAACAGTAGACTTTACCATAATAACAGTATACACAACCCTAATAACAGTAGACACAAACATAATGACAGTACACACAACCAAATAATAACAGTAGAAACAACCATAATGACAGTAGGCTTTACCATAATAACAGTAGACACAACCATAATAACAGTAGACACAACCATAATAACAGTAGACTCTACCATAATAATAGTAGACACAACCATAATGACATTAGACGACCATAATCACATTAGACACATCCATAATAACAGTAGGCACAACCATAATAACAGTAGAGTCTACCATAATAATCGTAGACACAACCATAATAACAGTAGTCACAACTATTGTAACTGTAGACACAGCCATAGTAACAGAAGACACAATCATAATAACAGTAGACTTTACCATAATTATAGTAGACAAAATCATAACAACAGAAGACACAACCATAATAACCTGGAGACTTTACCATAATAACAGTAAACCCAACCATAAAAACTGTAGACATATTCATAATAACAGTAGACAGTCATAATAACAGTACACACAACCATAATAACAGTAGATCTAACAATGGTATCTGTAAACACTACCATAATAACAGTAGAAAAAACAAAAAAAAACAGTAGACACAACCATAATAACAGTAGATTTGAACATAATAACGGTAAACACAATCATAATAACAGTAGACACAACCATGCAAACAGGAGAGACAACCGTAATAACAGTAGACACAACAAAAATACCAGGAGGCACAACCATAATGACAGTAGACACACAAGCATAATAGCAGTAGACACAACCATAATAACAGTAGACACAACCATCACAACAGTAGACACAACCATAATAACAGTAGACACAACCATAACAACAGTAGACACACCCATAATAACAGTAGATACACCCATAATAATAGTAGACACGATCATAATAACAGTAGACACAACCATAATAACAGTAGACTCACCCATAATTACAGTAGACACAACCATAATAAACGTAGACACAACCATAACAAATTGGACACAGCCATATTATCAGTAGACACAACCATAATAACAGCAAACAAAACCACAATTGCAGTAGACATTACCAGAAAACACAACCAAAATAACAGTAGACACAACAATAATAACAGCAAACACAACCATAATAACAGCAAACACAACCATAATAGCAGTAGACATTACCAGTAAAACAACCATAACAACAGTAGACAATACCGTAATACCAATAAACACAACCGTAATAACAGTAGACATATCCAGAATAAGAATAGACAGCCATAATAACAGTAAACACAACCAGAATAACATTAGACGACCATAATAACAGTAGACACAACCAAAATAACAGCAGACCTAACCACAATAACAGTACACACAGCCATAATAAAAGTAGATAAAATCATAATACCGGTAGACCTAACCGTAATAACAGTAAACAAAACAATAATAACAGTAGACACAACCATAATCACAGTAGAATTTACCATAATAACAGTAGACACAAACATAGTAACAGTAGACACAACAATAATAACAGTAGACAACCATAATCACAGTAGAATTTACCATAATAACAGTAGACACAACAATAATAACAGTAGACACAACCATAATCACAGTTGACTTTACCATAATAACAGTAGACACAAACATAGTAACAGTAGACACAACAATAATAACAGTAGACACAAACATAGTAACAGTAGACAAAATCATAATAACAGTGGACACAACCATAATAACAGTAGACACAATCATAATAAGAGTAGATTCTACCATAATAATAGTAGAGACAACCAGAATAACATTAGACGACCATAATCACAGTAGACACAACCATAATAACAGTAGGCACAGCCATAATAACAGTAGATTCTACCATAATAATCGTAGACACAACCATAATAACAGTAGTCACAACCATAATAACAGTAGACACAACCACAACAACAGTAGACGACCACAATCACAGTAGACACAACCATAATAAAAGTAGACACAACCATAATAACAGTAGACATAACCATAATAAGAGTAGACACAACCATAATCACAGTAGACACAACCATAATAACAGTAGATGCAACCATCATAACAGTAGACTCTTCCATAATAATAGTAGACACAACCATAATAACATTAGACGACCATAATAACAGTAGACACAACCATAATAACAGTAGACACAACCAAAGTAACAGTAGACACAACCACAATCACAGTAAAAACAACCTTAATAAAAGTAGACACAACCATAATAACAGTAGACACAACCATAATCACAGTAAACACAACCAAATTAACAGTAGACACAACCATAATCACAGTAGATACAACCAATATAACAGTACACACAACCATAATAACAGTAGATGCAACCATAATAACAGTAGATTCTTCCATAATAATAGTAGACACAACCATAATAACATTAGACGTCCATAATAACAGTAGACACAACCATAATAACAGTACACACCCAAAATAACAGTAGACACAACCACAATCACAGTAGACACAACCATAATAACAGTAAACACAACCAAATTAACAGTAGACACAACCATAATCACAGTAGATACAACCAATATAACAGTACACACAACCATAATAACAGTAGATGCAACCATAATAACAGTAGATTCTTCCATAATAATAGTAGACACAACCATAATAACATTAGACGACCATAATAACAGTAGACACAACCATAATAACAGTAGACACAACCAAAGTAACAGTAGACACAACCACAATCACAGTAAAAACAACCTTAATAAAAGTAGACACAACCATAATAACAGTAGACACAACCACAATCACAGTAAAAACAACCTTAATAAAAGTAGACACAACCATAATAACAGTAGACACAACCATAATCACAGTAGACTCTACCATAATTACAGTAGACAGCCATAATAACAGTAGACACAACCATACTAACATTAGACGACCACAAACATAGTAGATACAACCTTAATAACAGTAGACACAACCAAATAACAGTAGACACAACCATAATAACAGTAGACACAACCATAATAACAGGACATACAACCAAAATAAGAGTAGATACAACCATAATAACATTAGATACAATCATAGTAACAGTAGACGCAACCATAATTAGACACAACCATAATAACAGTAGACACAACCATAGTAACAGTAGACACAACCATAATAACAGTAGACACAATCATAATAACAGTAGACACAACTATAATAACAGTAGCCACAACCATAATTACAGTAGACACAACCATAATAACAGTACACCCAACCATAATAACAGTAGACACCTTCATAATAGTAGGAGATATTACCATAATAACAATAAACACAACCATAATAACCTTAGACATAACCATAATAACAGTAGACACAACCATCACAACAGTAGACACAACCATAATAACAGTGGACACAACTATTGTAACTGTAGACACAGCCATAATAACAGTAGACATCTCCCTAACCGTACATGAAGACACAACCGTAATAACAGCATGTGTGATAAAAGTCGACACATCTACTACAGCAGACAACCATATTTCTAAGCACAACCACCTAAGTAAATAAGCGTTTGTAGTAACAGTATACGGAAAATAAAAGTAAAAGGATCATAAAAGTTTCCGAAATGATTAGAGGAACCATTGTCACAACAGCTGAAACTCTACATTAACAAATACAACAATAACAATCACTCTATATATTATGTAAATACAAAAGTAGACATAATCATAACTGTAGACACAATCTAGGCAAGACAACCATAATAGTAGCACAATAAATGCATCCAAATCAGGAAATATAACTATAACAGTGGACACAACCGTAACAGTAGACACAACCACACTAGTAAACAATACCAGAACAGCAGCAACAATCATAAGAACAGCCAAAATAACAGTGGAAACGGAACGCACTTGTAGCAGCTGCAGTGGTCAGTGTAGTTAGGATAATGTCTTGGTAAGAGTGAACCTATCTGTCGCAGATTTTTTTTTTCTAGTAGCTGAAGTGAGGACAGTTAAGTTTATTTTTGGCGTTAAAATTTCGACAGGCAAACTATATGGCTCTGGGTTCCTCGATTTTTATTTTCGTAAACGCTAAAAATCGTAAATATATCAAGATGCCGCACTTACTAGCTCCATGACAAAGAAAGAGTAAGTTCGTGATAATTAACTTCATGTTACTCTAAAGTACGCGAGCCTCTGCTTATGTATATTTTGTCTTTATGCTGTAATAAATACGATTTTTGGTGGATGGTGTTTATGCCATGTTTTATGATAATACTAATACTGTATCTGTTACTTACCACGAGAAAATACTTGGTCCTGGGTCGCCTCATTTTGAACGCTGGATATTGTCAGTGTCACGGGAGTATCGCTGCCCACTGATTCTCTCACAATCAGTTTTCTTACGTTGGACTTTCTTCATGTGTGTGTGTGTCACATTTTCGTGCTTTTTCTTACTTTTGGTGCACTGTATAATTCCACGACTTTACATCGTACGCCAGCAGGGAGATGGTCTCTTTTTTCATGAACATGGATCAATGAATAACAACAAAAATTGCATTCCTGTCACATTCTTCAATTCAGACACACAAACTAAGTCGAAATTCATTTAAAAATATATAAACATAACTTATTTTCCCTTCAGAATAACCAATTTACTGTTTCATTGGTTTCAAGGCTTGGTTTATGTACATCACTACACTCAGAATGCCTTGGAAATTTCTGTAAAAACTTCTAATAATCTTTGATTCATTCCTTGGACTGATCGGGCAGCTGGAGAAATGAGAAGATATGTAACTCTCAAATCAACAGAAAGAAACCACAGTAATGACACGGAACGCAAGAGCTGTCCTCTCTACCGGGATGCTGGAGGGTGACTGAGGAAGCTTGGGAGAGAGGGGGGCCATGGATGCTGTGATGCTCAGACTGTGTCGCGCCCTGCTCCTCCCCTCTCTCTCTCTCTCTCTCTCTCTCTTTTCCCCTCACACCAGCACGCGCACTACTCCCTTTAACTCATATGCAAACTCTCACACACATAAGCGGGCATTTTCTCTGTCCTGCACTTTTTTCCAGTTTCCATTCTAACTCTCATTAATTTTACAATATCTATTGATATTTCATTTTATTCGTCTAATTGTCTTGCTGTTTGCCTCTTGTTTACTGCAGTCATGTCCAGTAAGATGAAGAGCAAGTGAGGGGCGCTCAATTAGCTATTCAATCTTCCACTGTTTCAGTAATGCAGCCCCGGCCATCTCGTGTCAATAATACTAACCGACCTTTTCCAGCAGTAGTGAAACAAGAAAAGCAGTAATCCAGACGTTGGTATTAGTTGTGCTTCTACCCACGAACGTCATCTCTTGGCGAACTCCGGTTTTATTGCTTTACGTGAGATACAATGATGAAACTTATATGACAAAGTCCTCGCAGAGAGAAAGTGCTTATAATGTCAATGATACACAAAGAGCCAGGTAGGAGTGGAACAGAGTGACTTATGAATTATAAACTGGATCTTACTACTAATATTATCACGTGATATTATGCAATATATGCTTTTAAGTGACATCATTTCGTATACAAAGAGAGCAGGGACCCAAATTCATTTTGCTCTCATCAAAAGTTCGCACTAATTGGCTATCTCTCAGCGTTATCAGCTGTTTGATGAGGTCACCTTTCAGAGCCACTTGAACATCATTTAATAAACTAATGGTCGTGTATCTCTTTTTAAACAAAATTAAGGAATTTTCCTATAATTGGCTATTAATTCCTGAGACATCTTCAGCGTGATATTACTTCTCAAACATATCAGACATGTTATATATATATATATATATATATATATATATATATATATATATATATATATATATTATATATATATATATATATATATATATGTATGTATATACATATATATATATATATTTTTTTTTTTTTCAGCAGTAAGGTAAATTTATCTGCCTTGATGAACCTGAACACACTGGCAAGTCATTCTTCATGGTGTTTTAGATGATAAAATCAGTTTGGGCGAGTGACGTCCCTACCAATGTAACAATGTTTGTAACATTGTGGTAAACATGTTGGATTAAAGATGACAGCATTATTGAAAGGAAAAGTAAAATAGTCACATAGTTCACTCCAGTCAGTTTACTTGGCTTTATTTTTTTGGTGACAATGTTTCCAACTAATGCTGCAAACTTTGTCTTGTAATTCTCACAACATTGTTGATAACCAAATTGCTAACAAATGCTACCGACAATGTTGCGTTAGTGTGGATCCACTTCAATGTTCCGACGTTCATTCAGTCACCTACTGTAGATATTGATCCATTGTTACACATTGTTGAAGATGTGTAAATATAAAGTTCAGTAAGATAGTGTTGTTTACCTTGTTAAAAATCACGAATGAAATGAAAAGATGTCTCACCACACCAGGTAAAGCTGTAAAACCTTGGATGAATCAGAAAAACAAAACAGGTAGACACTGTTAGGACTGTGTATCACTAACGATCATATACATAAACACGCCCTTGCTGAAGAAGACACACTTGTAATAATATTCCCAACATTATCTTACCTTTTTTCTCATAAAATGAGCTGCCAACATAAATGAAGCTAATTCAACGGATTCAGTGGACATCACATAGCCAGTAATGCTGTAGTGATCGATTTTCTTATTTTATTCTGTTGTATGACCTGCAGCCATTGACTTTATCCTGGGAATTAGAATAGCGTTTTCCCCTTCCATATTTTCTTACACTAACGACCTAGCAAACACCACCATATCATAGTTACGAAGACAGAAACTGAAATTAGTTACCATATTAAAGAACCGAGAAAGAAAACGTTTTGGGGGTATAATTTTTTAAAGAAAGTTTTGCCAAAAAAGCGCTGACAATTCCAAAAAAACACGTGGAGCAAGAACCCCCCAAAATATGAGAAAACAAACGGCTTAACAATGGAGGCTGTAGGAATATGAAGTCAAGGTGACAAATGATTTTGTGCAGACAACCCAACATAACAGAGTTTATAAGTTCAAACATTATATCAAGAACTGAGCAAGAATAATTATGAGTACAGTGCTCATAATACAATTGCTAGAGCCTGATATATATATCAGCATATACCTAGATCACGCGCACCTACAGTGATTTACGTGCATATATATATATATATATATATATATATATATATATATATATATATATATATATATATATATATATATATTTCATGTAAATCCACAATGAAAACGTGGATAAGATAAATCTTGATAAAATCACACGGGAGAATGGAAACAACGGAGTACCTTAGCTTTCGTCTTTATTCAAGACATCTTCAGAGGCAACTGGATTACATGGACAGAGAGAGGCTTAAATATACAGGGTGACCTAAAAACATGAGGTCAGGTCAAAATGATGACATCCACTAATCCCCACACCAACACAAACGTAGAGGAGCTTAAGAGAAGGGTGGTGACGTGACTAGTCAAGTCAGGTCAGAAAAAAGGGGACCCACAAAATAACTATCATACATCTAGATCAAAGGTTTTTAAAGCATTTTTAACCTTGGGCCACTGACAAATAAATTTATGTAACATATTATCAGTTTTGAACTGACCATCACTAAGGTTTATTGATTTTAATTCCTTAATCAAACTAGCTTCAACCAGAAGTCTTTCTGTGACACGAGATGATTTGAAAACTTCTAAGCTTTTTTCCCAAGCAATGGGGTGATTATTATTCCTAACATGAACGAACAAGGCACTGCTTTCAGATGCAGTTCTAATATTATACTTATGTTGTTTGATTCTGAGCTGCAGTGTTTTTCCTGTCTGTCCTACATAATTACAATTACATTTGCTACATGGAATACAATACACACTACCATTTACATTCAAACTTGGGCTATTCCTTATTAACATATTAGTAATGGTTGAGTCATACTTGAAAACAACATTAATATTTAGAAGCTTGAGGGACCGAACTAACGGGACAAATTCATTACGATAGGGCAGAGTCAAAATATTCTTAAGTGTAGGAACTTGTCTGGTTTGAGAGGAATGAAGGGATTTTTTAGCCCTATTAAAACAACGATCAATAAACGCAGAAGGGTACCCAAGTTTATGTGCAATAGAACGAATGTGTTTCAATTCATCGTCAATAAATTCAGAGTCACAAATACGCAGACATCTTAAGAACATAACAGAAAAAACTGACATTTTGGTAGACTCAAGGTGATTCGATAAAAAATGAATGAAACTGTCTACCTGTGTGGGCTTTCTATATACCTTGAATTTATAGTTTTGGCCATTTCTCATGATAAGCATATCAAGAAATGGAAGGGATTCATTTATTTCTCTTTCAATTTTGAACGTGATACTAGGGACAATATTATTAAGTTTGTCTAAAAATTCAAATGGGTCACTGTTTTTAGGCCAAAGACAAAGAACATCATCTATATATATATATATTTTATATATATATATATATATATATATATATATATATATATATATATATAATCAACACCTCAACCCGCCAGGATTCGAACCCACGGCCCACAAGCCTATGACTGTGACAGGGTCACAGTCATAGGCTTGTGGGCCGTGGGTTCGAATCCTGGCGGGTTGAGGTGTTGATTGTATGTAGAAGTCCGCGTGCTTTATTGGGCTAATGAAATATATATATATAGATATATATATATATATATATATATATATATATATATATATATATATATACATATATATATATATATATATATATATATATATATATATATATATATATTTTTATATATATATATATATATATATATAAATATATATATATATATATATATATATATATATATATATATATATATATATATATATATATATATATATATAATCAACGACCTCACCAGCCTTTACTCCTGGCATCCACATAAGCAGCACGGGCAGTTCTCAATGAGAGGTTCACGGCGCCATCAGCTCGATGAACAGGCTTTGTGTGAAATATCACATAGTCTAGAACTGCTTTTAGTGCTCTTGTGGTATGATCGGTAGCGTTCCCTGGTCCCATGCATTAGGTCCAGGGTTCGAATCCTGGCTGGTGAGGTCATTGATTATATGTTCAAAGTCAGCATGTTATATGGACTAAAAATGAAGTATACATGGGACCTCGTGTTTCATACCAGCTGGATTCGGTAAAATGCTACTGACATCCACATAAGCAGCACGGGCAGTTCCCAATGAGAGGTTCACGGCGCCATCAGCTCGATGAACAGGCTTTGTGTGAAATATCACATAGTCTAGAACTGCTTTTAGTGCTCTTGTGGTATGGTCAGTAGCATTCCTTGGTCCCATGCATTAGGTCCAGGGTTCGAGTCCTGGCTGGTGAGGTCGTTGATTATATGTTCAAAGTCCGCGTGTTATATGGACTAAAAATGAAATATATATATATATATAATAATATATATATATATATATATATATATATATACTGTATATATATATATATGTATATATATATATGTGTACTTTATTTCCCGTTAAGTTTTACTATATATAATACTAACAGAAACAAAACTAAGACAGAGTCAAAAAATATAAGTGTAAATAGTACCCAGGTTCATGAAAACTCATTTGCTCAACAAATATACACTAATTTTGTTGCAGGAGAACAAAAAACGTTGTCCTCGTTGGAATCATGATAAATCCATTATTAAGTGCACTAGGTATTTCAAGTGTGTTTTCCTGAGATGATGATGATTGTTTTTTTTTACGGGGATTAGCCCACCCGAGCACAGGTCACTGACCCACATCGGGGCCTGGGGGGCGAAAATGTAATAATAATAATAATAATAATAATAATAATAATAATAATAATAATAATAATAATAATAAAGACATACAAAAATAAAAAAAAAGAGATCACGAGTGAGAAACATTATATGTATGTTGTACTGTCAAAGTAAGAGAAACAATTGAGACCCTGCAATAGTGTGTAAATGAGCCAGAAAATCAGATCAGCAACCTGGACTTGGTCACAACATTTGTGGTGCCATATGGCAGTAGGGTCTACTATCAGACAATACATTACGCTTCCAATATCTTTCCAGATGGTAGTACCTCCCTGTTTGGTAGCTGCCTGCTACCTACTACCTACCTGCTACCTATATAACCAGATAGTTATGTTTATCTTTGTTTTATGCCACTCATATGTATCTTTATGAATTACGCACACTTAAAGAGTTTTTAAACGTGAGTAATGGACAGATCTTTAAATAACAATAACTTAACAATAAAACACTGTACTGTGTATTCTTCTCGGAACCTAGTGGGCTAGATAATACAGGTGGAATACATTTCTTTCCTGTTTCTAAATAAAGAAGACCCTTTATGGAAGAGTCTCGCAAATGATATATTGTAAAGTTAGAGAACATGAAGGGGACACTGGTACCTGGTATTGTTCATTATGCATATGCTAACAACATGGTGGCCAGAAACTTACCCCAGGCAGAAGTGTAGGGCGAGCAGGAGTCAGCATACGTAAGAAACATGCCGAAAATTTTAAATACAGACGAAGAGTACTGAAATGATTTCCTTTCCCTCCCCCGCCTCGTCTACCACCGTACTGCTCTTGTGATATGCATAAATTAAAATATACAGCAAATAAGCCAGTGAAATACAGACACAAATTATTTAGGCCACAAGTGTCACAGGTGGCCACGTCATCAACTTTACGGCCACTTAAGACCGACGAGTGAGGACTAATGGCATTCTAAAGAAAAGTTTGTTTACGCTTTCGGTTTCTGTTTATGAACTTGAGGAAGAGAGAAACAATGACTTGTCCAACAAGTTCTAGCAGGAGGATGTGTTGCACATACTGTACAATGTTAAGAGGAAGTACTGGCACTCATAACGACGTGATACTGGTTTAATGCGCCCTCATTCTCTAAGTCTGTGATAGCGAACATTTTATGGTTGTCTTGCTACTTTAGATGACCAATAGTTGTCTACATATTTACCATAATTATCAGTACTGTAATTAGACAGATATAAATTTTATGCAATGGGCATACAAAGTTAAAGATTTTGTAATTGTCTTTTCGTCATCCAACATCACCGTCTCAGAAAATAAATATGTATAACGATTCATCAGAGAAAGCCATCTTAATGTTACATGGAAATAAGCGTGGACCATTATGAATAAAATAACTTGGACATTACTAGGAAACGGACCGCCATTAAGTGTCGTCACTTACGAAGTATTGTCGCACGTGGCTGGATGACAGTGATTGCCGGATAAGTGTTGGCCGTCTGTGAGGATTTTGTAAAAAAATTAAGTTGCATGTGTTATAGGTAAGATTAAGGAGGTATTGGCCCAGTCAGTACAATGAACAAGGCATTGGATTCCTGGCCTGTCCTAACACTGTATTTATGCTGATTAAATCTGGTTATAAGATCTATGCCCGCGTGACCTAACAAGATCATAATACATTCTCTGCAAGGAGCCTTGTAAATGCATCCACTTGCATTGCTGAGGGAGTTCTTAATTAACATTTATTTTGCAGTGAAAGAATTACTAATCGTTAAATCTACGTTCCATGTTTTCAGTTGTAGAGGAATTTAAAATAATTTTTTTTAAATGGTAATACTAAAGAGATTCTTATTGTTATGAGGAGGTTTAAGATGACTTCAATAAAAATATTTCTTAGCGATGTTAAGGAGTTTGTCTTCTATGTTACCCATACTCTTACAATCTGCCTCACTTCAAAAGCTGGTCATTTACGATTATTTTTAATTTATTTCTACTCTAATTTTTTCGCCTCCTAGGTCCCGTTGTGGGTCAATGACCTGTGTCCGGGTGGGCTATTCCTCGTAAAAAGAAAAAAAAATCCACAGATGAAAGGTTCAGCAAACGCCTTCAAATGCAAACTAAAATTGTACAGTCTAAGACGACGAAAGGCTTTTTAACAGCACTTCCCAGCCAACAGAAAAGACTGGATTTAGATTTTTTCGAGTGTAATTCCTGTACATACAGTAAAAAGATTATCTCCACAATATTTTAAACAACTTTCAGAAGCTGTTTGCGAACTTAAGGGCTGTTCAACCATCAGCCAACTTAATTTTTTTTCTAATTCTTTTATGAGACACAATGTTAGTACAACCGCAATCAGACTTACAATTTAAGAGTAGAGAAGAATACCCAGAATTTTGGACATCCAGTGGAATCAGAATAATTTCCTCTCTTGGAGGAAACTTAAAAGGTAATAAGTTCATGCTTTGGCTCTACTTACATGTGTGAAGTCGTATTTTCAACTATAAAGATTTTTAAGTCAAAATATAAATCACGTTTCACTCAAGATCACCTAAATGAATGCATAAGTGTACCACTAATAAATAATACTCTGGGTATTCTTAAATTAGTAGAAGGAATGCCGTGCTAGGTTTTCATCAAGGGTAAATTAATTGTTTGTTAGTATGTTATAATACTGTACTATAAATAGTATATATGTCGTACGGGAACTCTACGCAATTTCTGTAGCATCAGTTTGTGCAGTAAGGAGAAGATAAGAAATAAAGTCAATTTTAGACATTAAAGACGTGTCCCTTAACCTAAAAAAGCATCCTCACCCTTAAGATGCTTAAGCCCTTAAAGTTACATGCTCTAGCAGTGCCTGGTGCGGATTCAGCTGGGAGAAGGAGTCACAAACCTGCTACCCTGCACTAAGAACAGGACAATAAGAGGTCAAATTTACGAGAAACAGCTTTCTCATTCTTAATTCATATTTTTTTTTTAAGGGGAATAGCCCCCCAGGCACAGGTCATCGACCCACAACGGGGTCTGGGGCGAAAAAATAAGAGAAACAAATAAAAATAAAAGAGAAAAAGACCAAGTTAATTTACACCACGAAGATGCCGGAAAACCATCTTTTTAACGTGAGACATTGTTTGAGTATGGAAACACAGAAGAAGGCAGAGCATTCTACAGCTTGGCTGTGTGAGGAAAGAAAGATTGATTATAACTGGTTATTCTAGTGTGACCGACTTCCACACAGAAATGGTGGGCACCGCGGCAAGACGAGTGTTACGAGACCACGGCCTTGCCGGCGGTACACAGGGATGCCAAATCCACGGAAAATTGCCCGTCAAAGTACCATGCAAAAGAAATGGAGTGAAGCAACATTACGGCGAAGAAAAAGGGAAGAGAGATTATCAACTAAAGGAGGAGAGTTAATAAGACGAAACGCCTTTGATTCCACCCCATCTAACAGATGGACAGCAGAAGAGCCACTCCAGATATGAGAGCAGTTCTCCAAGCTTGGACGAATGAATCCTTTATAAACTTGAAGCAACTGCACGGGAGTGAAGTAGCTACGGCATCTGCACAGCATTCCCAGCTTTCGGGAGGCAGTTTTACCAATGAATCATTTAATTTAAATAAATAAGAGGACAAAGTATAATTCATATGTATATGTGTGTGTGTGTGTCGGTGATACTTACAATTTATATTTTTCCGTACAATTTAATTATATTTTTCGTTAATAACCAGGTATATGTATTAACCTTCATTAAATAAATTCTTCATGAATCACAAGAAAATTTAGAGGTATTTAAACTAGAATAAGAGGAAGAAGCTCGCAAAGCAGAGTTTATGGAATATATTCAACTCGCAAAATTTGCTGATAAGATTTATTTTAGAGCACCGAAAATCCTAAGAGTTACAAGTCGAGCTCCAATGACAAGGCCCCTAAAACATTCACAGAAGCATAGAGGAACAAAACCTAATAGGAAGATGTACTACTTCAATATTTGCATAATATAGGGACACTACAGAAAGATGCTACTTTAATGACAAACATTTCTGGATAAATATTCGCATGCACTTCCAGAAAATCACCACAGCAAACAGGAATAAAACCAAAGATGCTGCCACAAACACCTAAGGCCATGTCTATTACTCCTAAGATAGATGAAAACAAATGGTGTTGTATTCACCACTCCAAGACACATATTACTGAAAATTGCAAAAAAGCCCAACAGTCAGGGGGATAGGAAGATTAGCGCCTAAGTCACACCGACCTAGGATAACCAGTAGCCCAAAAGTTAACAATGCTTCCAAAACACCTTCTCTAAAAGCAGTTTTCAATAAATTGAAGCTGCATACAGTACAAGTGAGGATAAGCAAGAATCATTAGTCTCTATCTATAGACACAAGGGCTTGTGCCAACATCCTTTCGCTTACATCATGTACTGAATTAAGGAGACAATATCCACCCACTAAATAGAAATTATGACCATCAGAATGGTGATCTCTCTGGAATATCAGGAGACCAATTATATTTTGTGGGGTAGTTACTTTCCCAATTAGATTTCCAAAATCTAGTAAATCTTTCATAGTAGCTTTCTATATAACAATTAAATTCTCTTTGCCTTCCCATGGATTACTGGGTCTACCTACTATAAAAGCTAATAACATAGACATGCAGCCTAGAAGTATTATTCAAAATTGCTTAAGAGAATAACTGCAATGTCTTCCTCACGTCCTCTGCTTCACGCAAGTGTTATCGTGGTAACTACTCAGACTCGCACAAATGGTTTGACAGCTTAAGTGACACTAAGAGTGATAAAAAGCCGAACTGGACCTTAGTGCCGGCTGTACTGACCGGTGGCCAACGGATAGGCATTCAAGAGCTAACAAGGATTTCAGTCCGGTTACCAAATATAAGTGAGGGAACGAATGTGGTATGTATGAGTGAAAGTGCTTGGGTGAAAGGCATGGCGCTTAAAGCTACTCTGAGAACAGTTAGTCAAACAGATATTCTTGTTCTCAATCGGACAAGATGACTCATTACATTAAAAAGGATGTTATGATAAACATTTAGCAGAGGATCCACTCAAATTATCTGTAGGCACCGCTCAAGGGGCTCAATCAGGGAACTTAAATTAACAAAACGAAACCAAGTGCTTATCCTTGCACTTTAAAGTAATACTATAAATCATCCTCAAGGCAAGTTTGAATTTATACATTTACTTGCAGAATTGAGAGAAGGTGCAGCGTTACCAATAGAACCTCTTGCAAAAATAATTCTATCAAAGCATTACATTCCACTGAAGGAAGATACACATCCTAGTTATATACAGGCTTACCGGTTGCCACATAACCAACATAAAATATTTGATAAAACGATGAATGAAATGCTAGATCAATATGTAATTGTACCCTCCTCATCACTTTAGAATTCATCCCTCTGTTTAACCCTTAAGAAAGAAGGAGGACGGAGACCAGGCAATGAATTTCGGCGAGTCAACGAAGTAACAATACCAGTCTTGAGAGACTTACTATAGTCTCTCAATAGTTAATGCCATCTTCAGCAATCTTGATGTACTTAAAGGGTACTGGCAAATAACTCTACATGAGATGTCATGAGAAATAACTGCTTTCAGTACACCCCTCTGACATTTTTAATTAATCAGAATGCCTTTCGGGTTGAGGAATACACCTCGCAAATTTCAAAGAATGATAAACACTTTGTTTACAGATATAAAGTGCAAATCCGTATCTGCCTACCTAGATGGTCTAATCATCGTGAACAAGGATCTACAAAAAAACACGGGAAGTATTTAAAAAAACTTCGCATGGCTGGTTTAAAGGTCAAACTCTCAAAGTAAGAAAATTTTAAATATTGAATTCAATTTCTAGGACATGTAGTAGACAATAAGGTAAAGGCTATAATTGAATTGCCCCAGCCTAAGAACGTAGTTCAAATTCGTAGTCTGTTCGGACTTTCCAGATACTACTGATATTCCATAAAGGGGTATGCTACCCTAGCTTCACCTCTTTCCAAACTCCTACGGAAGAAAGTATAATTCAGATGGAATCAAGAGCAAGAAACAAGTTTCACAACACTCAAAAGAGCTCTCACGAATGCCCCAATCTCACCTTTCCTGACTGCTATCAACTATTTACCATGTGCATATCCACCTCTGGCTTGGGACTAGGTGCCATGCCCATGCAATCAGATCCCAGAGGATGATGACCTATGCAATCTATGTGCTAAATAATACAGAGACACGTTACTCATTTACGCACCTGTAGTGGGCTCTTAAACATTTTGAGCCCTCATCTTTGGGTTGCGGATAACGATACACGCAGACCACACAGCAGTGACGGGGTTATTTCACGGGAAGAACATTTCTGTGCGCCTTGCCGGTTGGTATTGACCATACAAGAATAGGCAAGTGCATTCAAATATTTTCCAGGTCGCACAAATGTAGTCGCCTATACTGTACATTATCAAGAAATATAGCTCCTCTGACGTTCGTCTTGAATACCCACAAAATGTTCTATACTACTGAGGGTATACACAAACACTTGTTATCTTAAAAGTAGGTTCTATTCTCGTACGGGAGATATGTATATATACAGAGGGACCCAGGAGCTCGCTTCCACACCACAAAGACTTTGTCTTCACTCTCTATGTATTACTGCGCGCTGGGATGTACAGATGCCAGCATTCACAAGCTGAATACATACAATGTAAATATGATAATTTATATACATAATATGGTGCACAATAAATGGGAATATGACATAGAATTAATACATGTTCTGTAATACTTTACTATACATAATTAATGGAGTAATATAAGAGTAATGTAATAATACACAGCTGAAGGTACTACTTTGTGTCCATATCATACAGCTCCCGTCACCAACCTCTCAACATTTACCCTCCAAACCCTAAGGAAACAACAATATAAGCATCCATTATGGTCCAAGGTAATTTATGCTTTAGAATTGGGAAACGAAGTAAATCTTCCCCAATGTTCTCTCCCTTTCAGTTTGAGCTGCAACAATGTGTACGCCATGGCTTAAAGAAAATCCACAAGACAATGAAAAAAATCTCAAATTGTTAATACCTTTCTCCTTGAAAGAGGAAATACTCACTCTGATACTTGATGCACCCCAAGCAGGGCATCCAGGACGAGATAGCTGTCTCACAGAGGCCAGAAAAAAAAATATATTGCACAGCTATGTGAACTGACATAGAACAACACATTGCTAAATGCTTATCTTATGCCCAGCACAAAAGCACTACAATAAAATCAGCTATAATATTAGAATACCGATAGTGATAGATCTATTGTAGGCTAGGATAATTATGCACTTAAAAACGTCTAAATATGCATGCAAGTATGCAGTAAAAACTGGTAAAATATGCACTAAAATATGCACTTATTCCGAAGGAAATTAATATTAGCAGTAATAAGTTAACAATTTTAACTTATTAGATTTAATAATATAACTTATTTTGCAGTAATTTACCCCAAAGAGTTTACTTTCCCACAAACGCTGTGGCTGAGTGAGACCTTGTCATAAAGGATTAAATTAAAGAACACAATGTACTGACAAAATAATTTGCTTGATAATACAGAAAAACACCAATACATTTCCTTATATTAACTGAATGTAGGAATTTGCTACTTTTAAGGTATGTAGCCTAACCTTGTTCAAAATCAATTCTTAAATAACTCCCAAGCTGTCTATGAAAGTGAATTGCATTTGATTACAACATGGTGGAGTAGATTTTCAAACACAAACTTTCGCCTGTTGTCAGCAAGAATGCATTTGTACTGTGAAAACACTCGTTCAACATCGCACGAAACGATAGGAGCATACTGTAACTTAACTATGTCTGACAGCTCAAGTTCTCCTTGAGTGGTAGCATCAAGAGAAGAATTGCTTTGCAATATCTTACTGATTTTCTTGAGTCGGCTGTAACCTTTGTTTTTAGCAAGAACCTGGCTGATTTTTTCAAAGTAATCCTTCTTCTCAAGGTGACTCAAAGAATCAACAACTCCTTGTACTACATCCATGCTGCTCTTTAGAGTTAGTCCTTCTTTCTCCAACTTGAGGATTGCAGAGGAAATACATGCTAAGTTGGCTCTGATGAAAATTA
Organism: Homarus gammarus; assembly: GCA_958450375.1. NCBI lineage: Eukaryota > Metazoa > Arthropoda > Malacostraca > Decapoda > Nephropidae > Homarus > Homarus gammarus. The sequence continues at coordinate 1,436,241 of CAUDMG010001311.1, forward strand.
GATCCTCCCGCAAGCCATCCATCTTGAGTACATTTTGTGCTTCCTTCATATGTACAGATGCTGTGGGATCAAATGATTCAACTACACACTTGACAGTTTCAAAATTGTCAGCATAGTACAATGCCGCCTCGATCCAGGTGCCCCATCTAGTCACTATTGGTGAAGGAGGAAGTGGCACAGTATCAGAAATTTGTCGAAATCTCTCTTTGCAACTCGGTGCTTTCAGAAATACCTTCTTCACAGTAGAAATCAACACATTCCCATCAGGCATAACTGCACGAGCTAATTCAGCAACCCTGTGCAGGCCATGGGCTAGACAAGGCACATGAATCATTTTTGGAAACAGAATTTCTAGTCCTGCCATACATTTAACCATATATGGGGCTGCATCAGTGCATACAAGAAGTACACGATCATACTTGATGCCATCCACCCATAATAATCCCAAGGAATCAGTGAAAAATGCATCTACATCTGTTGTCTCATCCAATGATACCCAGATGGAATTATCACCTACCTTCTCTCTCAGTCTATCTAAAGTTTCATTGTATAGATCAGGAACATAATTTTTTCTCAGTGTTGATTCACTTGGCACTTTTTGATCCGTGTACTTCTCTAAGAATAAGACCAGTTCCTTGTTGTTCAGCTTATTCAATGGTATATCAGCAGAGTCCAAGGCTCTACAAAATCTTGATTAAACTGAGAATGTTTCGGCCCAGGCCGAGACAATGTTGTGGGGAGCAGTGCCTGTTGTTTGGCACTCGTTTTGGCTTCATTTTTCATGGCATGCTTTGCAGTTTGAATATGTTGCTGCACTTGAAATTTCTTGGATGAAGAAACCACGACCTCACAGTATTTACAAAATAATACTTGGCCATCGGTGGTGAAGTCATTGTATACATTTACCAATGCATTAAGAGTACTGGAGAGCGATTTCTTAATCTTAGGCTTCTTGCAGTGCTCAACCTGAAACAAAACAAAAGCACGTTCTGTATTTCCAAAGCCAATCTCACTAAGGCCTATCTTTTATTCCTGCAGCTTAAGGATGTAGGCCTCCTTTTAAGCTAAAACCAAGTGATTTAATTCATCTGAGGGAGGATTCGCATGGTGTCTTTATAAGAGTATGCTTAAAATAAGAGACAAGTTTCTGATTTAAATACCCCAACATTATTAAAATACAAGCAAATCAAAGTGATAATTTCAGTGGGAAGATGAGGGATACAGAATTCACACAGCTACTGTACCTGCTCACCAGGAAGCACAGACGGAACTGATGGAGCCTGACAGTGACAACCCTCTGTACTAGGGTGTGTCAATTTTGTCAACATGTTAAAAATCAAATTTGGTAGTCAAAATATTGTGCCTCTTTATGTCTAAACTTGAAATTAGCAAACAAAAATGAATTGAAATAACCCTCACCTACATCAATTATACCTTAAAGTTTCAAATATCAGTATTTCAACAAATTAATGAGACTTGATTAGAATTATTCACTTGATATTAACTAATCTCATGTAAGCATATGGATTATGGAGTATTTTATGGTTCTATAGCTTGTGTACAATATGCATGTCAGAACATGAACATGAACAGGCTCTCCGTGTGGGACAGTTTAATTCTTGTTTTGACTTGCACCAAGCGTGAGGATAAGGCGCCCGGCTCACTCTCCTTCTAGATATCATAGACGGTGGTTTGCTCTCATTGCACTTGCACCTACTCTACCAGACGAATTCTACATTTTAATTATTGTAAGTAGGGCATATTGATTGTCGCAGTTACTTATATCATTGTATAAAACATTATGTTCTAAGAAATTATTATGTTATTTCTGTTACAGCATTTTTGATAAACAAATTGATATTTTTTGAAACAACAATTGAATTATGAAACATTGAAATATTTTTCTATTTGTCAGATAGTGTGAAGATGTCAAAATTGAAGACAAGAAGTCAGTTGTCAACCCACTTGAGCCTGCTAGTTGGTAAAGGGAAGGAGCTTCCTGTATCAGAACTTCCAACAGTGAGAGACATGCTAAGATTAGGGTTACTCCTTCGAGAAAAAAATGCAAAGGACAGAAGGAACTATACAGATAAAGAACTCATAAATGACATGATAGTCCCTCTTCTGCATCAATGGACAAAAGCTAATGCACTATTCAAACCACCTGTGATTAATCAGTGTCGAACTATTGAGCTAAAACTAACGAAATTATGGCACAAAGCAGTTGAAACATCACTTGGTAAAGGAAACTTGGCCAGGAAAAATGAATTTCTGCACACACTTGATACTCTGTTTGACATTTTGACCTGCAAGTGCTCCATACAATTATGTTCTGAATCCAACTGTTCTCACTCAGGTAAGAGAGAAAATAATTCCCACATTGATTGTGGTTGTCCTCGTGAAAAGAAGATCCCTGTTTTAGAGCTTGAATTTATAAAGGCACAGAGGACAAAGGCAGAAGGCCAAGGAAGTATGCAAATGGGTTCAATAGATTATTCAGAAACAAAGAAGCAGATTGCTAATGCCAAGAAGAGAGAACAAATCCGAGAGAGGGAACAAAAGAAGAAAATGAAGAGTGAAGAAGCCATCCAAAGAGAGGAAGAGCTGTGTCAAGATGTTTATCACTTCTTTGATAGTTCTTCTGATGAACAGGAAGCAACATCAGATGATAGTTCCAAAGAGCCATCTGAACCTTTACCAAAGAAAATGAAATACAACACAAGAAATATTTCAAACATTGCTTTAGCTAGTATTCCCCACCATGCTGGACTTCGTGAGGCTGCAGAAATTGCAACTGCCGCTTGGATAGATGCAGGCCTCATCAGCCGAGAGGATGTATCTTTGGTGATAGATCATAATAAAATTAGAAGAGCACAAGAAAAAATAATGAAGGAAATATCTGATCAGCATGAAAAAGATTTAAGCGAGGGAGGGCTCTCCTGTCTTTTGTTTGATGGAAGAATAGATGACACAAAGTTTTGCTAGAAGTAGAGGGAGCGAACAGAAAGTTTCCAGGTCTCATCAAAGAAGAACACTACTCTGTCTGTTCTGAGCCTGGTGGTCGGTTTTTGTTTCACTTTGCTCCCGAAACTGAAGTAGAAGGGAAGAAACATGCAGAGGTCATTGTTGATCATATTTTATGTTGGGTTCAGGAGAGAGGACTTGGCAGTTCACTGCAGGCTGTTGGTGGAGATTCAACTGCAGTGAACACCGGATGGCAGGGGGGTGTAATGACGCATTTAGAGAAAAAACTAGGAAGAAGACTTGTTTGGATTGTATGTGATTTACATACAGGCGAGCTACCTCTTCGTCATCTCATCCAGGAACTTGATGGTCCTACAAAGAGCAACAACAAGTGGTCAGGTCCCCTTGGCATCATGCTGGATGAAGCAACACAACTAGAAATAAATACAACCTTTCCAAAGGTCGAAGTTGGCCCTCCCCTTCCGGCGTTGTCTGAAGGAGTCATCAAAGATCTCAGCACAGATCAATCCTATGCTTATCGTATTGCCCAAGCAATAAGATCAGGAGAAGTGCCTCAGTCATTGGCTCTCTTGGAGATTGGACCTGTCAGTCACAGCCGTTGGTTAACTACAGCTCTTCGTTTCTGCAGGATTTGGATTTCCAAACACGAATTGAAGGGCAAAGTGCTGAAGAATTTGAGGTTAATTGTTGAATCTATTATTGGAGTTTATCTTCCCCAGTGGTTTAGTGTGAAACTTAATCCTATGTGGGTGGTTGGGCCCAATCACCCTTTGTTTCAATTGCAGCTAGTAAGAACACAGAGGAAGGTAGTGAGGGACATCGTGTTACCTGTGGCAAGAAGGTCCGCTTGGTATGCTCGATCAGAAGCAGTTTTGCAAGCAATGCTTTGCAGTCAATGTACCAATCTCCGAACCGAGGCTGTAGAAGTCATTCTAAAGATTAGAGGAACGCTAATAGATGACGACCAGTTGGGAGACTGTTCGTTTCATTCAAGAAAAGCTCCCCCAATAAACGTCAATGCCACCAAATTGTCAGAATTGGTTGACTTGAGTTTGGAAGTCTTAGAGCCACCATTGACAACAAGTCTAACTAGCCAAGAATTGAGAAACCTTAAAGAGACTCCAATGCAGGTGCCGAAGTGGCCTTCCCACACTCAAAGTGTGGAGAGATGTGTGAAAATGGTCACAGAAGCAGCGGGCCATGTTTACAGCCACGAGAGGCGAGAAGGTTACATCAAAGCACAAATAGCAAGCAGACTACTGATGACAAGAAACCAAAGCAAAGAGAGTATGAAGGCATTGGTTACTTTCAAATAGACTACGGATAATAAAATATAATAATTTGAAACTTGAAACAGTAACATGTGTGCAAACGCTGGTTATGTTATAAATTCACAAATGTGTACATTTAAAAATCCATTTGATGTAGGTAGGACTTATTATAAAAAAAAATTTATGCCAGAATATTGTTTTGCATGCTTAAAGACTACAATAAATTGCTACCAAATTACTCGATTTTCAATTTAGCCAGTTCACCCCCTAAATTGACACACCCTACTCTGTACCCTGGTGCTTCACATGTCCGATGCACGAATGAATCACGTACAGTTGTCCCGCGTTCACTGACCAGCAAGTTACGGCCTAGCCATCCACAGGCTATTGAGCCGTATAAACGTCACTATCTATGGCCCTTATGATTATTATGAGACTTATGAGTAAATTATGACTTAAAGTACTATAATATATATATAATACTTATCAATTTATCATAAATACCAAAGAACTTTTCAAGAATATGCCGTATGAAAAGAAAAGTTACAAATATGCACTTAAGCTCAAAAATAGTTAAAATATGCATTTGCATATGCACATACGCAAATGCATAATTATCCTAAGCCTAAATCAAGAAGCCATTAAAACTCAACCTACTGTATATCTTAGTGTGTGTAGACCACTTCTCTTGATGAGTGGTTCTTGCACCATTAGATGAAAAAACAGCTGAAGCAGTGGCTTATGCCCTAGTCACGCACGTATTCTGCCCATTTATAATGCCCAAAGTGTTACTCTTAAATAATGGAGCCAAATTTAAAAATATACGTCCAGAAGAAATATGCCGACAGTATGATATTACACAAATTTTCACAACTGTCTACTACTTTGTCTGAAATGGGCTGATATAGCGAACTAATCTTAAAATTCTCTAAATCCTTAGGCACATAGTAAATCTTATGCAGGATGTATGGAAAGACTGGCTCCCCAAGTGACAGCCTCAACCAATAGATCTCTAAACAGCTTTACAGGCAAATCTCCTCATTATATAATTTACGGGGTAGATAAACGTGTGCCCTATGACCTATTATAAGTAAACCTCAACCTGTATATTGTAATACGAATGAGTTTACAAAGAAGCAAATAAAAGTATTCACAAATACGCATGAACAAGTAAATAAAAAATTAGCAGTTTCACGAACTGAAATGAGGTACAAACATTATAGGCATACTAAACCGATTACCGTACAAGTAGATGACGCGAATTATAGCTGAACACCATGGAAACACAGTTAAAATACTGAAATTATACACTAAAGTTACAAATGTTGTCCATGTTGACAGAATGAAAAGGGTAGGTTAAGAATTATTATGCAACTCTACATATGAGGACACACAGCCTAATCTCTGACCAAACCACTAGCCAAACACAACCTAGGCCTGAGGCAATAAAAAACGCATATCGACAAAACTACATTCTTGCAAGAAGATAACCTAAAACATGCTCTCGCATCCCCCACGAGATGAGTAACCAGGTCACAAATACCATCTCATATCTGTGAATCAGAAAGGCAAAATTAAAAGAAATTGCACAATAAATAAATAAAGACAAAGGAGAAAATAAAAACAGATCAAGAGTGAGGAACAATATATTATGTGTTGTGCTGTCAAGGTAAGAGAAACAATTGAGACCGGCAATTGTGTGTAAATGAGGCAGAAAGTCAGTCAGCTCAGCAACCTAGGACTTGGTCACAATTTTTTGATGCCATAGGGCAGAAGGGTCGACCATTAGACAACGCATTATACTTCCAATATCTTCTTAGTCGGGAGTAACTCCCTGTTTAATAGCTGCTTAATCGACAAATGGATGAATGCAATCTTACAAGTAGTTGCTGTCAAATAGATAACTCACTCACTTTAAGGAGTCAGAAGTCTTTCATATTTAATTTAGACGAGATTATCACACATTTGAATAAATTCACATGTATCATACATGAATTAACACCATTCATTACCGATGATAGAATGTCTCACTAATCCCTGAATATAAATAAATAAGCAATTAAATCAATAAAAACAATGAACATCAACTAATTCTCTTAGTAATGGGGAAATATAAGTGCATATTCTCTTGAAATTAATATAAAAATGTTCTGCATAGCAACTTAAATCTTTGTCTATTCAGGTTGTAAAGGCCTGGACTTTCGGATATAAATCCTTTGCCAGCCTAATCAAGATCTTATAAAAGGAAAGTCAAGAACCATGGGTTTCGAAGGGGTAACAAACAACCATTAGAGATTGACATCTCTTTACTACGAAAATAATCACAATAATTTACACAGCTCACACAAATATCAAATTAACAATTAAGGGAGTCAAACAATTAATGGAGTCAAACAAATAAGGGAGACAAACAATTACGGGACTCAAACAATTACAAGAGCCAAACAAAGTACATATATTTCCTACGGCTTCAGCCCGGTGGAATGTTCCATTGACGCGGTGGTCCGCTCCCAGGGGGAAGGGCCAGGGCAGCTTCCTCACTTGGCGCCGGCGTTGGAGGGTGATGTCTTGCCACACAGGAGAGACGCCAGGGCACGGACGGTGGATAGGGCGTGGAGGAAGTGGTGATGACGTGGCAGCCGCGGAAGTAGCTGGAGCAGGTGTCCGGAGAATGACAGCCAAATAGTGAAGGACTGGGGAATCAGCCCACGAGCCCCAGGAGCCTAAGATGAGTACAAGACCAGAGTTTGAATGAACAGCGGGGTGCAAGTACAGCTGTGCTGACGGCTGGGTAGTGTCTGATGTGTGACGAAGCAGCAGCGACCTTCTCACCTCCGTCTACCCTCCCTAGTGGGGCCACGAACAAGCAAACCGCCTGTAGTGGACGTCTCCCCTACAAACTGCGTATCCCATTCCAATGTGTCGCCTTCCCTAGCAACCAACCAGATGTTACCGTATCTTAGCAACGGAACTAGTCACCGGCTACTTCTCGGGTTTTCCCAACATGACTCATAGAGGACTGGCGGCTGCTGCTGGGCGTATTTAAGCTCTGTCTCTCTATTGAGATTCATTCTGCCCATTTTCCTGAACAAGCAACATCTCCTCCAGCAAGCTCCACGCTGTTAACATTTCATTCAACCAGGAGGCCAGCAACAGGCAACATCTTCTCTAACGAAGCTCCTGCACATCTACCTCCTTCAACACGCTACTCACCTCACGTCTCTACCAAGCAGCCCCTCACCACACAGCACCTCCAGCACCAGACTGTCTATCATATAACTTATATATTATACAAGAAAACCACATTAGAGTTTCCTTCCATCCTGAGTGCTAGACAACTTTAATATCTCGATACCCCTACACGCCCTTACACAAGTAAATAACACTTAACATTTCTAAACTTTCAGAGTTAACAATACTTACTATTTGCTATCACAATGTATGATGTTCTTTTAAGTGCAAGTCATCTTATTAAAAAAATATATACAGTATAAGTTCAACTTATGGTTTCATATTGACACAAGCTGACTTGTATCTAGCAATCATTCAAAGGCAATTAACAGTTTCAATAAAATGTAAAAATTATATTTTATCTTTATTTAAAAACAAAAGATGTAGATGTACAAAATTACATTAAAGTAGGTTTGTACATAGCACCAGACTGGTCAAAGACAGGCAGGAGAATGCGGTCAACCTTGCCTACTGATCACCATCTTGCCTTTCTCTGTAAACTTTCTCTTAATCTCTTTTATGAACAACATATTGAATGTGAAAATAAGACAAATCTTCATAATCTCGCCTATATTTATAAATCTGTTTTACATCCACAAGACAGTAAAGAAAAATATTATATGTTTTACACAACAAGACAATAATGCCATCATCAATAAACCTCTTTCTTTGAACCTTTCTTCTCAAATACCTAGAGGTACTGTGCCTTATATTTTATTTATAATAAGTTTTATAAATTGTCCTTAAGTAATGTCTTTCCAACATAAAAGAAAAGACTTAAAATGCAAAAAACTCTTCTTAGCTAATCACACGTATAGGATTTATTGTTTTTTTTAAACAAGTGGACTCAATATATTGTTGATCGAGACGTGTAAGAGCAATATATAAATCACCATTGAATTCAAACCAGTAACCATTACACCTTACTCTTCTTATTTATTAATTAAAATGTAATTAAAATATTGCACAATAAAGCACATGCCCTTAGCATGGCCAGGAGATCAGTCACACTCTTGACTTCTAAATTACTGAGCTGTCCCTGTTCACATGGCCAGTACCTCAGACATCATACAGAGCTCCAACTAAGTATATCTCCTATGCTAAGCTCTGATGGAAAGGCTCCCTATAGAACGTCTTCTTTATATATACTGTATACATACATTGTTATGTTTAATAAACGAAATCAAGATGTGTTTCAGCTACTTATAAACTATCGTACTTATACATCGAAAGCCAAGAGAGAGCAACCTAACATTATAAATAAATAAGGGATAAAAACGCAGCTTAATCTGAAATAAGTGATTAAAATAAGGACAAGAGGCCTCTTTAGTAAGAGGTACCAAACCAACAGATACATCTGTGCCTGTACGTCCGTACTCATTCGAATTTCCACCCACCTCGAGGTTTGCAATACCCTTTATGATGGGTGTACCTAATAGAAGCTCTTACTGATTTTACTAGACGTTAAAAGCATAAAGGAAGATATACCGAGAAGTATACTTTAGCAACTCAAGAGTTTCGTAAGCAAAAGAATGTATTCATTCTAATCTAGTCGAATCGATTTGGGTCATGACTCTACATGACTATGTGACTTGCCATCCCATTGCACCAGGGGAGTCGAGCTGAGTCGAGTCACGCTGAGTTGAGTTGAGTCGAGTCATAAATATGGCCGGATGAATTGAAGAAGTTGAGAGAAAAGACCAGTATAGACGAAGATTACCTTTTTTTTATTGAGTTATTACCTGCTGTTAAGATACAATGCGAGTTTGTGGGGTTCAGGTTGTTTGGTTCACACTCAGGATGGAATGGAGAAAGGAAACTCACGATGTGCTCTCTATATACATGTTGTATTGGATGTACAATGCAGCTTGGTGCTGGGAAGGCAGCATGGTTACAAGCGTGATGTAGAGAGAGCTGGTTGGTGAGGATGCTCACAGGAGGACAGCTTGTGGGTCGCCATGCTCGCCAGCGGGAGAGAGGACCGCCAGGCAGGCGGAGGAGCGAGGCCCGCCGGGCAGCGGCGGAGGAGGAGGTGTTGCTGGCTGTGGCTGTAGGTAGAGAGAGCGCGAGAGGCAGATCACCACGAGGTCACGCGGGGGTAGGCGTGGCTTAGCAGTTGACCCCCACTCCGTGTTGTATGGCGGCGCTGGTTGGCCTAGACCACGAGGCATACACTGGGGAATTGGTGGGGTCGGCTAGGCGGCGACAAACAGCGTTTATAGGGGAGAATTCCACTACAAGTTTTTAACTCTCCCCCCCACTATAACAAATTCTACAACCCGTTTAATAAGGAAAATTACCTTAAAGGTTCAATCATACTATTTATTTACAAAGGTAACTGAAGCGGATGATAGAATTTTATGCAAAATGTATATACAACAAAAGAAATCAGAAAATTCAAGTAATAATAAATGAACAATAAATCCTATCTATCACACTATAATATACAATCACTAAACCCTAAACATCACCATATAAAATATAATAACTCTGGAGCAATGGGAGTACATTAACACTCGACACTTATGGTGTAGGAGACAGAAGACCAGATGTTGACTTCACAGCGTATACTCAGTAACTGACCCTGGAGCACACCAGATTTTCCACCTTCCGACCAGGACCAATCACAGGGCTCCACCTACTCTGGTACTAAGACCGGCCAGTTATACCCCAGGCTGACTGATGGCCAGCACCATCTTGTGACCTTATTCTTCCCTACACCAACTGAGAAGTAGTTTATCATAACACCTGTGATGAACCAACTGTCGCCTGCTGACAAAATGGACACCAGAATTGAAATTCCTCAAGCCTTTTGAAGAAAGCACCACCCCTCCCTCACGCCCCTCCTGTTTAGTATAATTACTTCCTCCAGCAACAAGATTTTTCGATGAAATCTCCATCACCCAGTTTCTCCAATTCAAGTAAGACTTATTCAGAATATCCAAACTTATCAATATAAACAATAATAACATGTTTCTTAATATCTAAACATAATGATTCATAATAACTATCAATATTATGTTTCAAATATATTCAATTTCGTATCTTAAAATTATGGAAAGTATTTCTTCTCCGCCAATTGAATGCCTATAATTTGTGTCAATTTTCTAGGGAGAAATTTCTGGCTTATTCACCAATTTCTTGAAAATTTCTGTCGCCATTTTCCCACACAAATGTCGAGGGGGTGATTTAGTAAGAATGGAAACAAATGACAAAAATCAACAAAATCTGGCCTTTTGTGTTGACCTCATGTACCGAATCGGTTCCTCCTCCTCTCCCTACATTGCCGAATCCACAACAGAACATGAAATTCCAGGAGAAAAAATGTGTCTATACCGTTTGAAGTCTGATAAGATACTGACAAAATTGATTCTTCTTGATTATTTTTGTGTGAAAAGAAATGATCTACTCTGATTTGAGTCAAATGACACTACTGACTTGACACGAGTCAAATAAATTGATGTGACTGCAGCCTAAGCTGAAAATCGACTATCTTCAGTTAATGCAATGAAGTTTATATTCTACATTCTTCAGGAATGGACAGTGTCTTTAATTTGCCAAAATACCCAAAAGCTCCTTATTTTGAGTGTGGGGAGGGGGGGGGGGGGGAGGTATTATAAACTTAGTTGTTCAGAGGATTAAATTGTTTTATTCCGGGATGTTCACAGCAAATCCGGTCCGCCACCAGTATGGTGGGATGGTGACCATCTTCATACAACCTGTAAAACCTTAACCACAACTAACAGTTGTATGATAAAATATTTGAGTCAGTTAAACATGATGACTTATTGTTATTGATTAAGACCATTCACTGACATCACTGGTCTTCGTCCTTGGAAGATGAGTAAGTGAGCATTAATGTATGTGGACACAACACATTTCTTAATCATGCAGATAAGACAATGCAAGATATATCACGGTCATTATTACAATGGTGTTTGAAGGGTATTGAAGAGTGGCAAAGTTGGTGTTTATTTTCTTGACTTTACGGTAGGAAGAACAAACAGGATGATTTCTTTGTATCACAACCACTATTGAATGTTCCTCATCTTCCAGCAGTGCTTCAACCCCTAGGCCCATTTATCAGAATCACATTCTGAAATAACAGCTTTGGTTAACAGACCAGAATCGTGTAGACAAACCTTTGCTACCTCCAGCTTACAGTTGAAGATGACATTTCCATACAATTACATTGTGAACATGCATCCCAGGAATTCGAATTAATACCAGCTTTTAATAACTAAACTTAATATATTTACAATAAACAAGAGTACAGATCATTAACATCGCATGACCTTGTGACCCAAATGATTTAGTAATTTATCTATCTTAATCCCATAATATGGCTCTTCCTCCATTCACAAAATATCAACCAACATTCGTGGGCCCTAAAAGCTCAAAACTTCTTTAAACAAACACATAATATTATGTGATTACAAAATATTAGGAACTAAATAGAACCAAAATAATTTGCATTAATACAATAACAAGCTAATTGTAGCAAAATAACAACACCTTTTCTTTATGCTTGGTTTATAGAAAACTGGTCTTGTAACAGTGAATGATACAAAATGAATATACAGCACACACCTTAATATATTAAAGGTATGTAAATACATACCATATGCAAAACCACCCTTCCCAAAAGAGGCATGAGTCATCCCCCAGGTTGACTCTTGACTATCTGGAATGTGAGAAAAAGCATCTGCCACAATATTCAGGTTACCCTTGATATGTTGAATAAATAAATTATAATCTTGTAACATAAGACTCCAGTGGGTAAGACATTGATTCGTATTCCTCATCTTATGCAAAAATACCAAAGGATTATGATCTCTAAACACTAGAACTGGGCTTCCAGAACCCTTAAATAAACATCAAATGGTTCAAACTCAAAACCAAAGCTAGAGTTTTCTTCTCAACAGTACTATAGTTCTTCTGATATGAGAGGAACTTCTTGGAAAATAACATAATAGATAATCAATACCCTGCTTCTCCTGCATCAAGACACTGCCCATTCCAGCATCACTTGCATCAACATACAACTTAAATGGTTTATAATAACTTGGAGTTGACAAAACTGGGGCATTAATCAACATTTTCTTAATATTCACAATGGACATCCCATACAAATTTAATTTTCTTTGACAACAGTCTTGTCAAAGGCCTTGCCACAGTGGAAAAGTTTTTACAAAATCTTCTATGATAACCACTCATCTCCAGAAATCTTAACAACTCCTTCTTACTCGAGGGAGCAGGAAATTTTACGATGCTCTCAACTTCTGCGTCAACAAGTCTCACTTTCCTTGGCCTATCACATAACCTAAATATTCAACTTCAGCTTTTACATAATCATTCTTCATCAAATTTACAGTAAGGTTTGCTTTATCTAATATCTCAAACTCTCTACTGATAAGTGACAAATGACCCTTCCACTCCTTAATATAAAATATATCATATATATATATATATACAGAGAAACCTTCAGTGCCATGTAGTAATTAATTTATTAATCTCTGAAAACATGCACCAGAGTTTTTCATGCCAAATGGTATCACTTTGTACTGATACAGTCCATCCAGTGTTACAAATACGGAGATAGCTTTTGCTCTCTCAGTTAAACCTACCTGCCCATAAGCTTTTAATAAATCTAATTTGGTCATAAACTTAGCATCACCTACCTGGTCAATACAATCAACTCTGGGAATGGGATATGAATCTGATTTGGCTATCTATTAATTTTTCTATAATCTGGACAGAATCTGTAAGATTCACCATTAGGTTTCAAAACTAAAACACAAGGTGAGCTCCAATCAAATCATGTTCAACCATATATTCTACGTCCTTTCTCCTGGTTTCCCTCTTCTTTGGATTTACCCTGCATGGATGTTGTTTAATAGGAGCAACATTCTCTACTTGTTCATTATGGACAACTACATCGGTCCTCCTTGGAGCATCAGGGAATAAAGATTTGTATTCAGTTAAGTTTTCTATAATTTCACACCCCTTCTCAGGGTCTGAATAGCAAGCTTACTATCTAACATACCCATTACAACAGAATTCTGCAGAACTTTATCCTCACATTTTCTGAGTTAAACATCTTCAGGGTCATCAACCTCCTCATCATTTACCTGCAAACAACCACAAGGTGCTTCACTTGTTATCTTATTTTCTCTGTCACTTTCTACTTGTCTTTGATGGTATGGTTTCATCAAATTTATATGACACAACTGTTTTTTTCTTGCGTCACTGATCTTTTTTTCAACCACTCATGGACCACTAAAGCTTGCCTTCTATGGATTTCCTTGCAATGGTAACAGCACTAACACCTTATTACCAGGTTTAAGGTTTCTATTCCTGGCATCCTTATCTTACCATACTTTCATGTCACTCTGAGACTTTTTCAAATTCTTAGCATCTATTTCCCTGGCTCTCATCAATCTGCTCTTAAGATCAGACACATACTTTAACAAACCAAGGGGTCCTCATTTCCAAACTATTTTTCTTTTAACATACTGAGAGGCCCCCTCATATCATGGCCTGTTGACTCCTGTACAGCATCCCTCAAAGCAAAAAGAGCCAGTCTATTCATATCTCTTCACAATACATTATCAGTGTGTTCTTGAGTGTCTGGTGAAACCTCTCTAAATACCCCTGTGACTGTGAATGATATGCACTTAACAACTTCTTATTAATATCCAAGTCTTTCAAACTTTTCTTAAACATAACATATATGAAGTTACTTCCCTGACATGACTGGATAATCACAGGCAGTCCTACCCATGACAAATATTTAATTGATTCTCTTACAATATTCTTGCTATAGTAGGTAGTAGGCAGCTATCAAACAGGGAGGTACTACAGCCTGGGAAGATAATGGAAGCATAATTTGTTGTCTAATGGTAGACCCCGCTGCCATATGGCATCACGAAAATTGTGACTAAGTCCCAGTTTGCTGACATGCTTTCTGCCACTTTTACACACAATTGCAGGGTCTCAATTGTTTCTCATACTTTGACAACACAACTTACATATATCGTTTCACAACATTTGATTATTTATTTTTTGTATTTCTTTATTGTTAATATTATTAATATTATTATTGTTATCGTTATTACTCTATTATTTAATTTTTTTTATTTTTTATTACAAATTTTATTTACTATGAATTATTATTATTATTATTATTATTATTATTATTATTATTATTATTATTATTATTACACAATTTCACCCCCCAGACCCTGATGTGGGTCAGTAACCTGTGTAGATTCACACATAGCTAACAGATATTTATTTCCTCTCCATGTCTTTGGCAAAGGTCCTACACAGTCTATTACATTTTTTCTAAAATGTTTACAAAAAGCTGGAATAGGCTTTAATGGAACAGGTGGGATAAATTGATTTGGCTTACCAACTTTTTTACACACAGAACAGGTTCTACAAAATACTATTACATCATTTTTCAAATCAGGCCAATAAAAGTACATCAGCAACCTGCTCGTGGGTTTCCTAACACCTAAATATCCTGCCAAACTAGAATAATGGGATAGAGCTATTATAGTCTTCTGATACTCCTTCGGAAGAACAATTTGTCTCTTCATTTCCCAATGATCTTGAGCTGGGACCCTTGGAGGTCTACATTTCATCATCAACACACCACCTTGGGAGTAAAATCCCACAGAGTTATCACCAGGCTTACCATTCTTCTCAGCCTCAATCTGGATTTCTCTTAAACTGTCATCCTCAAGCTGTGAGTTGATTAATTAAACTTTATCAGCAATACAATCTGGATAAAATCTACCTCCAAATCTACCTTCCCATTTTTGTCTCCGTCTTTCACTACTACCTCATCATATTTGTCACTTTCCATGAACAACTGACCTAAATCAATGACATCCTCACATGGATTTTTCTTACCCATGGACCTAGTGACAGCACACACACTGGGAAAATATAAAAATTTTCAACATCCTCCCTCACCGCATCACATTTAACGTATACATTATTTAAATCACTCATAGATACCTCATTAGTGTTATTCCCATGACAAGTTAGATGATCTTCCACCATCTTAGGTTCTGCAACCACCCGGTACCCTGCTAGATCATTACCCAATAACATATCCACTCCGTCAACCGGTAATTCATCCGTCACCCCAACCTTAACTTTACTAAGGATTAGATATGTCTCAAGGTTCAATACATATATAGGTATGGTCACTTTCGAACCGAACACTTTCACTTTCACCTCATCACCTGAACGAGACTCTTTCGTCCACTCCAGTGATTTCTTGAGGGCTACACTCTGATTTGCCCCAGTGTCTCTTAATACTGCAATTTTCCTTTGGGACCTCCTTCTACAGAGATTTTCCCTTCAGTTATAAATGCCTCAAAGACTCTAGTAGGCTTCTTAACCTCACAGTGTCTGGCATCTGTCACATCTTTGTGAAAACTCCTAGGTTTTTCCCAAGACACGGTTAACCCTGCTGACATTTGAGTAGTTCTACAGTTGTCATGGTCACATTGACTGCTAGTCTGTTTTAACTCTGTTGATTCTTATTATACTCCACGACCGCAAAACATGAGTGGGTAACTGGTTAGCTACCCCTAAGAAGAAACGCGTTTTTCCCTCTCTCGTTTTACACTAAGGAACCCTCCCAGTGAGTTCCGCCTTCGAAGACAGTTGTCAATGCGTTTATTCCACTTTTTCCTGGCAAGCTCAATCTTGGATTAGTTTATGTAAACCAACTTTAGTAATTCGCCAGACCTTTGTCAACTGAGGGTCATCTTTGAATGTGTAACCGTTGGTTTGTTTGTAATTTCTGTCATTGCTTGAGATAGCCGCGTCTGGCAACTCAGGGGTATATAAACACGGGCCGGGACGGAGGATCAAGCCTCCCTCCTGACGTCTACAAAACTGTTCACAGGCACGTCAGATAAGTGTTCCCGCCGATATAGCCATTCAGTTTGATTTAGTCAATTGTGTGAATATCAGTGTTCATGTTGTAACAGTGGAATTGTCATTCACCCAGTGTAAGAAGTAATATAAAATAAATGTCGTCTGACGTTGCGAGACGAAAGATTTGTTGTGATTGAGTCATCCCAAGCCTCCCTCCTGACGTCTATAAAATTGTTCACAGGTGTGGGCTCTTTGAACACCCCACCGATTGCCCTGGAATCAATGCCTACCTATCAGTTAGCGGTAGTGGCCGATGTCGGTGATTCAACATGATTAAAACAGCAGGTCCGCCTCGTGGGCCTTAGACCCCAGACGCTCGCCATGTGTCGGACTACAACCGACTACAACAGCGGTCGTCAATTGTTAGAGGCACCAGTGTTATACCCTGGAACATGCCTTGAAGTTATATGGCTCTCAGTGTTTGTTGTATATGTTTGGGGATAATTCTGGAATATAATTATCCCATGATGGGTAATGAACCCAGGTATAAGTTGTTGGTTTCAGTAATAATGTGTTATGTGTTGTGAGTGCATCTCATATGTACTAACAACAGTGTGAAGGTATCAGATGTAAGTTTGTCGGGCAATGTGATGCCATGTACCACCAGAAGGTGTGAGAAGTAAAGTATCTGATGGGAGTTGTAATGTGAGTAAAGCCACGGAGTTGATCCTGGTAACTGTTAATGAAATGTACCTAGTAATGTGGGAGAAGTCAGAGTACCCACTTGAAATAACATGTGAGAGAAGCCAAGGAATTGATCCTTTTAACTGTAATGTAATGTAACACCAGTAAGGTTGTGTGGAGTAATGGTATAGTATCTGAGTGACTTGCAGTTGAGTAAAGCCGAGGAGTTGCACCTTGGAGTTGTGTGTTAATGATATATTTTTCCCTACTTTGATTTCATATTAATAAACCTTTCCTTAGAGTACATTAGGGGTATTAATTTTCCCTCAGTAGTTCACCTTTATTTCCGTCCAAGTGACTTGATACCAGAATTACAATACCCATGTGCCCTAAACCCTCGCCATGCTACCAAAAAGAACTGAAATAAGTAGACAGAACAATTGAAGGAACAAGACAAGAGAAGTATGAGTAAGACAAGGGGGGCAGCTTGAGTTCGGAGATACCCCCCCCCCCCTTACACACTGAGATTTAAATTGACCAACTTCCCCACAACTATTGCATGTCACTCATGGTCTCCCTTGCTGACCTAAATTATTATTTCCATGCTATGATTTATAAAAGTTACTTTTTGACTGTACTTGAGGATTGTTAGTCATATTTTTGCCTGACCACTGAATGCTTTGTTCCTCCAAGTTACCCGACCTTTGATTTCGCCATTTAGTACCTGGTGATATTTGGTTCTGTTGACCCTTCCCATGATACTGGGTCCTAAACTGCCTATCTCCACCTAGTTTGTGTGCGATATCCTTTCTGTACATTATATTCGCCACTGCTAACTGTTCCGCTAACAGCGCTACCTCCATCAAGTGCTTGCTCTGTCCCTTATTTGTTTCATATTTGACACCAGGGTGTACCAAATTTTTAAACTGCTCTAACATAATAAGCTGTCTCAAATCCCCGAAAGTTTTCATCCCCTCTGCCTTGCACCATCTATCAAATTTTACTCTACATTCCCTACCTAAATCCAAGTAAGTGTGATTTCCAATTTCTTGATATCGTGAACCTTGCCCTATACACTTCTGGATTCATATGAACCATGTTTAACACAGCCTCTTTCACAGTCTCATAATCAACAGACTCTGTCATACCTAAACAAGCATAAACCTCCCTTGCTTTTCCAATGAACCGCGTCTGAACCAGAAGAGCCCAAATCATTTGGATAAAGAAATCGTCTGCTTCCTCTTCAACAAACTCTGGTAACTGGCTAACTCTATGATCTTTTTTTCTCTGTTTACAAGTCTTACACCCATCTTTGCCTCTACTTCCAATTCTTTAAGTCTTATTTCTTTCTCGGCGTGGATTCTCTCCTTCTCTGCCTCTGATTGGATTATCTTATACACAAATTATAACCTTAACCTTTTCAATACAAAGTTTTACTCATATTCATCCTACCATCATAGTTAGCCAACCCCTCAGTTTCTTCCTCAATCTCTTTTAGCACTCCCAAAGAGACTAATTCTCCCACCAACTCTTTCTGCATGTCACACTTATTACTAGACCTGAAAGACATCTCATATGAAAGATGCTATTTCATTTAATTCCTTCTTAGTACATTGATAGAGATGGTGTAGATCCTGGGTTTTGGAAAAAATCTTTAAATTTACACTATCTGTCATTTTGTTGTTTACTTGAATACAAAAATAGCCTTATCGCACAATGTTTCTGGTTAAACAACCTAGTAATACACAGCACCAAAAACATCTGTAATAACTTCTGCACTCCCTCTTTTCCTCCTCTCTTCCGACCTGATAACTCTATAGCCAACTCTCCCCCTGACAAAGCCAATCTGTTTGGCACCTTATTCTCCTCTAAATTCCACCTTAGACGATTCCTACTCTATCCCTCCTACCCCTGCTCATCCTACTGAACCTATGCACTGTCCTATAATCTGCACTCGCAGGGTTGCCGGTGTGTTATCCAGGTCGGATGTGAGTAAGGCGCATGGACCGGACGGAACATCCCCTCGTGTTCTGAGAGAGTGTGCTGAAGCTCTGGCATCTGTGCTTTCTCGCCTCTTTCGCCTCTGCACACATCTTTGGTCATCCTCTCTTAGGGATTATGGGGAACTTTCGTCGTGGCCCTCGACATCTCCAAAGCATTGACAGGCTGGTCTTATATGTAGTGATGATGGATGATGTTATATGTAGTAATGATGAGCGGTGTTATGTGTAGTGATGATGGATGGTGTTATATGTAGTGATGATGGATGGTGTTATATGTATTGATGATGGATGGTGTTATATGTAGTGATGATGGATGATGTTATATGTAGTGATGATGGGTCGTATTATATGTAGTGATGATGGATGGCGTTATATGTGGTGATGATGGATAATGTTATATGTAGTGATGATGGGTGGTGTTTTATGTAGTGATGATGGATGGTGTTATATGTAGTGATGATGGATGGTGTTATATGTAGTGATGATGGATGATGTTATATGTAGTGATGATTAGACAATAAAATAATAACAGTTTAATGCTAAAAAAAATATGCTTTGCTCTACCGTTGTAGTAAAAAACATGGTGGAACTTACATACACCGTTAATGAACTATTGATGGACGAAGAAGTTTTGGGGACTGAACAGTGAGACAATGTGGAGCGTCCCGAAGGGTGGCGTCCTACCGTGGCCTAGCGGATGAGCCGCCCGGAGCGAACAGCGGACAGTCGGTCACAGGAAACAGATCAAGAAAGGGAATCCCGTCTTAATGCTAACAGAAAGCAAATTAGAACATAAGAACATAAGAATGGAGGAAACTGCAAAGGGCCTATTGGCCCATACTGGGCAGTCCCTTTACACCCAACCCCTTTTGCTCATATAAGCATCCAACCTATGTTTGAAGCTGTATTCGAGTTAATGATGATATTTGGTAACTTGTTCCATTCATCCACTACTCTGTTTCCAAACCAGTGTTTACCTATTTCACGCCTAAATAAAAAAATGTCTAACTTAAAACCATTGTTACGAGTTCGCTCCTGGTTGGATAGTTTGAGTACCTTTGCAATGTCCCCTTTGTTTAGCCCTGACTTCCATTTATACACCTCTATTAGGTCGCCCCTCGCTCTACATCTCTCGAGGGAGTGCAAATTAAGATGTTTTATCCTGTCTCTATACTAAAGGTTCCTAATGCCCGGGATTACTCTTGTCATTCTCCTCTGAATTCTTCCCAAGGATTCTATATCCATTCTGTAATGCCGTGACCAGAACTGAACTGCGTAATCCATGTGTGGTCTCACAAGCGCAAGATACAGTTTTAGGATGACCTCGCTAGTCTTGTAACTAAGACTCCTTTGTATGAACCCAAGTACTTTATTAGCCTTGTTACGAGCAAAAACACATTGTTTACTTGGCTTAAGGTTCCTACTTATCATTACTCCTAAATCTCTCTCGCAGTCAGATGTCTCTATGGCATCGTTGTTCATCTGGTATCTGGTTTCCCTGTTTACATCTCCTATACTGAGTACTTTACATTTGTCCACATTGAATTTCATCTGCCATTTTTCAGACCATTCGAAAAATTTGTTTAGATCTTCCAGTAGTTTTGCCGAGTCCTCGTCAGATTTACCAACACTTTCTATTTTAGTGCCATCAGCAAATTTACTTATGTTGCTGTCTATGCCGATATCTATATCGTTTATGTATATAATAAATAATAATGGTCCAAGTACTGAGCCTTGGGAACTCCACTAGTGACGTTACTCCAATGGGACTTAGTGCCGTTCATGCTCACTCGCTGTTTCCTGTCCTGTAACCACGCCTAATCCATTTAAGGATATTATCTTTGATGCCATGTGCTTCTACCTTTCTAATTAGTCTTTCGTGGGGGACTCTTTCGAAGGCTTTGCTAAAGTC
Source organism: Homarus gammarus (assembly GCA_958450375.1). Classification (NCBI taxonomy): domain Eukaryota; kingdom Metazoa; phylum Arthropoda; class Malacostraca; order Decapoda; family Nephropidae; genus Homarus; species Homarus gammarus. The sequence goes on from CAUDMG010001311.1 coordinate 1,457,228, forward strand.
CAGATATACCACATCATAATTGTGCCCCTCGTCCACCGATTCGAAAACTGATGAAAAGAATGTTAATAGATTAGTTAGTCATGAACGCCCACTTGTGAAGCCCTGTTGTGAATCATTGATCAACTTGTGCTTCTCCAGGTGGTTTCGAATATAGTTTGAAATGATTGATTCTAGGAATTTGCCTACTATTGATGTTAGGCTGATTGGGCGGTAGTTAGAGGATAGTGATCTATCCCCCTACTTGAAAATCAGTATTACATTCGCTATCCTCTAGGATTCTGCTACTACACCTGTTTTTAAGGACATGTTAAACAACTTAGCTAAGGGCATACTAAGCTCTTCCTTACATTCCTTTAATACTCTGGCAAATATCTCATCGGGACCAGGTGACTTATTAGGCTTTAGTTTGTCTATTTGCTTACTAACATCGTTACTAGTCACTACTATCTCGCTTAATTTGTTTTCTTCACTATCTCTGAATAGAGTCGGTGTTTAAATTTTCGGTGGTAAAAACCGTTGAAATTTTTTTCTTCAAATTATTGCTCATTTCTCCGTCGTTGTTAGTGAGTAGTGGACAGTCGGTCACAGGAAACAGATCAGGAAAGGGAATCCCGTTTTAATGCTCAGAGAGAACGGACAGTGGACAGTCTGTCACAGAAACCAGATCAGGAAAGGGAATCCCGTCTTAATGCTGACAGATAGCAAACAGCAGAAAGGCCTTCTCTAGAAAATGATGAAGCGCATGAAATTCGTTTGAATGCTAATAGACTGAAAGCTGGGGGATCCAGAATTCTAAGAAAGAATACATGATGGTATCCACTTGCAAGAGCAGCATTTAACTATGACAATGAGATAGAATATGAAAAGTATCCCTTTGTTGTCATTGGCAACATGGATAAGAAATGTGAACATTGCGGTGCAAAGAAGTATAAAGGAGAATCTGCTGGACTGTGCTGCTCTCATGGGAAAGTACGACTGCAAATTTGGAAAAACCACCACAACCATTGAAGACTCTCATGCTGGGAGCAACACCAGAGTCAAAACACTTCTTGGAAAATATACTGAAGTACAATTCATGCTTCCAGATAACATCCTTTGGAGCTACCAGAGTAGCTCGTGAGCATGGATACATACCAACATTCAAAGTCCAGGGTCAAGTCTATCACAAAGCAGGATCTCTCTTACCACTGGAAGATGAGCAGGCAAAGTTCCTCCAAATCTACTTCATGGGAGATCATGAAAAGCAGACTACTATCAGGTGTGGCAATATTCAAGGTGTCAGATATGACATTGTCCTATCTATCCAAGAAATGCTGCTTGAGCGCAACACATATGTTCAGTCATTTAAAAATGCCCTGGAAAACATGCCTTCTGACGAGTACAAAGTCAGGATCAAGGCAGACACGACCCCTAAGGGAGAACATGAAAGATTGAATGCTCCTGTAGTTGATGAAGTAGCCATCCTGATTGTCGGTCAAGAGTTTGAGAAACGAGACATCATACTCAAAATGAGAGACTAGTCGCTCACAAGAAGAACATGATGCCACATGTACTGGAAGCTACAATCCTGACAGGAAAAGCTAAAGTAGAGGACGTTTTTATACCAAGGATACCTCTCATCACCACTGACCTGCTATTTGAGTTCAAGCGAATTCAGTTCCCGGTTAAAGTGAGCTTTGCCATGACCATCTACAAAAGCCAGGGACAGTCCCTAAAGATGGTTGGCCTAAACCTGGTGTTTCCTTGCTTCTCTCATGGACAGTTCTATGTTGGATGCTCCAGAGTGGGAACTGGCAAAAATCTGTACATACTTGCTGCTAATGGCAAAACCAAAAATGTGGTCTACCTTAATGCACTACAGTGAGACAATGTGGAGCCTCCCGGAAGGTGGCGTCCTACCGTGGCCTAGCGAAAGAGCCCGGAGGGCGGTGATTCCGCTAGTATATATATGAAACAAAGAAGTATGTCTATGTGTTTGTTTGTCTGTGTGTCCGCTCGAAAATCTCGGAAACTACTTAACCGATCTGTAGTGATGATGGATGGTGTTATGTGTAGTGATGATGATGGATGGTGTTATATGTAGTGATGATGGATGGTGTTATATGTAGTGATGATGGATGATGTTATATGTGGTGATGATGGATGATGTTATATGTAATAGTGGTGGTGACGGTGGTAGTGACAGTGTAGTGGTGGTGATGATGATAGCGGCATGTTTGTGGTGATAGTGGTGGTGGTAGAGACTGGTTTATAGTAGTGGTAATGATGGTGGTGGTAATGATGATGGTAGTAGTAGTGGTGGTAGTGATGATGATGGTAGTAGTGATGGTAGTGATGGTGGTGCTATATGTAGTGATGATGGATGGTGTTATATGTAGTGATGATGCATGGTGTTATATGTAGTGATGATGGAGGTTGTTATATTTAGTGATGATGGGTGGTGTTATATGTAGTGATGATAGATGGTGTTATATGTAGTGATGATGGATGGTGTTATATGTAGTGATGCTGGATTATGTTATATGTAGTGATGATAGGTGGTGTTATATGTAGTGATGATGGATGGTGTTAAATGTAGTGATGCTGGATGATGTTATATGTAGTGATGATAGGTGGTGTTATATGTAGTGATGATAGATGGTGTTATATGTAGTGATGATAGGTGGTGTTATATGTAGTGATGATGGATGGTGTTATATGTAGTGATGCTGGATGATGTTATATGTAGTGATGATAGGTGGTGTTATATGTAGTGATGATAGATGGTGTTATATGTAGTGATGCTGGATGATGTTATATGTAGTGATGATAGATGGTGTTATATGTAGTGATGATAGATGGTGTTATATGTAGTGATGCTGGATGATGTTATATGTAGTGATGATAGGTGGTGTTATATGTAGTGATGATAAGACAATAAAAGAATAACAGTTTAATGCTAAAAAAGTTAAACTTTGCTGTACCGTTGTAGTGAAAAATATCGTGGAACTTACATACATCGTTAATAAACTATTGGTGGAAGAAGAAGTTTTGGGGACTGAATAGTAAGACAATGTGGAGCCTCCCGGAGGGTGATGTCCTACCGTGGTCTAGCAGATGAGCCGCCCTCCGGGCGGCTCATCTGCTAGTAATAATAATAAAGGACCTTAAAGATATACAAAAAGGAAAAAAGACCAATAGTAAGAAACGATATATATGTACAGTAAGTTGTGTTGTCAAAGTTAGAGAAACAATTGAGACCCTGCAGTTGTTTGTCTTGTAGACGGTGATCTTTATCTACACGATAAAGATCACCGTCTACAAGACAAAGATCAGTTCTTCCTTCCCACCTTTTCGAAGGATGACCTTTCGTATGGTTCCTCCGCCTTTATGACACTTTCGCCTCTCTTACATCTCTCTATCTTCCAATTCTTTTTCACCTCTCACAAATCTCTCTCTTTCTCGGGAAAGGAGTGAGGGGGATACAAGGAAGAAGAGGAGGGGTGAGGGAAAGTTTAAGGATGTGGAGGAGGGGAGGAGTGAGGGAGGTTCAAGGAGGAGGAGGAGGAGGAGGAGGAGGAGGAGGAAGAGGGGAGGAGTGACCTTGCGGGAAGTTTGTCTTCACGTGACCGCCAGTCAAGACAAGAGTCCACTATGCACCCTGTCAGGTTTTTTTTTAATTTATCAAATTTATTGACAAAGCTTGGAGTACAGTTTGCCAGGGGGCAATCACTTGGGAGGGAAGAGAACAGAGAGAGGAAAGGAAGCAAGAAAGGAGGAGGAGGGAAGGGAGAAGGGAGGGGGAAGAAAGGAAGAATAAAATGGAGGAAGAGGGGGAAAAAATTAGTGAAGATGAGGTATGGAAGAGAGTGAAAGATAGAAAAACATGATGTAGGGAGAAGAGGGAAAAAGAAGGACAGGGAGAAGACAATTAAGGAAGGGGGATTTAAGATGAAGTATTGAAAAGGAGAAGATAGAAGAGAGAAAGAGATTGAGATGGGGAGAAAAGAACAGGCGTTTTGGGGGATAGGGACAGTGGAAATAAAGATGACGAAAAACGGAGAGAGAGAGAGAGAGAGAGAGAGAGAGAGAGAGAGAGAGAGAGAGAGAGAGAGAGAGAGAGAGAGAGAGAGGTTTAGTTTAACAAATTTATTGATGAAGCTTGTAGTACAGTTTGCCTATTCTGAGTAATTCAGTCAGGTCTTGATACTGAGGGTGGTATCACTTCTCACTGCCACGCAGGACAGAGGTTCATACACAAAGAAATGCAACATATTCATTAACAGCTATATATACCCTGTATATATATATATATATATATATATATATATATATATATATATATATATATATATATATATATATATTATATATATATATATATATATATATATATATATATATAGGTCAGATTCATGTGGGTAATGTCACTGTTCACTGCTATGCAGGACAGAGGTTCGCACACAAAGAAATACATCATATTCATTAGCAGTATATATAGGTCAGTGGTTCACATACATTGGACGTCATATTCTAATTGAATATTAATCAGTGTGGCCTAGCAAATTTGGGATAAACAGCAAGAATGTCCTCAAGCACCCCCGATTCAATGTAGTAATTACAAAGTTCAAGATACAAAAGCCAGGTGGCCTGAATTCTTTGACAGTGTCACATTCAATAATATAGTGTTCAAGTGTATGCTTTAAAGGTTTATCACAAAGTTTACATGCTGAGTGTTCCGGTAAGGGTACAGCCTTAATAACCTACCTGATGTGTCTGTATCCTAGCCTAATTCTGGCCACGACTACATCACATTGTCTGGCTCTGTCCTTATGCTGGCCATACCGGTACCTCTTGTCACAAAATTTGTCATATTTACTTATGCTACAACTGCCAGGTCTCTCTGCAGTTCTCACTTCTTCTAGATCAGAGTTCATGATTCTGACTTGAATGTTTTTAATTACAGCATTGGACAGGCCAAGGTCGCTGTTAACATTTTCTTTCTTACATGCCTCATTGGCCAGTCTATCAGCACGGTCATGATACCTGATTCCAACATGAGACGGGATCCACACAAATTCGATACGAAAGTTGATCTCATTGGCAGTTATCACATTCCTTTTAATATCACATACAACTTTAGACATAGAGCCTGGCGAGCTGTTCACTGATTTCAAAGCACTTTGAGAGTCACAGAATATCACCCCACCTCCATTTTCTTTAAGGTAGTCCAGTTAGTTCAGTTTGTGTTGTTCTGGCCCAGTTGTTCAGCCTTTGCTTGTTTGACACTATCATCTCTTTTTCTTTATATATTACAATTGCTCAGCCTGTTCTACCTGTGTTTTTCTGCACAGAACTATCAGTAAAAGCATAACATTCACTTGATTTAATGCTCTCTATGTGTCTGTTAATAGTTTCTAGTGTGACATATCTCCTCACATCGGTGTTTAACATTTGCTTACTATCAACAGGAGTGTAATTAATAGGAGGAATGGCAATAATGGGTTCGTCTGGGGTGATTGGGACATTCAGTTTCAAGAGCTCTACAACACTTTTATGAAGCCACGCCCCAAAAAGAGTCTTTTGAGAGTTGTAGGGTAGGGTGGGGTGGGGCGGGGTGGGGTTGGGTGGGTTGGATGGAGAACGGATACGGATCAGACATAAGGGTGTGAAATGTAATTTAGGAACCAACTGGGATATAAAAATGGAGATGAAGAAACGGGGGAATATCTTAAAGAAGGAAGGGAGTAGGGAAGGAACAGCGGAGTGAAAAGGAGAGGGAGAGCGATTAGAAGGAAAAATAAACCCTCTCATTACTATTACACACTCTCTCCTCACTACCATACATCCCTCTCCTTACTACCATACATCCCTCTCCTCACTTCTACACATCCTTCTCCTCACTTTCGCGCTCTCCTCTCCTTACGACCACTAAATACTGTCATCACTACCACACATTCCTCACTCATTACTACCACATGCTCCTCTCCTCACTACCACACACCCCTCTCCTCACTACCACACACCCCTCTCCTCACTACCACACATTTCTCACTCAACACTATCACACACACACTTCTCCTCACTACCACCTACTCCTCTCTTCAGTACAACACACACCTCTCCCCATTACCACACACAGCTCTCCTCATTATCACACATACACACATTTCCCCATTACCACACACTCTTCTCTTCAGTACAACACACACCTCTCCCACTACCACACACAACTCTCCCCATTACCACACACTCCTCTCTCTACGACAACACACACTTCTTAAATTACCACACACTCATCTCTCCAGGACAACATTCCTCTCTCTCCCCACCACAACATACCTTTCCCCATTATCACATTATCACACATTCCTATATCCAGGAAAATACCACCTCTCTCCCCACCACCAATCACCCTATTTCCAGGACAACACACCCTTCTCCCCATTACCACATACCGTGCTTCCCATTGGCTGATTCGCTGATGTAGATCACGTGAGCACCCACAGACTAATGGCAATCTGGCGAGATTGCTTAATATATTTTGTTTCACACCGCTTTTTCTTAACGTATTTTAATAGAGTTAAGAGAAAATTCATTAGTTAGCTCCACAAGTCATATGAGTGATTACTTTTCAATAGGAGGCGGATCAGAGTGAAACATCTTAGAGCGGGTTTGAAATCGTCGGGGCGACTCATGTCTGGTGTGTGTGTGTGTGTGTGTGTATGTGTGGAGTAAGCCTGCTGCAGAGAGAAACCGCATTTATGGAGTTGGCTTTGCCATCCACTAATGCATCCTACATAGGCTAACTGAAATGCCTGTTGGGATCAACGAGTGCCTCTTGACGCTCCGAGTCCCACTGAATCACTCACGTCATGCCTTCTTCAACTGTACATACGCCCCAAAACTGGATGCCTTTTATGCCGACCATGACAGAGTACTAACCTCTATCCCCAGAGAAAATAATGTTGTGCTCCTTGGTGACTTCAGTGCTAAATTTGGCAGAAATGCTGGCATTTGGCAGGTAATCATGGGGCGAAATGGACGCGGCAAGTGTAATCCCAATGACTTATGCCTCCTCACCAAATGTGCTGCCGTGCCTGCTCATAGACCCGAGGACACCACCCACGGCTCCCCGTCCCCCAACGGCATGCCGGCACCTGGGGCCCATCCACTCCAGTTCTCCACATCAATTGACCACCATGCGGACATGCTATTTACTTTGTATATATGCCAAGAAGGATGTCCCCTACCAACTCTCGACGTTCCCTTTGAAGTCGACACTACCGACGCACACGCCATTACAATCACACTAAAAGGTAAGTCCCTCAATATTGTCAATGCCTATGGCCTGGCACTTGACATTATTAGGGACGGGCCGACGGAAGTTGTTTGGACACTCTTCCTAGTCCCCTTGGTCCCTGTTCTCCTAGCAGCAAAGTAGGTACCTGCAGTAAATCGGAAGTTGCGAATTCGTATTCAGGGACAAGTTGTTGGAGCTTCCAATAACATGCTTAGACATTAACCATTGACTCTTCAGGCTTCTACGCCCTCGACTCTTCAGGTTTCTACGCCCTTAACTCATGAGGCATAAGGAAAACATGAACTTAGCATGCTTCCCTGTTGGGCTCTGTAAATGCTTCTGCGCTTCACCTTGCACAAGGATGTGGGGGGTGTCCAATAAATGAAAAACAAATTATTAGGGACCTGCCACGCTTTGCCATAAACAGAAAAATTGTACCGGGAATTTTCCCCCCACACACTCATCATTCTGTCACTTTATGTAACTTGCTGACAAAACCCATGACCCTTTATGGCTTTTACACCTTTAATGCAGGAGTCATATAGGCAAGCTTGAACTATGCATGCTTCCCAGATGGGCGCTGTAAACGCTTCTGCACTTTTTTTTGCACGGGATGTAAGGGGTTGCCCAATAAACTAGCCCCATCGAAAGCAATCTAAAACAACTCTAATCTCCACTCTCACTCTCAGAGCTAGAGGAGAAGCGGATTTTTACCACTCGCTCAGGGGTGAACACTTCACTTAAAGTGTTCCTATAAAACTGTACTCAAAACACTTTCCCTGGAGAGAATTCACAATGCATTCTCTCCTAAAGAAAGCCCAGAACAAGTGTTTACACCAACCTTGCCACTTAAGAGTACCAGAACTATTTTATAAATATTTGTGTGTGAGATATAAAAAAAAACCAGTATCACACTGATGGCAGCTGAGTGAGATACGGATACAAAAATCAGGGAGACAATCAGAAACAATAAAACAAGCGATTCCAGTGACTTAAGTGGCACTTTAAGTGAATCACTAATTAACAAGCAATTGCAAGAAAAATACGTGGACAGTGGCTAGAAACACGCAAAACGTATATACTGAAACACAGTGGTAACACAGACATTATTAAAAGACTTGTGAACTCAGCAATCAAGTTCTCAACGCCACGCAGTTGAAGATTACCCCGACAGCAGCTGAGCCTACACTAGTGTGGGCTGAGATCACTGCCAGCTTACAGTACATCACCGGAGTTTAGGAAGGTTGTCAAAGTAATTCCAGACACGCAAACAATCTCTTGCTTAAACATTCAAGCCTCGTCGGTGTGCAACAGAGGTCAGCCCAGGTCATCCCCCAGGCTGATCGCCGCAACACAGAGGCCAGCTCCCAGGTCAGCCCCCAGGATGATCGCCACAAGACAGAGGTCAGACCCAGGTCAGCCCCCCTCCCCCCCAGGTGGATCCCCGTAAGATGTGACATCATCCCTTCCAGAGTAGAACGTCATTGACTCCTGACGTCATCGCCTCCTGACGTCATCGCCAGCGCTAAACTCGACCGAGACTCTTCGCTTTGGTAGATCACAAGCAATCATTATTTTATAAACTACACAAACACAAGTGAACTTCAAGAAGTCTTCACATGTAGTCAATATAAAAATAATTTACTTGCACAAATGCTTAAAAGAAAAATTCAATAAACATATTTAGAATGTACGTCGGCTATTGCAAAAAGTATTTATATCTTCTATTTTTTTACATACTTTTGAATATTTTTTATATTTTTGTCTTCATTTTCATAACTCATTACTAATATTTTTGCATTCCTCTGTGAGTGGGCAACGTAGTGAGTTTTATACAGTGAGTGAACTGATAAATATTCTTATATATGGACCCTCTTCCAAATATTTTGGGTATTAAGTAGGAAATTATTGACTCAGACTCTGATAGTCAGTCATCTAAAAAGTCACAAGAGCTAGTGGCAACTGACAGTGAAGAAGAATTACCACAATTAGCCAAATAGAGTTAACACCAACCGACTCTTTAGCTAGCTGTGAAAATTTCATAGATTCTCAGTTTGAGGATTTACACAGTAGACAATTAAGGTCAGGTAACATTTACCCATTACCTTCACCTGTTAATAAGGCTAGTGCTTTAACTAACACAACAAAAATGGCTTCAGGTGGTTCTACTAACCCACAGACTCCATCAGTCTGTCAAACTGTAAAGATACTTTCAACCAACATTAAGGTACAAGAGTTTACTGCAGAGGATCCAGATCATACTACTTCAGCAATTTAACGTAAGTGCAAAGATGTAATGAGAAATAATAATGTCACTGACGATGTACTCTAGATAAAATCTCATACATCCGATAGTCGCGCAGCTAGAGTTATCTTTGTTTCAGCCATCGATGAAGAAACTGATAATTATCCAACGTTTAGGAAACACTTCATCTTCTTTTTTGAGAAAGGTATCAAAGAAGGTCCGCTTACTTGGATTTTCAAGATGGCAGAGCATACACGTGACATTCTGTTCGCAAATGACGAGCAAGATGCCCAGATTTTTGCCGGAAACTCTAAGATAGACCTCAAATCTTACATAGAATCCTCCGATTGGTTCGATGACAATGACAACTTGTCGACAGAAAATTTCTGCATAATTATTGAGTTCCTTCAGTTTATCTTATCATTACATGAACCCTTATGCAAGAAAGCCCGAAAGAAAGAATTTAAAAGAGGACTAAGATTGTAGATTATGTGGAGGAAATTACTGAACCAGCGGAACATACTCCTAGGGCTCTGTAAGTGGCACCAGTCACCACCTCTAAGGAACAACCACAAACCGTCACCGGAACCAAACCCCAAAATATACCCTTTTGCAAAGTCTTCAAACGTAAGGGATATACCATAGAAAAATGCTGGTTTGCAGGACAAGCAGATAAGTACCCAGCCAGCCAGTGGCAAAATCGAGGAAAAGGATCCTCACAGGAATTTAAAAATTCAGATAGTCCTGCTAAACCAAAAACTCCAAAGGGACAAGACACAGGAAATAAAATGGATCCAAACACTAAAGGCACTCCGAATAAATGGTGTATAGTACATCAGTCTCCATACCACAACACAGAAGATTGCAGAAATATACAGCGTATGAGGCAAGAAATTGAAAATCGACGGGAGACAAATACACAGCCTCCAGCAACACTATCTAGGATACCGTCAACGGTTCAAGAAAACAATGCTTCCATGACCGGCTCATTAATCCCCGCGTTAAACAAAGTGGAAGTGTTGACTGTACCAGTGAGGATAGGTAACAATCAGTTATCCCTAGATATAGATAAGGGGGCCTGTGCCAATGTTATCTCATTAACGTCGTTCAATGAGTCCTGTGTGACAGGAATCCAATTAGACATAGCGGGGATGATAACATTACCAATCCGTTTTTCTAGGTCCAGTAAAGCGTTTCTGGCGGATTTCTACATAGTCAGGGCATTTTCTTTGCCAGCGGACAGGTTATTTGGTCTGGCCAATCTAAGGCAGAACAACATTTAACGTTCAGCCACGAAATCAAACAATCACGCATAATTGTAAAACATATCACGCAATGCAAACTTCACAACTTACTTCAGGTGTTCGTGTAATAACTGCCTTGACAGGCACGGGGGAGTCTTTGGCGCAGAAGCAATTAGTTATGGAGTCACTCCCTGAAACTCCACCTAGTAGCTCAAAGGACATTTCTGATGAAAGCGGCACGAAATGGAGTCTAACGCCTGCTGTGTTAGCTGGTGTGAAACGATTACATAACCAGGAACTAACCAGAGTCACAGTACGTTTGCCAAATGTGAGTGAAGGAACAGATGTTGTGTGTCTGAGTGAAAGTTCACGAGTAAAAGGTTTGTCACTTGAGTCTACCTTTACCCTTTCATCGAGTGTCACGCACTTGTCATTTTATTATGGCTACCGCCAGACGATTTTATTCAGTTTAGGGTAATCTCCCGCTGTGAAAGGGTTAAGTACAGTCAGATTAGGTAGTCTCACAGATGTCCTCGTTTTCAATAGATCTGTGGGACCCATTACCTTAAGAAAGGGATGTTGTTTCGGTAATTTCCTTGTTTACCACAAAGCGGTTGTCGCAGAGCCGATAGAATTACCAATAGGTGGTATAACACAGGAGGAATCGAATGAAAAATCAAGTATTGTAGATAAAGTAGCGTTAATAGCGCCACACGTGAAAGTAGTCCTTTCATCCTCAAAGCAAACGTGATCTTTTATAATTACTAGCCAGATTCAAGGAAATCATAGCATTACCTGGAGAACCCCAGGGTAAAACAACGTTGACAAACCACCATATTCCACTCAAGCCAGACACTAACCCAATCTACATCCCAGCATATAGGCTACCCCACAGCCGAAGGGCAGTAGTCCATCAAATGGGACAAGACACGGCAGATCAATAGGTAATCCAACCTTCTTCATCACCATGGAACTCGCCTTTACTCCTAGTTCCCAAAAAGGATAGAGGATGTGACCAGTCATAGATTTTCGACGAGTTAACCAGGCAGGTTCCCAATGCCTGTCCTAACTGACTTACTACAGTCTCTAGGAAAAGACTTCAGTACCCTAGATTTACTTAGCGGGTACTGGCAAATTCTCTTGCATGAGAAATCCCGTGAGGTCACTGCATTCAGTACACCAATGGGACATTTCAAATTCTTAAGAATGCCATTTGGACTAAGAAATGCGCCGTTAACATTCCAAAGAATGGTAAATACCTTGTTTGATGGAATGATAGGTAACACGCGGTCTGTGCCAATCTAGATGATCTTATTATAGTAAGCAAAGACTTACAAAGCCATTTAAAGAAACTACGAGAAGCTTTCACAAAGCTACAAATAGCTGGATTGAAAGTAAAACTTTCCAAATGTGAATTTCTCAAATCTAAAATCCAATTTCTCGTACACGTAGTGGATGACAATGGTATACACACAGTAGACTGCAAGGTAAAGGCGGTGAAGCAATTTCCTTGTCTCAAGAACATTGATAAACTTCGTAGTTTGCTAGGCTTATCAGGATACTACCGTTCTTTCATTAATGGTGATGCCAAATTAGCCTGAACACTCACAAAACTCCTCAAAAAGGATGTAGAGTATACGTGGAATAAAGAACAAGAGGGCAGTTTTAATGCCCTCAAAAGCGCCTAAACGAATGCTCCAGTGTTGGTCTTTCCGGACTACACAAAACCATTTACCATGTGCACTTTACCATGTCGTTTAGGGGCAGTGTTCATGCAAACTGATCATCGAGGAAAATGGTGTGTAATAGTATATACGCTATTCTGCTACTCACTTAGAAGCATTAGCTTTAGTGTGGGCTCTCAAGCATTTTTGGGATCTAATTTTGGGATATCCGATCACAGTCCACACAGATCATCTAGCCGTGACAGAGCTATTTAATAGGAAGAACTTATCAGGGCGTTTAGCGCGCTGGTATCTGGCCATGCAGGAGTTCTCACCCGACTTCAAGTATTTCCTGGGCCGTGCGAACGCGGTAGCTGATTCGCTATCTAGACGGTAAAGATCCTCACCCTCTTCCATGATGCACCCCAAGCTGAGCATCGAGTGCGAAACAGATGTCTAATAGAAATTAGACGAAAATATTATTGGAAAATATGAGGATCGACATCTTGCATCACATTGCTAAATGTTTATCTTGTGTGAAACTCAAGGGAACAACGATGGATCCCGCTCCAATCTTAAAATACCCGACGCCGGAACGTCCATGGGATACAGTTGTGATCGATTGATTGCAACTACCAAAAATCTATCAAGGCTCTAGTTACGTACTTGTCTGCGTTGACCACTTCTCTAGATTTGTGGTACTAGCACCATATCAGAACAAGTCGGTCGAATCAGTAGCTCATGCATTAGTCACTAATCTTTTTTCTACTTTTTCTACACCTAGAGTGATACTCTCTGATAACTGGGCAGAATTTAAGAATCAACTCTTAACTGCAATATGTCAACAATATGATATCACATAAACCTTCACAAGCGCCTACCATCCATCTTTAAATGGGTTGGTCAAGCGTACAAATAGAAAAATTCTTGAGATTTTCTGACCTGTGGAGAATCCAATGCATAGTTCGTGGGAGGACTGGCTTACACAAGTTGCAGGGTCCATCAATGGAGATATAAATAGCTTTACAGGCAAATCACCATACTGCATAATTTACGGTACCGATAAACGCTTGCCACATGATCTACTAGCAGGAATCCCACAACCTGTGTACAACATGGATGACTATGCCAAGAAGTTAAATCAATGTTTTCACAAATCTCCAAGGGAAAGTACGAAAACACTTAGCAGCCTCACGTGCTGAAATGATCTGCAAGCAACATAAAAAAGCTAAGCCTATAACTCTAGAAATAGGAGACAGAACGCACATCAAAACTCTCGTTATAAATTCACAGGTCCATACCTGATTAGAGTTAAAGAACATGGAAACAAACTCCAAGTAATTGAGCCAATGACAAATGTCACAGATATAGTACATGAAGATAGTTTGAAAGAAAGTCAGCAGAGGCTTAGTCAGGACTCCTCATATAAATCAAATACATCCTGAAGGTTCCAAGTGTTCCCTGAAGAAGGCAGTGATGGGAAGGGAAACACCGGGTAACACTGAAGTCCATTTACTAACGGATAGGAGAAATACAAGTGGTGACTAGCTTGTGCCATGCACGGCCCACAGTCAGACTGAGACTGCCTTGCTATATGGCAGCCTCGGGGCAATGTTGCCACATAACACGTGCAGTGTTGCCACGTGATTACATATATAAATGCTACTCGGCACAGAAGCTTAGATACATAACCTACATCTCCCTCCCCCCCCTCACGCTCATAGTCTTTGTCTTGAGCGGACTTCTTAGTCCTACGTCGCTCCGAGCGTCGAGGTGCACTGTGGGGCGGATCCTCGTGAGGTGTAGGGGACTCGTCGTCGGTCAGGGGGCCAGCAGCAGGGGGTGGAACTGGCCGGAGGAAGCGGCGGTTCCTCCACCAGACACGGCCGCTCGGCATCCTGACCTTGTAGTCCCTCGACCGGCCGACGCCCATTACTATGCCCACCTTGTCCCAACGTGTTGTCGTCGGGTCCTGGACGCGGACAAGGGCACCAATCTCCAGTGGCTGAAGAGGGCTGGCACGGTCGTCATACCGAGCCTTGGCGTCCTGGGCACGTGAAGTGGCACGGTGGTCGCAGCTCTCGGCTCTGGTCTGCCACTCCTTCGCAAAGGCCTTGGCGTGTGCAAGAACGCAAGAGCGGAGAGGGTGACTATACAGGATCTGGGCAGGGGAGCGCCCTGTGTGGGTGGGAGTATTACGTAACTCCAGGAGTCCTTTGTCAAACGCCTCACAGTCTATGTTGCCTGAAGGGGCCACCTTGAGGATGAGGTGCTTGACTGTCTTGACCGCAGCCTCAGCATGGCCGTTTGACTGTGGGTCGTGGGGTGTTGACACGATGTGGCGGACTCCCCAACGCTCCAGAAATCCTGTGAAGTCCCGGCTAGTGAACTGTGGCCCACCGTCCGTCCGCAGACGTACGGGGACGCCCAGGTCATGAAAGAGGTGCCAGAAGTGGCGAATGGTGGCCGCGGACGTCGTGTCAGAGCCACAGATTACCGCCACAGGCCAGCCAGAGAGTCGGTCGGCGACAACTAGGAAATGTTTCCCAGCTGTGCTGAAGAAATCAGCCGACACGGACTCGAAGGGCCTGGTGGGTTCGTCGTCGCACAAGAGGGGCTCCTGCTGTTGACTGGGCTGCATGATCTGGCACGGCTCACAGGCACGGACCGTATTGACGATATCCGCGTCAATGCCGGGCCTGTACACAGCCTGCCTTGCGCGGCGCTTGGTGGCCTCTGCTCCATGATGGCTGTCGTGGAAGCGGGCCAGAACGCGACGACGGAGAGCTGCAGGGACGACCACACGGGCACCGTACAGGACGAGGTCCCCATCTGCGTAGAGGTCCTCAAGTATCTTCCAATATGGGCGTAGGGCGTTGTGGAGGTCAAAACAGTCACGAGGGAACCCAGTCCTCACACTCTCCAAGAGCTGAGTGTAGGAGGGGTCGTCGCGTGCCGCGGTCCGTAGTTCCTCAAGGGCCAGATCGCTGTCGGGTGGCGACGCTGTGGCCTGGGTGCTGGCGAGGGAGTGTACGGCCTGCAAAGTGACGATGTTGCTGACGGAGAAACCGGCCTCAGTGCTGAGCATCTCGTCTTCAGGTGTAGGGTGGCTGACTGGGGAGCGGGAGAGGGCATCCGGGATGCACAACTCCTTACCTGCGCGCCAAGCCGAAGTGAAGACGAAGGCCAAAATCTTCTCCTTCAGGCGCTGGAGGCGGGGATTCTCGATGGCGTCCAGTGAATAGTGGTTAAGAATGGGACCAAGGGCCTGTGGTCTGTGAGGAGGTCGAAGTGCTGTAGGCCAATCAAGTAAAATTTGCACTTCGATAAGGCCCATACCACTGCCAGCAGCTCCAGCTCGATGGTAGCGTAGCGAGACTCAGCATCGGTGAGGAAGCGAGGGCCACACTGTACGAGCCGGTACTTTCCTCCACCGTGATCCTGGAGAAGGGCATAACCAACCCCGTACAGCCGCGAGGCGTCTGTCTGAACGACGGTGGGGAGCGCTGGGTCGAAAGAAGCGAGGATAGGTGGACTTGACAGGGCCTCCTTCACCTTATGAAAGGCGAGGTCGTGGTCAGGGGTCCACGTGAAAGTCCTCTTGGGGCTCATCAGGGGGCGGAGAGGCCCGGCAGCGGCGGAGACGTCAGGAGAAAATTCTGCCAGCTGGTTCACCAGGCCCATGAAAGACCTGAGATCCGTAAGGTTGGCAGGTTTTGCAAAGTCCGCTATGGCGCGAACTTTCTCCGAGTCCGCAGCAATGCCATCTCTTGAGAGTGGGTGAAGGTTCCAAGTGTTCCCTGAAGAAGGCAGTGATGGGTAGGGAAACACCGGGTAACACTGAAGTCCATTTATTAAATGATAGGAGAAATACAAGTGGTGACTAGCGTGTGCCATGCACGGCCCACAGAGTCAGACTGAGACTGCCTTGCCATATGGCAGCCTCGGGGCAATGTTGCCACATAACACGTGCAGTGTTGCCACGTAATTATATACATAGATGCTACTCGGCACAGTAGCTTATATACAAGGTTGCTACTCGGCACAGTAGCTTAGATACATAACCTACAGTCGGTAGCCGCAGAAAGACCAAGACGAACTTCTCGGCATTCAGAGTGATGCCGTGAGTCCTACACCTGGTCAGTACCTCGTCGATGTGGCGAAGATGCGTCAGGTACTCCTCATCGCAGAGGAGGACGTCACCCACTACCTTCACGCAGTTGGTCACGCCTTGAAGTGCCATGTCACCACGGAGACAGAAGGCGTCCCCCGTAGCAGCGAATCCCATAGGGCCACAGCAGTAGCGGAAGCGTCCGGAAGGCGTGATGAAAGTGGTCAGTGGCTGATCCTCCTTCTTCAGTGGGATCTGCCAGTAACCACAGAGGGTCGTCCATTGTCGAGAAGTGCCGTACCTTCGGGTCCACACTCCGTATAGCTGCAAAAGGTGTGGGTGAAGGGTGGGCGGGATGGGACACCTGGCTGTTAAGCTTAGACAAGTCGGTAGTAATCCGCACTCCACCATTAGTCTTAGCCACAGCGACTAGAGGGTGGCAGCAAGGGGACGGGTCGTCACCAACGGGTACGATGACACCGTGGGCCACCATGGAATCCAGTTCCTTCTTGACTGAATCCCTGAAGGTGTGAGAGATCAACCGGGGAGTGTGTATGGCAAACGGCTGCGCATCTTCCCGCAGGTGGATCCTCATAGGCGGACCCGCCATAGCCTTCAGTGGCGCGGTCTTTAGGGCCTCCTTCGTCACCAGCACATCCAAGTACTCTTTCAGGAAGTAGGCCCTTGCAGCTGAAGGAGACGTCTCGCTGTGAAGAGGAAGCAGCCGTGACTTGAGTGGAGGCAGGGCGGGAGTGGACGCAGGTTCTGGGCAGCTCTGTGAGGCAGCGCCAGGCGCGTCGCTTGTTGATTCACGCACCCTGCTGGCGGTGTACCGAGCAACTGGGATCTGCTCAGGAAAGTCTATGGGCACCACAACAACAAGGGTATAGCGAGAGTAGGCTGCACGTCGATCCATCCGTGGGGTAGGGTACGATTCAGCGCCGCCATTCCAGCGACGATGTTTCAGCACCGCCGTTTCAGGGCCAGCCCATTTCAGCGCCAGACTATTCAGCGCCACCGTTTCAGCGCCACCGTTTCAGCGCCACCAAATCAATAATTTCTTCAAAGAATCATACATATTTATTGGATTGGTTGATTTAACCTAGCCTAACCTAACCTAACCTAACCTAACCTAACCTAGCCTAACCTAACCTAACCTAACCAAATATTAATAAGTTGAATACAACATAATATAAATCAAGTGTATTATACAGTGTTATACCACGTTAATGAAAGACAGATAGCTTCTGAGTTGAGCGGAACGCACAGGCGCTGAAAGGTCTCGGCGCTGAATAGTCTGGCGCTGACATGGGCTGGCGCTGAAACGGCGGCGCTGAAATGGCGGCCTGAATTGGCGGCGCTGAATTGGGCCATCCCCCCATCCGTGACACGACCTGTCGCCGTAGGTGATCTCCTCTTGAAAGGAGCCCACAGCGTCCGGCATCTGGGAACCATCCGCATTGTAGTACTGCAGCTGCGGCAGTGGTCCCAGGCCGCGTTTGGTGAGGCCCAGTTTCTGGAGGTGCTTCAGGCCTATCACCGTAGTATCAGCGCCGGTAACCGGTATCACCGCGATGTGAACCGACACATCACCGTGTGTGACGGCGACGCGGATGGTAGGGGAAAGGGTAGCCCTGGGGCGTGTGGTCGAGTCCACCCTTCTGATGTGACTCAGCTCCTGCTTGGGGCTGCGTGGGCCATCTGAAGGGGGCTGCGTGCGAATCACCCCGAGGGAAGTGCGCTGCTTTCCTCCTCGTCTCGGGCTTTTGGGCTTGGGTTGGCGGCAGCACTTGTCGTAGTGTCCATAGCGACCGCAGGCCTGACACTTGAGGCCTCGTGCAGGGCACCTGTCTGTGTTAGACCAGTGGCCCTTACGGTCACATCCACGACACAGTGCGTCGGCGGCCGGGCATGTCTTGGGGCCATGCTGCTTTCCACAGCTCCCACAGGAAGCACTAGGCGGAGGCGTGGAAGAACGTGCAGCAGCCTTCACATTGTTGGCCGCCTTTTTACCCTTCTTGTATTGTGAGATAGCTCTCACAGCAGGTGGGGCCCGTAAGGCAGAGGTGGCGGACTTGGTGGCCTCGTATGACCGACATTCAGTCACTACCACCTGGAGTGTGGAGGATTCATCCAGGGGGATGAGTCGCTGCACCAACTCTTCTTGCCTGACACCTGCCAAGATCCCGTGCTTGATCCAGGCTTCCTCACATTCCCGGCTGTGCGCCTTGCAGACGTCGATCTCCTCTGACAAACTCTTCAAACGTACAAAAAAGCCGTCAAAGGATTCATTCTCCGCCTGCTTGCTGCTGGTGAAGACGCGGCGACGCAAGGCCTCGTTATTCCGACCTTTAACGTGCTCCTGTAAAAGGTCGAGCACATCCGTCGCTGAAGACGGAGAATCGGGAGGCACTTGCAATGTGTGCTCCAAAACTCTCTGGGTCTCCAGCGACAAATACATCCGCAGTTGGATGAGCTGTTTGTTTGGAGGCATGTTGTCAAGGTCCACCATCGTGGAGTAATCTGTCCACCGCCGCCTCCACTCACGAAAAAGCTGAAACGTGACGTCCGGTGAGAGGGCGGGTGGGGGTTGAACAGATGCCTTGGGAGCTGTTGGAGTAGCAAGAGTGCCTGGAGGACGCTGGTGTGGTGGAGGAGAGAGGGTACTGGCACCTTGGTGCGCGATACCTGCGAGTGAGGGAGGGTGGGTTAGCACCAGGGTCGCCAATTGTGCATCAAAACGCGCCTTTTCCTCCTCTCTTCGCGTCTCCTCCCTCTGAAGTTCCATTTCTATGCGTCTCTCGTCCCTGTAGTCCATCCACCTCAGAATTGTGGCAATGTCTGTCGCTATAGGTGAAGGATGAGGGCTGGTGGGCGCAGAAGCTCCATCTGTGCCCGGTAGAGGAGAAGTTGGTGGGGAGTCATGTCTCCCATCTTGACGTTTTCCCTTCTTACCGCCCATCTTAGTATGCTTGAACTGCACTGTTTAGTATATAAAGTGGCGCCTCATCAGCTCGAACCACATATATATGACATAAACAGCGCAGAAATAACGCATAGAGTCCACTGTTCTGTCCGTGAGTGTGTGCGTGCGTGTTTGTGTGTGTGTCAGAGAGCAGAGCGTGGTGGCTCGCGGAAGCAAGACCGTCAGTGTCTCCGTGGATGTCACACGAGAAGGGTGTACGCCTGCGTGCTCCGTGGGTACCACAAAAAAGAGGCCAATGCTCAACTATCAGCTCTAGACACACTAATACACTGACACTAACACTGCCACCGTCACTAGAACGCACTGTGACGGCACAACACTGCACGTCGCGGCGAAACACAATGCAACACAACACAACAGACTAGTCGACGCGCACATCGCCGGCTAACTGTCCAGTGTTCACACACTTGTAATTCCACAGATCCTACTCACTGTGCCATGAAGGTTCCAAGTGTTCCCTGAAGAAGGCAGTGATGGGTAGGGAAACACCGGGTAACAGTGAAATCCATTTATTAACGGATAGGAGAAATACAAGTGGTGACTAGCGTGTGCCATGCACGGCCCACAGAGTCAGACTGAGACTGCCTTGCCATATGGCAGCCTCGGGGCAATGATGCCACATAACACGTGCAGTGTTGCCACGTGATTACATATATAAATGCTACTCAGCACAGTAGCTTAGATACATAACCTACACATCCTACTTCTACAACAAGAGATGCTCAACAAAATAGACAGTAGTCAATACATATCGTCAAAAACTACGATCAGCAAACAAAAATCGTTTATTATCCTCCCCTCTCCTCTTTCAGTCATGGCTTGGATATCACGACTCCTGTTGGTCTGGAGCTCGGTGACAACAGCCGAATCCCCAGCAGACACTGTCAAACCTGGAGCTTTAGATGCCCCACTAGGTAAAGTACTTGTTGTACAAGACGTTGTAACTGTCAAGTACGAGCTCCACGATCTAATGCACATGCCATTGCACCTGAGGTCAATAGCTGTCCACATTGAAACAGCAATGCAAACTCTGCAAGATCTCGAACAACAATCTACAATCGCTAGAATACTCGGACAGACCATCTCACTTCAGAAAGGCAGTATGAATAGTATAATCAAACGAGTAAATCACTTCGAGGGAAAACTCCCTCTCTCTCCTGAAGACATCCGGAAGAATGCACATTCTCAGCGGCATCAAAAACGTCGTTTATTTAATTTTGTTGGTTTGATAAGTAACACCCTGTTTGGTACGGCAACCGCCGAAGATGTAGCTAAACTAGGGAACAGAATGAATGCAGTTTAAAAGCGGTTAAGAAACAACATAGGGCCATTGAACAGTCCTACAAGGCAGTACAAACTGTGACCTCTCACATGAATGCTATTGTTCAAGAAACTAATCAACTAACACACGTTGTCCGGGAATTTGCACGGTCAGAATCTACACTGGAATGGCTACTTTGCTTTACAGAATATATGCATGCAGCTGAAGCCTCTGTACAAGCTTTCATAGACACTAACAATAGGCTCATAGCTGATCAAGTGATTGCATGGTTGGGTCGTGTTGAAGCACAGTTGTTGCCAGTTGGTTAACTTATTGCCGCTTTACATATAGCTGAAACTAAATATCATCTAACTCCTATCTTTCAGGAGCATGAAGTGGAATAGTATTACCCCTTATTAGATGAAACCTTAACACATAAGGAAATACTAATACACATTCCACTAAAAAAAAATGATGCAAGGCGCTTGGAACCATTTCCATTGAAAGCGAATGACGATCTTGTAATTCTGAACAAACATACTGAACTAATAGTAGTATCAGAAGATTTTTTATGAGTTGCTGTTACTAACCATAAAGTCATCAATCATTGTAAGTCAACATACTTACACTTGCATGTATGTGGTGCTTTTGCTTTCGCTTTCACACGGGCTGCGGAAGCTACTTGTGAATTAGCTATAGTAGAAACTAATGCAACTACAGCCCCACAACAATGTGAATACACTCCAATACCACATACAGTAGATTAGTGTTTCACGCACATGTCAATAATGTGCAATATTTCTATTTCCCAAATCAAACCAGTATGATACTTATATGTCAGGATGTAGGTATATATTTAGCAGTGGCAGGTTATCATATAGTACCAGACTATTGTGAAATTTGCAGTAATGCAATCACAACCTTGCCTACTCGCAATCATCTTGCATTTGTCACAAACATTACTTCTGAACTGGTACCCATACCATTTTTTCTTAATATATATATATATATATATATATATATATATATATATATATATATATATATATATATATATATATATATATATATATATATATATTTTCCGCAGTCTTCACATTGTATCTGATTACCTTAATAGAACAGATTCTCCTGACTTACAGGATTCTCTTCCTTTATATTTATCTTCCGGTATAATCCTACCTAGTTTCTTTATACCTACCATCATATTTATCAGTTCCTTGATTGTTATGATAATTTGTTACAGAAAGATTTCTTCTAGGTACACACTAATTTCTAAAAGGACTTTTTGGAAGGAATTGCAAAAGCATGTGCAACAAGAAAAGGCTTAGCTAAAGCACACTTTATTGTGACAAGGATAGGTACAACTACGATTTAAGCCTTGAGGACTCGGTTGTAGGTGGCCAAGCAGTTTAACAGCACCATTTATATAATACCAAATTATTCACTAAGGTATTCATCAATAACTCAGTAGTTATTCATTAAGTTACTCAACAATGACTCAATAGTTGTTCATGTTATACATGTTGAGTCTATAACTTCATCAGGAGTCAAGCGAGGTCAAGCCCATTAATCACAACACCCCACCTGACACTCCTTTTCCACTCACAAGCTCAGAGCGAGAGGAGAGGCAGAATATTACCACGCGCTCAGGGGTGAACATTTCACTTAAAGTGTTCCTATAAAAGTGTACTCAAAACACTTCCCCTGGAGAGAATTCACAATGCATTCTCTCCTAAACTAAGTACCTGTGTAGATAGCCGCTTTAGTAATAAAGAAAGCCCAAAACAAGAGTTATCAACCTGCTACTTAAGAGTTCCAGAACTATTTTATATATATTTGTGTGTGATATATAAAAAAAAAACCACACCTCCACCATGCATCCAGCTTAACGGTACTACCCTCTCTAATGTTACCCACTTTCGGTATCTCGGCTCCCACCTATCCACCACTGCGGACATTGATGAAGAGATTCAACATCGGATCAGATGTGCATCTAAAGCCTTTTGGAGATTCTGTACCTGTGTCTTCAGCCTTAGGGTGCTGAAACGATCTACAAAGTTGCACGTATATCGAGCAGTCGGCCTCCCTACCCTACTATATGGCTGTGATCCATGGGTCATACAGAAGGCACCTCAAGGCACCTGAAAACTTTCACCAACGTAGTATACGTGCCATCCACCGAGTTCGCTGACACCAATTGTAGGAGTGACTACGCTGTACTGGCCATATTATCCTCATGAACGACAGTAGACTGCCAAAGCAGCTACTTTAGTCACCAAACGAATAGTTGACGTAACGCTGGCGGGCAACTGTAAAGGTATAAGGATAATCTGAAGACAAACCTGAAAAAGTGCGAAATCGGCCCCCCTCACTTGGGAGATGATTACTCTACACCGTAACGCTTTGAGGAACACCACACAAGAAGGTGTCAATACTTTCGAGTATCCCCAACTGCATACCAAGGAAGACAAGTGGCAATGCCGGAAAGACGTTACCGCCTTCCCTCCCGCACTACATATAGGCCTCCACACGTGCAACATCTGGTGACGACGTTGCTGGTGCCGTATCGGCTTCTTTATTCACCTCAGAATTCACCAATGAAGATGTTACCCTTAATAACTCATATCATTACATCATAGCTGGATGAACATTATACTCGATTACGAGTGACAGCAAAGCAGTATTTGCAGTTGTATAATAATAATAATAATAATAATAATAATAATAATTAACGGTTTATTGAAAAAGTTCGGCAGCCCGAAGGCTGAAAATATACATAGGATAAAAATTACTTATTAAATACAAGGACATGGGGTGGGTGGGTGGGTCGTTTAATAAAAGCTTTCATTACTGAAAGAAGAAGGAACAATAATTAAACATACAAATTATTTTAGTTTGCAGTTGATGGCCCGGGCCTAGGCTGGTCATGGAGACAACCAGGTGGTGTGGTTTCACGTGGTGTAGTAACTCGTCCTCGGGTGTTGATATGAAGGACCTCACGTGGTCATGGTGACACCAGGTGGTGTGGTGTTCACGTGATGCAGTAACTCGTCCTCGGATGTTGATATGAAGGACCTCACGTGGTCATGGAGACACCAGGTGGTGTGGTGTTCACGTGGTTCAGTAACTTGTCCTCGGGTGTTGATATGAAGGACCTCACGTGGTCATGGGGACACTGGGTGGTGTTGCGTTATCTCGTAGTCAGGTGTGAAGCCGTCCCCCTGTAGTTCCCAGGGTGGACTGATTAGAACCTCCTGGTCAGAAGATGGCGGTCAGTTCCCAGGGATGCTTATCTCACTGGTGGGTCACGGCTCTCACTGGTACTGTCTAGTGCTGAATTCATTGGCTTAAACACTGTTCATTACTGTTAAACACTGATCCTACTTCTTTCCGAAACGAAAGTGTCACTTTTGATTATGTTGATATCCCGGTGGTGAGGATGGGTCGGGGAGAGGGAATTGAGGAATGGGCCAACGTTGGTCAAGGGGGGCCGCTGCTCAGCAGGAGCAGAATCTGCATAGGTCTCAACCCTACCGTGGTCAAGGATATAGTAG
Source organism: Homarus gammarus (assembly GCA_958450375.1). Taxonomy (NCBI): domain Eukaryota; kingdom Metazoa; phylum Arthropoda; class Malacostraca; order Decapoda; family Nephropidae; genus Homarus; species Homarus gammarus. The sequence goes on from CAUDMG010001311.1 coordinate 1,481,578, forward strand.
TGTGTGTGTTTGTGTTGTTCAGCACATGGGTATTGTAGCTGTTCTCTTATTGATCCCGGTATATGGTGCATGTGATCTATATTAGTGAAGCCTCTTATTGTTTTATATTTTAATTTTTGATGATGTCATTATTTGAGCAATGTAGAAAATTGAGGCTCGTCCATCCGTTGTCCGGCCCTGATGTACTCATATATCTCGTTAACCCTGAAAATAATTTGGTGGTCAGATGTTTTTATAGCCATTGGTACTTACCATTATTTTAAATTACATGATTTTTCATTATAATAAAAGCACCATTTGTCCAGTGTGTGCGCTGTTCGATGCTGAACGCTAATGTGTTGCAATATAGTGTGAATGAGAATATATTAATAGGTTTAGTTATCAAGCATTGTGATATCTTCATATTGTACTGGAATACAGTAAAAAAAATATACGTAAAATACTTGAAATATTTAGCGTAGTTTGTGATCAAGTTTGTAGTTCATTTTCCAGGAAAAGAGAAACAATAGAGCTCCATTCTTTCCCTTTTCCTATACGGTTTTATCGAGATTAATCTTGTTCACGTTTCCATTATATATATACACACACATATCTATCTATCTATCTATCTATCTATATATATATATATATATATATATATATATATATATATATATATATATATATATATATATATATATATGCCGTCTCTTAATTTACTTAAATATCCAGGTTCTAGGCGTAACCAAACAAAAAAAGTGAAGTAAATTAAAAGGGATTGAAAATAAAGTAAACCTTTAAGAATTTAATAAATTAAATATCAACACAATATAGAGCCTCGTAGGCTGTCAACAAATTGATTCACCATCGTAACTTTCAAGACACAAATGATACTAAACATCGAAACATCAAAAGAATAAAAATAAAGCATTGGATTACGTTAACACTGCATAAACATATAAAAACTAACACTGAAATTAACTAACGTGAAACAACACTGAATTACTTAAATGTAACGAAGCAAATACTGATGGACATAAATAGAGACATAAATAGGTACTCACATAGATATACCACATTGGTGGCGACAGGAACAACACAAATAAATTAAGTATAAGTAACAGGTGACGAGTGTCACTCAAAGGATGTGGACTGTATGACAAGAGGACTGAACTGACTCCGTCAGTTGGTGGGTCCGATATATAAGGTCGGTTCCCGCCACGCGACCAGCAGGTGGGTCGTTTAACGATGCAGATGGTCGTTAGAGAACAAAGAATGCTGATTACAATACAAAATGAAGAAATAAGATGGGCTTGAACAAATAATGACAGTTAAAACCTTAACAGCACAGGGTAAGGTGACTAGAATATATAATAGTAAATTTAACACATCATTACAGGAATAATATGGAACAACATGGGAGCATGTTATATATAAAAAAATAGAAAAATACAACAAGGTCGTAACAATGATGGATGGTGTTATATGTAGTGATGATGGATGGTGTTATATGTAGTGATGATGGATGATGTTATATGTGGTGATGATGGGTGGTGTTATATGTAGTGATGATGATGGATGGTGTTATAAGTAGTGATGATAGATGATGTTATATGTAGTGATGATGGGTGGTGTTATATGTAGTGATGATATATATCTATATAAAACAAAGAAGTCTGTCTGTTTGTGTGTCCGCTTGAGAATCTCGGAAACTACTTTACAGATCTGTAGTGATGATGGATGGTGTTATATATAGTGATGATGGGTGGTGTTATATGTAGTGATGATGGATGATGTTATATGTGGTGATGTTGGGTAGTGTTATATGTAGTGATGATGATGGATGGTGTTATATGTAGTGATGATGGATGGTGTTATAAGTAGTGATGATGATGGATGGTGTTATATGAAGTGATGATGGATGATGTTATATTTAGAATATGAAAAGTATCCCTCTGTTGTCATTGGCAACATGGATAAGAAATGTGGCTGAAATCAACATGACTCTACTCAGGCAGCTTCCAGGCAGTGAGACCTCATTCAAATCTGTTGATACAGTAATCGACCAGGACCAAGCAGTCCAGTACCCTGCAGAATTCCTTAATTCTTTGGAGCCCGCTGGAATGCCTCCTCACCACCTCACTCTCAAGATTGGAACTCCTATAATTCTCTTAAGAAATCTTGAACCACCAATCCTCTGCAATGGCACAAGACTGGTGGTGAAGAACATGATGTCACATTTACTGTAAGCTACAATGCTAACAGGAAAACATAAGAACATAAGGAGTCTGCAATAGGCCGGTTGGCCTGTGCCTGGCAGCTCCTGTCGAGAGTTACTACCACTCTCTATCATCCATGAATCTATCCAGCCTCCTTTTGAAACTTTCAAGCATTCCAGCACTTACTACAAAGTTGCTAAGCTTGTTCCACTCGTCCACCACCCTATTTGTGAACCAGTTCCTCCCTATTTCCCTCCTAAACCTAAACTTATCCAACTTAAATCCGTTTCTCCGAGTCCTGTCCAGCTCGGATATTATAAGAACTATATCTATATCCCCTTTATTGATTCCCTTCACCCACTTAAATACTTCTATCATATCTCCCCGCACTCTCCGTCTTTCTAGGGAATGCAAGTTTAGTTTCTTTAACCTATCCTCATATGGAAGGTTTTTATACCAAGGGTACCTCTCATCACCACTGACCTGCCATTTGAGTTCAAGCGACTTCAGTTCCCTGTTAAAGTGAGCTTTGCCATGACCATCTACAAAAGCCAGGGACAGTCCCTAAAGATGGTTGTCCTAAACCTGGTGTTTTCTTGCTTCTCTCATGGACGGTTGGATGATGCAGAGTAGGAACTGGCAAAAATCTGTACATACTTGCTGCTAATGGCAAAACCAAAATTATGGTCTACCATAATGCACTACAGTGAGACAATGTGCAGCCTCCCGGAGGGTAGCGTCCTACCGTGGCCTAGCGAAAGAGCCTCCCGGAGGGCGGCGATTCCGCTAGTATATATATATATATATATATATATATATATATATATATATATATATATATTGTTACGAGTTGGGGATTTAGAATATAGTTATACATCTACCCAGATCCCAACAGGTAACAACAAAAAAAAACAAAGACAATCGGACTATAAAAGGGTAGACAAAGGATGCAAGTTTTTGTTGTATATAATAAAGTACCATAAATTCCTTAACAAAATATTCAGCTTATAAACTACCCTTAACCAAACTTAACCTAAACATGAACAGTATATACATAGTAATAAAACATAAAACAATAGTGAAGCAATGTGGAGGGGGGAGAGGCAATACAAGATTACAAATACTTAAGTGAGGAGCTGAGATGGCTGACGGGCAAGGCTGAGTATGGTAGAAGACGGTAGGTAGTCACTGTGCCGTAGGTTTCCAGGATAGGTGATCCTGTGGTCGCTTCCCAGAGTGAAGTGCTCTCTCCTCGAATTGGAGCTCACAAAGAAGACTGGGAGGAATTGACGCAACAACCAGGATATGGAGAGGGGAAACCCGGGAGTGGTAACTAAGACGAGCCATACTCGTGTTTCGTCCCTAGATGGCGTTGCTCGTGGTGCTGGGTAGGTAGATGAAGACAATCGGTGGAGGGGTTCGTAACAATATATATACATATACATATACATATATATATATATACATATACATATACATATATATATATATATAGAGAGAGAGAGAGAGAGAGAGAGAGAGAGAGAGCAGGGTCACACTTGTATGTATATACACTAGGGTGTGTCAATTTTGTCAACATGTTAAAAATCAAATTTGGTAGTCAAAATATTGTGCCTCTTTATGTCTAAACTTGAGATTAGCAAACAAAAATGAATTGAAATAACCCTCACCTACATCAATTATACCTTAAAGTTTCAAATATCAGTATTTCAACAAATTAATGAGACTTCATTAGAATTATTCACTTGATATTAACTAATCTCATGTAAGCATATGGATTATGGAGTATTTTATGGTTCTATAGCTTGTGTACAATATGCACGTCAGAACATGAACATGAACAGGCTCTCCGTGTGGGACAGTTTAATTCTTGTTTTGACTTGTACCAAGCGTGAGGATAAGGCGCCCGGCTCACTCTCCTTCTAGATATCATAGACGGTGGTTTGCTCTCATTGCACTTGCACCTACTCTACCAGACGAGTTCTACATTTTTTATTATTGTAAGTAGGGCATATTGATTGTCGCAGTTACTTATATCATTGTATAAAACATTATGTTCTAAGAAATTATTATGTTATTTCTGTTACAGCATTTTTGATAAACAAATTGATATTTTTTGAAACAACAATTGAATTATGAAACATTGAAATATTTTTCTATTTGTCAGATAGTGTGAAGATGTCAAAATTGAAGACAAGAAGTCAGTTGTCAACCCACTTGAGCCTGCTAGTTGGTAAAGGGAAGGAGCTTCCTGTATCAGAACTTCCAACAGTGAGAGACATGCTAAGATTAGGGTTACTCCTTCGAGAAAAAAATGCAAAGGACAGAAGGAACTATTCAGATAAAGAACTCATAAATGACATGATAGTCCCTCTTCTGCATCAATGGACAAAAGCTAATGCACTATTCAAACCACCTGTGATTAATCAGTGTCGAACTATTGAGCTAAAACTAACGAAATTATGGCACAAAGCAGTTGAAACATCACTTGGTAAAGGAAACTTGGCCAGGAAAAATGAATTTCTGCACACACTTGATACTCTGTTTGACATTTTGACCTGCAAGTGCTCCATACAATTATGTTCTGAATCCAACTGTTCTCACTCAGGTAAGAGAGAAAATAATTCCCACATTGATTGTGGTTGTCCTCGTGAAAAGAAGATCCCTGTTTTAGAGCTTGAATTTATAAAGGCACAGAGGACAAAGGCAGAAGGCCAAGGAAGTATGCAAATGGGTTCAATAGATTATTCAGAAACAAAGAAGCAGATTGCTAATGCCAAGAAGAGAGAACAAATCCGAGAGAGGGAACAAAAGAAGAAAATGAAGAGTGAAGAAGCCATCCAAAGAGAGGAAGAGCTGTGTCAAGATGTTTATCACTTCTTTGATAGTTCTTCTGATGAACAGGAAGCAACATCAGATGATAGTTCCAAAGAGCCATCTGAACCTTTACCAAAGAAAATGAAATACAACACAAGAAATATTTCAAACATTGCTTTAGCTAGTATTCGCCACCATGCTGGACTTCGTGAGGCTGCAGAAATTGCAACTGCCGCTTGGATAGATGCAGGCCTCATCAGCCGAGAGGATGTATCTTTGGTGATAGATCATAATAAAATTAGAAGAGCACAAGAAAAAATAATGAAGGAAATATCTGATCAGCATGAAAAAGATTTAAGCGAGGGAGGGCTCTCCTGTCTTTTGTTTGATGGAAGAATAGATGACACAAAAGTTTTGCTAGAAGTAGAGGGAGTGAACAGAAAGTTTCCAGGTCTCATCAAAGAAGAACACTACTCTGTCTGTTCTGAGCCTGGTGGTCGGTTTTTGTTTCACTTTGCTCCCGAAACTGAAGTAGAAGGGAAGAAACGTGCAGAGGTCATTGCTGATCATATTTTATGTTGGGTTCATTAGAGAGGACTTGGCAGTTCACTGCAGGCTGTTGGTGGAGATTCAACTGCAGTGAACACCGGATGGCAGGGGGGTGTAATGGCGCATTTAGAGAAAAAACTAGGAAGAAGACTTGTTTGGATTGTATGTGATTTACATGCAGGCGAGCTACCTCTTCGTCATCTCATCCAGGAACTTGATGGTCCTACAAAGAGCAACAACAAGTGGTCAGGTCCCCTTGGCATCATGCTGGATGAAGCAACACAACTAGAAATAAATACAACCTTTCCAAAGGTCGAAGTTGGCCCTCCCCTTCCGGCGTTGTCTGAAGGAGTCATCAAAGATCTCAGCACAGATCAATCCTATGCTTATCGTATTGCCCAAGCAATAAGATCAGGAGAAGTGCCTCAGTCATTGGCTCTCTTGGAGATTGGACCTGTCAGTCACAGCCGTTGGTTAACTACAGCTCTTCGTTTCTGCAGGATTTGGATTTCCAAACACGAATTGAAGGGCAAAGTGCTGAAGAATTTGAGGTTAATTGTTGAATTTATTATTGGAGTTTATCTTCCCCAGTGGTTTAGTGTGAAACTTAATCCTATGTGGGTGGATGGGCCCAATCACCTTTTGTTTCAATTGCAGCTAGTAAGAACACAGAGGAAAGTAATGAGGGACATCGTGTTACCTGTGGCAAGAAGGTCCGCTTGGTATGCTCGATCAGAAGCAGTTTTGCAAGCAATGCTTTGCAGTCAATGTACCAATCTCCGAACCGAGGCTGTAGAAGTCATTCTAAAGATTTGAGGAACGCTAATAGATGACGACCAGTTGGGAGACTGTTCGTTTCATTCAAGAAAAGTTCCCCCAATAAACGTCAATGCCACCAAATTGTCAGAATTGGTTGACTTGAGTTTGGAAGTCTTAGAGCCACCATTGACAACAAGTCTAACTAGCCAAGAATTGAGAAACCTTAAAGAGACTCCAATGCAGGTGCCGAAGTGGCCTTCCCACACTCAAAGTGTGGAGAGATGTGTGAAAATGGTCACAGAAGCAGCGGGCCATGTTTACAGCCACGAGAGGCGAGAAGGTTACATCAAAGCACAAATAGCAAGCAGACTACTGATGACAAGAAACCAAAGCAAAGAGAGTATGAAGGCATTGGTTACTTTCAAATAGACTACGGATAATAAAATATAATAATTTGAAACTTGAAACAGTACCATGTGTGCAAACGCTGGTTATGTTATAAATTCACAAATATGCACATTTAAAAATCCATTTGATGTAGGTAGGACTTATTATAAAAAAAAATTTATGCCAGAATATTGTTTTGCATGCTTAAAGACTACAATAAATTGCTACCAAATTACTCGATTTTCAATTTAGCCAGTTCACCCCCTAAATTGACACACCCTAATATACACTGCATTGTCACCTTTATCTACACGGCCTGCTTCACACTACCTAAACCACTAGTTAACCCGCAGTCAACTAGTAGACTCACGAGTCATCCGATGGCTATTTGCAACGTATATTAGTATAGCTGAGTGCATTGTTTTTTCACCATTGTATATGTGTTTTGTGTTAATTTTGTTTTAAGAATATTATAACAAAATCACTTGCACATTTTTCACGTCCTACTATTTATAATGTTGGGTGTTGTCATGTCAACCATTCGTGTCGTGTCAAATATTCAATTAAGCCAAGTAATTACTCCTAAATCTCTCTCGAAGTCGGATTCCACAATGGCATCGTTGTTCATCTGGTAACTGGTTTCCCTGTTTTCATCTCCTATACTGAGTACTTTACATTTGTCCACATTGAATTTCATCTGCCATTTTTCCGACCATTCGAAAAACTTATTTAGATCTTCCTGTAGTTTTGCAGAGTCCTCGTCAGATTTAATTACACGTCCTATTTTAGTGTCATCAGCAAATTTACTTATGTTGCTCTCTATGCCGATATCTATGTCGCTTATGTATATAATAAATAATAATGGTCCAAGTACTGAGCCTTGGGAACTCCACTAGTGACGTTGCTCCAATTGGATTTAGTGCCGTTTATGCTCACTCGCTGTTTCCTGTCCCGTAACCATGCCCTAATTACCTTTGATGCCATGCCCTTCTACCTTTCTAATTAGTCTTTCCTGGGGGACTCTGTTGAAGGCTTTGCTAAAGTTGAGATATACCACATCATAATTGTGCCCCTCGTCCACCAATTCGAAAACTGATGAAAAGAATGTTAAAAGATTAGTAAGACATGAATGCCCGCTTGTTAAGCCATGTTGGGAATCATTGATCAACTTGTGCTTCTCCAGGTGGTTTCGAATAGAGTTTGAAATAATTGATTCTAGGAATTTGCCTACTATTGATGTTAGACTGATTGGGCGGTAGTTAGAGGATAGTGATCTATCCCCCTTCTTGAAAATCGGTATTACATTCGCTATCCTCCAGAATTCTGGTACTACACCTGTTTTTAATGACATGTTAAACAACTTTGCTAAGGGCATACTAAGCTCTTCCTTACATTCCTTTAATACTTTGGCAAATATCTCATCGGGACCAGGTGACTTATTAGGCTTCAGTTTGTCTACTTGCTTATTAACATCGTTACTAGTCACTACAATCTCGCTTAATTTGTTTTCTTCACTATCTCTGAATAGAGTCGGTGCCTCGGGTATCATGTTCAAATTTTCGGTGGTGAAAACTGTTGAAAAATATTTATTCAGATCATTGCTCATTTCTCCGTCGTTTTCAGTTAGCTCGCCGGTATCTGAACTTATTGGTCCAATCTTATCTCGTGTTTTAGTTTGATGCATTTGGTAGAATCCTTTGGGGTTTGTTTTCGCCTCCCCTGCTATCTTCAGTTCATAATTCGTCTTCTCTTTTCTTATCTCGGTCTTAACCCAACCGGCCAATACCTTATAATACTCCCGGAGGTAAATTTTGCCACGATTTATCCTTCCTTTGGCCAATAATGTTCTTTAAATAATTATTTATCCATTTAGGGTCATTGTTGTCTGATCTGAGATTTTTGTATGGTATGTTCTGCCTTTTTGCATTAAGTAACTCATTATTTAAATTGTCATGGATCTCGGCAATCTCAGATCTCGTTATCAGGTCCGTGTCATCTGTCAGGTTCACACCCAAGCGCGACATCCCCTGTCTCAGCTGCCTCTTTAAATTATCAAAGTCTGCCCTTCTGCAATCTGGGACTTTAATGGAATTCCCTTTACGTCTGATCTGAAAATCTAACTGGAATTTAATTTCTTTGTGATCGCTGTTTGCAAGTTCGTTCCCTACCTCGACATTGCTAATGAGGTTTTCTCTGTTTGACAGAACTAAATCGAGTATATTATTACCCCGGGTGGGTTCGGTTATATGTTGACTTATGAAACAGTCCTGGATCGTTTCGAGGAAATCCTCTGATAATGAGTTACCCGTAAGGTCAGTCCAATCTATTTGGCCAAGGTTAAAATTGCCTACTATACCGACTTTGTTGTGTATGGATGCCCTGTGCATTTCATCCCAGATAAGTCGCTCATTAACTCTATCAACATTGGTAGGTCTATATATTACTCCTATGATTAATTTTTCCCAACAGTCGATTAATTCTATCCAAATTGTTTCTGTATTCCGCTCAGTTTTTATTTCCTTATTTATTTCACACTTCAGATTATCCCTGACATAGATTACTACTCCGCCTCCTTTCCTGGACGGTCTATCGGTAGGGAACAATTTCTAATCCGCAATTTGGTATTCGACAGGTAACTCACGTAAGTCTAGGTTGGTCCATGTTTCAGTGAATGCTATTATATCGATTTTTTCGGTACATACCAAGGCCCTAATATCATCCATTTTGTTTCTCATACTTCTACTGTTCGCGTAGTAGACATTTAAGTTAGTCGTGTTCTGAGTCCTCCCTTTACCGCGTTTAGGTTTAAACTCCCTGTCTAATTTAGTTGTGTCATCATTCCTAACACTATTTCCCTGTAATCTTTCACTTTGTTTACCCGCTCCTACTGCAATCTCCTCCACTCCCGCGCCCATATGGTCCCCTAGCAGTTTAAAGACTTCTATATCCTTTGAACTTCCCCCTCTAGAGACCCAGCCAGGGCAGCCACCTAGACAGGTGTACCCCATCCCTAGCATAAAGGTCCCTTCTGCCGTAGAAGTTGTCCCAGTTGTCAATGAATGGGATTGATATTGACTTGCAATATCCGTCAAGACGGCCGTTGACACCAACTGCCCTTGACAACCATTCATTGCTAACCCTCCTTCTAGGCAGGACACCACATACGATAGGGATCCCTCCCTTACTCATAATATGATCTATAGCTGTCTTGAACTTATCAAGAAGCTCTTCACTCCTACACCGGCCAATATCATTGCCTCCTACACTGAGGCAGATAATGGGTTTGTTCCCATTACCAGACAAGATATTGTCCATCCTGTCAACTATATCCCCTACCCCAGCCCCTGGTAAACACACACAAAGTAATATTGAGGAGGCACTCTCCCAGTCAATGCAATACTTATTATCCCTCAAATGAACAAACCGAGCATTGGATTCCTGGCCTGTCCTAACATTATATTTATGTCGCTTAAATTCCTTGCAAGGAACCTTGTAAATGCAGCCGCCTGCATTGTTGGGGGAGTTCTTGATTAACATTTGTTTTACAGTGCATGAGTTTTTAAATGCCACATTGACGTTCCAGGTTTTTATTTGTAAAGGATTTTGAGAAAATTTTTGTGTAATGGTAATAATAAGAGATTCTTATGGTCATGGGTGGGCTTGGGATCAGTTCTATAAAAATAAAATTCTTCGTAATGTTAAGGCATTTGTCTATAAAAGATATAGGGTACTTAAGGTTCAAGCCAATATTATAGATATATGTATATTCCTCATCAATGAATTCCGGACTGCAAATTCTCAAAGCACATAAAAACAGTGATGAAAATACTAACTGTTTGACTCTATTATGGTGGGCAGAATAATAATGATTGTATGAACACACATTAGTAGGTTTCCTATAAATACTGAACTTAAAGGTGTTACCTATTCTGTGGATCAGACAGTCTAGGAGTGCCAATTTACAGTCATGCTCTAATTCCACAGTGAATTTGATCGAGGGGGCTAAGTTGTTAAGTTGTGGCAGAAAAGCTTTTAGGTCCTCATTACATGGCCAGAGACATAATACATCATCTACATATCTAAACCAGACTGCTGAAGGTGGTAAAATATTACTTAATAGGTTCTTTTCAAAGAATTTCATATATAAGTTGCTTAATGCCGGTGAAAGCGGATCACCCATTGCCATACCAAATTTTTGAGCATAATATTCTCCATTGAATTCAAATTTACATTCCTTAATACATAGTTTGATGAGTTCGATGAAGTCGTCTTTCGAGACAGGCAATGAAATATTATCCTGGGTATCTGTGAGGAACTCCAGTAAATCATCAACTGGGTCCTATGTAAAGAGTGATGTTACATCAAAACTGACCAGTTTAAGATCATAATTAATGTGTAAGTTATTGAGTTTATCTACCAGATCCATATTATTCTTAATATTAGAGTTAGAAATGTTGCCAACTAGGGGATTTAGTAAAGAAACTAACCATTTAGATAATTTATAAGAGATTGACCCAACTGAGCTAATGATGGGTCTTGCTGGGTTATATTAGGCTTGTGAGTCTTGATTAAACCGTACATGTATGGCAGTGGAGGGGACGTTGAAGTTGATCTCACTCTCCTCTACTTTATATATATGCCTTGATATGTATTTCCCCTTAGTCTGTGTTCACCCCTGAAGATGTGAATTACACGATAGTCCAGGGGAACTTCGTGTTTTCTTGTTTCCTTGTGGTTATCAGCATATACCTGAATCACGCGCACCTACAGTGATTTACTTGCCCCTTCCTGCCCACACAGCCACCTGATCCATTCACTTTCAAAAATGCATTTTGCACAGGACAAGGGCAGTTATCTGTTGGTTAGTTTAACTATTGTGTGTTAATATACAGCAAGAGTTGTTCAAATCATCAGTATGCACCGCATGAAACACTGAATCTTTAGTTTTGTCCAACTGTTACCAATAATCATAATAACAAGATCTGTTGCCTAGAATCACAGCACCAACGGTATTATATTATCACTCAATGATACTCCCAATCATGGTAAACCAGGCTCGAGACCCGGCACCCACAAGTTTTAATTGTTGACATACATAATACAAATATTTTTCCTCAGCAGTGTTCTAATTCCAAAAGTTGATGTTCAAACAATCTAAAAATTATAACATGAAGATACAACAACAGAGAAAATGAGTTAAGGTTTACACACACACATTTCAGTTCCTATGGAGAGAAGATATACACCTGCTTCCTCTGGGCTTCCAAGATCGGTCTGTGAGCCCCTCATTCGCCAATCGCTTCCTCCCTACCCTCTCCAACAGGATTTATCAGCAACTTCCCACCAATAATACAGTGCAGAGAGTGATGATCAACCCACAACTGATACACAAAGGTGACAATTTCAAAACAAAAAAAAGGAAAAAAGTATAGGACAGTGACAGGTCAGTGCTCTGTGGTCAGTAGCCACGGCCCATAAAGCCCCTAACCAACTCAGATCTGAGCTGTACGCTCACCACCACCTACACTAGGTGGTTAATCAGGATTCCCAGCTACACCAGGAGAGAAATAGACCCCAAACTCAACCAGGTGAAAAATTATGATTCCCAAATACATCAAATTAGAAATAAAAATTATCTTCAACACTCTATGTATGCTGAAAGGCCTATCCTATACCAGAACCCTGTAATGGGTGGAAAAAAAATGCAAATTGTAACCAGCTAGAACGAGCTGGGACCAGCCAAGACTAGCCGGAGAAGGAGTGACTAGGATTGCCTTGTCAATGTTGTGCTAAACCCTTTGTACCGTGAGAAGGATTCTGTAAACACTACTACCGAGTCACAAGAGAGTCTACAAGACCCACTATAAAATTATATAGTCACAGAGATTTGTTTTAAAACTGTACTAAATTTTAGATTCACTCTATGCGCTTCTCATATTGTAGTGGAAACTTTTGTCAATCAAATGACCCAAATCCCAATTTCACCATAAGTAACCTTCTTCTTCTTCTTCTTCTTCTTCAGACTCCGTTATTCATTGGCAACACTGTCGTCAGCAGGACTGTCGGGGACTGGCTCTTGTCAACACTGTCTTCGTCAGCAATAATGTACTGCCAACTATCGGTTAAGTATAAGGAACAGTATTGTTACCAAAGTTATAAAAACAGACAAAACAAGAAATACACCCAGGCAACTACAACACGTTTTTCCCATTTCGAACATCAATTCAAAATGTCCTTTATTGGGTAGTTTTACCTTTGACCACATAAAATACTAAAAGGAGTTGAAAATTTTAAATGGTAAGACATAGATATGACCAAAATACAAGTCGACTAAGTTCATTTTTTTGTAAGAAGAAGAAAAAACACAGTAATAGCATTATGCCTCCTTTCTTGGTAGACATTGTAGTGTCATGGCAAACGACATGCTCTAGTTTTCTCTGAGACATTGTTCTGAAATACCAAATAATTTAGATATATATTTCCTTTAGGTACAGTACAGTAATTTTAACAATATGAAAAGTTTCAGCTGTTGTCAGTTTAATCTCATGTCATCACGTTCATGTTGAAGTGTGATAATTCTCCTCGCAGTTCGCTATCCGTGTGAATGAGTGTTTTAGCAATTAAACCCTTAGAATGAAATCGTCGATAATGATAGGTGTAAATAATGAGGAAACACTCTAGCCAATTGCTGGATTTTATAAAACCAATAGCAGCTACGTCCAGGTAACCTTATCATGATGGGTTACAGCAATATATTTCGCGCACTCGTAATTTGACCATAGCTCACGTAATTTATTGAACAGAATCGGAAAAAGAATCTTTCATGCATACAAGGAACTATTGTTTAGGATTTGCACACGATTAATTGGAGAGTTATGTCCAGCTCAGTTAAATCCGTATTCAAATGAGTGCTTTCCGTATTATAGACTTGCTAAGGTACCTGGTGTTGCCCGTTTTTGTATTTGAGTGGCAGGTTCTTAGACTATGTCCATGAATTATTACACTTCATTCACTACACATCATACTTTTTTTTATATTTACCACACTACCATCTATACTACATTCCTAACTATATCATTTACGTGACATCTACTACATTGATATCTACTCTACACCCACTACATTCACCTATGGTACATTTACTCTTCTTGGCAAAATTAAATGCAAATGACTAAAAGAAAAATAACTGTAAATTGCAGCTATCTATATAAATAACTTAGATCGTTCAGAGGGGGCGACTATTAGGTGGGGACCCCCCCCCCCCCTCTTTAATATATATGTGTTTTTAATGAGGGGGTTCCATCTTAGGAACAAGGAGGCCAACCAACAAAAGCAAAGTCACCAAAGTTCCTTCTTCGTGACAATTCTGGGGTGCTTGTGCATCTGCGATATAAATTTGAGCTCTTCATCTCAGCTTTATATACACACACACACACACATATATTTTATATATATATATATATATATATATATATATATATATATATATATATATATATATATATATATATATATATATATATGCTGATAAACCACAAGGAAAGAAGAAAACACGAAGTTCCCAAGCGCTTTCGTGTAATTCACATCTTCAGGGGTGAGTACAGACTAGAGAGAGTAATACAAATCAAGGTGTATATATACAGAGGAGGGCGAGACCAGGTCCACAATGGTCAGGTATTAGATAATGACCCTACTAATCTTTAAATAGCACACAACGGTTGGTGGTCAAGTCAGATGGTCAAGTGACCCGGCCTTCTCACCATGTAATTCAATTGATAGTAGGAACATCATAGAATCTAGTCTTATTAAACATACCGAAGCATTCAACATGAATTTGAGTAACGGCTTGTACAAGCTGGACAATTTTGTAATTAAGAAGATTTGTGACCAGGTATATATATATATATATATATTATATATATATATATATATATATATATATATATTTTATGAAAATCCACAATGAAAACGTGGATAAGATAAATCTTGATAAAATCACTCCGTTGTTTCCATTTTCCCGTGTGATTTTATCAAAATATATATATATATATATATAATCAACACCTCAACCCGCCAGGATTCGAACCCACGGCCCACAAGCCTATGACTGTGACCGGGGAACGCTAACCGCTGGACCACCAGGATACTAAAAGCAGTCCTAGACTTTGTTATATTTCACACAAAGCCTGTTCAACGAGCTTATGGCGCCGTGAACCTCTAATGGGGACCACCCGTATCACGTAGGTGGTCAGAGTAACGTTTTACCAAATCCGGCTTCGAAACACGAGGATCCATATATATTTCATTAGCCGTGGGTTCGAATCCTGGCGGGTTGAGGTGTTGATTGTATGTAGAAGTCCACGTGCTTTATTGGGCTAATGAAATATATATATATATATATATATATATATATATATATATATATATATATATATATATATATATATATATATATATATATGTATATATATATAATATCTTGTCCATGAATTTATTAATTAATTATCACAATAGTGCTTCATCATTTTATTGTCATACTGGAAGCCAATTTCCCTCTTACTAGTATTGTCAGATGCTTCACTCTCCCAATAATACTGATTGTAGGTTATGTATCTATGCTACTGTGCCGAGTAGCAACCTTGTATATAAGCTACTGTGCCGAGTAGCATCTATGTATATAATTACGTGGCACACTGCACGTGTTATGTGGCAACATTGCCCCGAGGCTGCCATATGGCAAGGCAGTCTCAGTCTGACTTCGTGGGTCGTGCATGGCACACGCTAGTCACCACTTGTATTTCTCCTATCCGAATAAATGGACTTCAGTGTTACCCTGTGTTTCCCTACCCATCACTGCATTCTTCAGGGAACACTTGGAACCTTCACTGATGAACAGTCTTGTTACGTGCAACGTATCATGATAGAACTACCCTTAACAACTAATTACTAAATGAACTGTACGCCCCTGCCGGAAGTACTGTAACTGAGTATGTATTCTTGATGTATATATTGTATGATTATATAATTTTTTCAGACTAGAATTACATATTTTGGGGGGGTGTGTGAATAGTTATTTTATTAAATTCTGTAATGCTGTAATAGGTTAACATGACACGTTAAGTATGATGTTTGGGTCAGTCTGCTCAAAGCAACCCATAAAATCCGACCGACCACTACAAAGCCGGGGTTAGTAGTACTTAAGTTTGGGTAGTCTTCTGACCTCCACCACTGGCCTGCATTGTCAGTTGACTTCTGTCAATTTCAATTTTTCAATTTCAATTGTTTATTCCTTGATAGAGGAAGTGGGAACCTAGTGCTGTCACTAGGTACCCCTGTACAATGACACCAGAAGCATCTGGCAAGTGTGACAAGTATATACAGTATAAATATTATAAAGGGGCTTACTAAAGCCTAAGGAAGGAAGGATATTCCTTTAACACATAATCAATAATATTTACAAAATATTTGGCTAGTATGGGGAGGATCATCGTGTCTCCGTCAGGGGGTCGTGGAGTGGTGGTCCAGCAGGCGTCACGGAAGCGTTGTGTGTGGGGGCATCTTAGGAGGTAATGGATAAGGGTGCTGCTGTTGGGTCTTCTGCATAATGCACAAGAGCGTTGCTCAGGGGATGCGAGGATACCAATCTCCCAAGCAAAGTCATACCCAATGATGATACGGGCAGCAATGACGTCCCCTTTTCGCGACCCTTTCCCGTAGACGTACGAGAGGTCAGGAAGTTTACGGAGGACATCGTACCAGGTGGACGGGGAGTCCAGGGGGATGGCTGCTTCCCGAGCTTCTCTCTGTTTGCGGCGAATTTGGGTCCTAAGCTGCAAAAGTGTTCGAGGAACAACGTAGTCAGGTGTGGCCTTGTTGCAGCCAGTCTTGGCAAGGCCATCTGCTGCCTCATTCCCCAAGATACCGACATGACTGGGTATCCATAGGAATGTCACAGGACGGCTTGCATCCTGAAGTGTGGATGTTAACCCTCGTATTCGGAGGATGGGGCCCTTATTTTCCCCTGATCCAAATGCGATCCCGTCGAGAGCAGACCTGGAATCGCAGCAGACAAGCAAGGGGAAGAAACCATCTGCTTCTTCCTCAGCGAGAAGGGCAGCAAGGAGGGCTATTAGTTCAGCCTGAGTGGAGGATGCCCCGTCGGAAACTCTGAGAGACAGTTTGATAGGCTCAGGGGCATCAGGACTGGAGATGTAGACACCAGCCCCGGCCCTACTTGTAGCGGGGTCAACAGAACCAATAGTGTAGAGGACGACCCTACCTGGGGACCAGTGGGCGATTCTGGAGAGGTGGTATTTGCAGAGAATAACAGTGTTCACCTAGGATTTCGGGAGCGGTCCACCGAGGGCAATCTCTTCAGTGACTTCTGTCTTCGATCGGGTGATGTACTCATGGTATTCATTGTTGAGGCTGGCTGGCTGTTTTGGTGTTTTATGTATTTATGTTGTAGAATCATGTACTGGTTTAGTTGTCAGTGGTATTGGCAACCTTAAAGTAACCTAGTATGTTCATGTGATTAGCTTTATTTCTTTGTTATTAGTGGTAAGCGTTTGTAAATATACATTTTGTTTAAGTATCTTTACTCCAATCATCAAGTATTCAGTTATTAAAAGGGGTTGCATTCAATCCATACATTACACCGTAGTTGGAGTTGTTCCCGATACAAATTTAAGACCCATATATTGTAATTCTCTTTAATTAAATCACCTTTTGTTTGTTACGAGCCTTACCCCTTTGACACGTAACAGTCTTCAGTACTTTCCCATCTATCAAGTACATTTTCAGTATCTCCCACAATCCTTCTTCCATCTACTGGTTCATATTCTTCTTCTAGAACTAAATTGTCATAAACAATTTCTTCACATTCTTTTCATTGATATTCTCTAATGTAAAACCTTAGCTCTCACCCCTTCTTCCTTTTCTGATCAAAGTTTCTCTTGCCCAAATACACGTCTTGCATTTTTGTATATACCTTTCTATTGAGAGAAACGAACTATACATGCTCTCCTCCATTTTTTTCTCACTATGCCTGCACATCCCCGTCCTTCATTCTTTTACTTTTTCATATTCCTTTCTTATCTTCTCAACATTAATAATATCTAATAGCCAACGAAAATTTTATGCATAACATAATAATCTTGAGACGTAAGACGCCCAAGAGGACACTGAAATAACCATAAATGTGTACAGTACATTCAAAATATGTTTGTGAATAAAAAGTATCACATTATACATTCAGGGTGAATCCTTCATGCAAACTACTTGCTTTATAAAATGATTTATATTCTGATGCACTTTGGTAACACCTGGACATATAATTGTCTTCTAGGTGAATATATATAACTGTAATGGTTTCTTAGGACATTTCACAACGTTTACAGTGAATGACACTACAACCTTACGTGTAATATAATATTAAAAAGAACAAAAACATATGTTATAGAGAAAACCCGATAACATATGTAGAAGAAGAATATTTAATTTATTATCCAGAGTTTTATAAAGGCAGTATTCATTACATCGAAATCTGAAAACCATAACTCCTCTTTCAGGTATTTTAATAACGATTTTTACAAGTGAATTTTTACAAAAAAAATTGCATGATACATGTAAAACTCTTTCTCGTCTTTATAATTATAATATTAATAAAGTAATAATAATAATAATAATAATAATAATAATAATAATAAACAGTTTATTCAAAGAGTATGACAACCAAAAGGCTGAAAATATACATAAAACTTGACTGACAAAGGCTTTCAGTACAAAATAAGAGGTAATATGTAGTAAACATATAAATTGATTAAATATATGGGAATAATTTCGGTGGCCACATGGAAGCCAGTCTTAAAAGCTCTCTTGTGAGTTGTTATTGGTGCCTTCCCACTGTATAGATGCAGTCCTAGTCTCCAGCTGGTCACAATCTGCATATGTTTACACACCCATCACGTGGTCCTGTAGCCTGGGTTTCTCAGCTCACAGGGTGTTGAAGAAGGCCATTGTTTCTAATTTGATGTTGTTGGGAATTTTCATTTCTCTCCCGGTGGAGTTGGGAATTCTGATATCTCTCCGGGTGTAGTTGGAATTTCTCATTTCTCGCATGGTGTAGCTGCGAGTCTTGATTTCACATCTGGTATTAGTTTGGTAATGGGTGGTGAGGGCGGGTTGGGCTGAGACCACTGACCGCAGGGCGTCGACTTGTCACTTCCTAACGTTTACATTCAATTTGAGATGAAATTGTCACTTCTATATATCAATTGTGCGTTGCTCATCATTCTTTGCACTCTATTGTTGGTGGTAGAATGTTAATAAATCGTGGTGATACGGCTTCATCCCTTGGGGACTGTGTGTGTGTGTGTGTGTAATAATAATAATAATAATAA
Organism: Homarus gammarus; assembly: GCA_958450375.1. Taxonomy (NCBI): domain Eukaryota; kingdom Metazoa; phylum Arthropoda; class Malacostraca; order Decapoda; family Nephropidae; genus Homarus; species Homarus gammarus. The sequence continues at coordinate 1,500,689 of CAUDMG010001311.1, forward strand.
TAATAATAATAATTAACGGTTTATTGAGAAAGTTCTGCAGCCTGAAGGCTAAAAAGATGCACTGGACAAAAATTACTTATTACACACAAAGACATGGGGTAGGTGGGTCGTTTAACAAAAGTTTTCATTAATGAAAGAAGAAGGAACATGAATTGAGCATACAAATTATTATAGTTTACAGTTGATGGCCCGGGCCTGGACTGATCATTGAGACACCAGGGTGTGTGGTGTTCACGTGGTGCAGTAACTCGTCCTGGGGTGTTGATATGAAGGACCTCACGTGGTCATGGGGACACCGGGTGGTGTGTGTGTGTGTGCATTTTTTTTCTGTTTACAATTAACATGAAAGAAAAACTTCATCCAGAGAAAGTACTTATTCCCTCCACGCTATAAACTTTTTTTTTTTTGATATATTAGTCTTTTTTTCCATCTCCTATTTGTAAGCAGTCTTCTCAGAACTTGGTTTCCAATCTATGGTTCGCGGACTGGTGTTGGTCCTTGGCTTAGGATCTGCAGGTCCACCGCATAATTTCGTAACAAACTAAATTAGCATTATTAGTATTTATTTAAGTATCATTGTAAAATGAACACAATTAAAGGTATACTTTAATTAATGTAATGCCATATATTATCGTTAATACAATACATAGTCACTGAAATAAATTGGTAAAATTTGAGATAATGATTAGAGGTATATGATGAAACAGTTTTTGTGATTTCTGTATCTCGTAGGTTAATCATGTAACAATTACTCGTATAAAGTGTGCCAGCTGTCATTCAACGATCTACACTTTTATTGTAAAATCCAGAACCACTATCACTAGTTTATGTAATCTTTCAAATAACAGTTCTCTTCAGTCATGCGCATTTAAATTTAAAAATTACTTGTAATTAGAGGAAACATGCAGTTATTTGACCCATCATTATGCATATTGATCAGATGAATTACTAAAGGCATCAAATTCTTCCACAACACACCAAATTTGCAATTCCCTTTTTTTAATGGGGATTAGCCCACCCGGGCATAGGTCACTGACCAACATCGGGGCATGGAGGACGAAAATGTAATAATAAACATAATAATAAAAATAATAATAATAATAATAATAATAATTATAATAATAATAATAATAATAATAAGTTAATCCAATTACATTTGAGTGAAATAATATTCCTTCACATAATTTAAGCAGCTGGAATCTATTATCATAAAAGAATAAGACCTTGTTGGCTTACATCAGATGGGAAGATCGTGTTGTGTAAGGCGTCTAGTGGCTTTCGTAAATTGTTGATGAGGAAACTGCGACGGCAGGACGAGATCGTTAAACGTGCTCGGCCAGGCAGTGTCCATAACACTACATCAGTCGTCGCCAAGTGAGGGGCAGTTGGTCGAGCGCTAGCATGGAAATACGGTTATAGCAACCAAGTTGGACACGTACTACGTACTCATATATATATATATATATATATATATATATATATATATATATATATATATATATATATATATATATATATATATATATATATATATATATCTTGATAAAATCACACGGGAAAATGGAAACAACGGAGTACCTTACCTTTATATTTATATATATGTAATATTCAGAAACTTCAGTGTAACTTCAAACACCGCGCCATTGGCGATACTGAGCTTTCAAGGTCGTCTGAGGGAAAAGAGCGCTCCCCGCACATAGTGGGAGGTTGTGGAACTAGGCCTATATGATATTAAATGTAATTTGCCGAATTAATAATGATGCGATTCATGAAGTTAAGGGACTATTATTGAATTTGAAATTAATATAGATCGTTTATCAGTCTGAATAATGTCACGGGTGTCCCAAGGAGTTAATAGTTAGGCGGAAAATATGTCACGTAGGCCTAAGCTAGAGCCTTGGAGAGACGCGACGCTGGCTGGTCCTCAGTCACGTGAAAGCGATTGGACCTACAGGACATCCCTGTGCGTCGGTCCACAGAAATAGTCACGTGGTCTAGTCACCTGTGCTGCGCTATTGCAGTATAACAAGTAAATCTCATTCAATCTCAGACAGGGTTTAGATAGGGCAGTGATAAAGTAAACTAGAGCTAACAGTGAGTTCATTTCAGGGTTTCCGCTAGAACCCACTTGACTGCGGGAGATTGACTGCCGTTTGAGACTGCCGTTGATGATTGAGGGTGGCGATTGTCGCCATTAGACCGATCAGTGTAGGCCTGTCACTGTTTAGCGGGGTATCAAAGGATCTCTTGAGGGAATCTAGCCGTCTGGGTGCCCAGCTGAGGACGGGACGATCGTTGGAGTCATCAGCTCTCCTCTACCTCGGCTCACAACACCACATGTTTCAAGCAGCTTAGTGAAACCCTCTTGCTAACGGGAAGCTAAAGCTTCTCTCAACTGTACAAGGTCTGATTGGCTCACTCCCTTCCGCTTTATGGATGTACCTGGGGTAAAGTGAAGCTAGCTGAGTGATACAGGGTCGCACACTGGGGCCAAGAGTCAGTGGAGTTTAAAGGTACACTTTCCAAGGTGGAGAAAGGCTGATTTGGGCCTTCAACTACGGGTGCCTGTTGGTTGTGCCTTAAACGACTACGGAGTGCAGATGGAATCTGTGTGTGTGTTAGGTTAGGGAGCATGGTTCACGGGTATTGGACTCAGTAACGTCTTTATAATAGTGACAATATTTTTGTGTGTAGTTAATACTATTTTTTCAGTTACTAATGTGTGCTGTGTGCATTTAAAATTTCTTTATAGTTTCAATCTCAGATATAACCTTGTTCCCCACTGGTTACTTACAGGAGATTATGGCGTATCTACGTAGAAGTTCACTCCACCACTCGACATTCCATGATTTATACTTGATAAATGATGATTTAATGAATTCATTTAATTTTCAACATCCATCAAAGTTATTGGTTATACTATGTCATAACCAATCAGTCATTACCTTTAGTAATAATAAGATAGGATCACAGATACGGGCAGATAATTGCACTTACATTTGTTTGTCAAGCTTCCATACAATGATTTACAATTTGCATGGATATATGATTTACTCACGTTCACGCTGTAATAAAATTAATCTTCTAAAAGAGAATTTTAACTTGGGGACACATGTGATTACTCTACTATGGATATAACTTAACAGAGCCTTAATTCTTCAAGTGATACATTTACTGCCAGCCTGGATTGCCTTTGTTGTAACCAGGCTTCCGCACAAGAACTTCTTTCCATGGGCTACAGCAACAAAAAGTACTCTTGGGTTGCCACACATGGTGTCGTGCAGGAGAACTCTGTAAGCGTGACTTGAATTAACCAATAGACCAGCCTGGATTGTTTTTGTCGCAACCAGGCTTCCACACGTGATATTTCCACGGGGATAACAACCTAGGTTAACACACTTAGTCTCGTGTCGACCTTCCACGGCCATAACAACAAAAGGTTCTCTTGGTGTACCACACATAGTCTCGCGTCACTGAGTCACGGTTGTCGCGGCAAGGAGAACTGGTAAGCGTGACTTGAATTAACCATTTAGGTGCAATAGACCAGCCTGGATTGCTTTTGTCGCAACCAGGCTTCCACACGTGATATTTCCACGGGGATAACAAACCTAAGTTAACACACTTAGTCTCGTGTCGATCACGGTCACAGTAGACGGGTGTCGTGCAGGAGAACTCTGTAAGCGTGAATTAATTAACCATTTACTGTAGGTTTGATAGGCCAGCCTGGATTGCTCTTGTCGCAACCAGGCATCCACACGTGATATTTCCACGGGGATAACAACCTAGGTTAACACACTTAGTCTCGTGTCGACGACGGTTCACAGGACGGAGTGGCTGTGGAGGACTCTGTGTGGTGTGGTGTCCCGCCCCCTTTCAGGAGGGAGAGGATGGAAACGACGTCTTAACTAACCCATGGCTCAGGGGATACTACTTAAAATGAGGTTTTTGGGTGTGAAGAGATGAACAGTACAACACTGTTTCACTGCCCACCCCCCTAAAGGCTGGCTAACATAAACTAATTGAAAAATACATGTCCCAGTTATGCCTCGCCGGGCGTCTTATCTCTGGTAAAACAAACTTTGGAGTTGGTTGCGTGGGTAAGCCTAACGCAACCCCTGACACCCAGAGTAGTTAGGTTAGGAGGTGTGCATCTGTTGGTGTAACATAATTATATTGAGTGCCCTTAAGGCCTATTCATTGTAGAGTATTTAATTTCTTATTTTTTAATACCATTTCCTCAGTGACTGATATTATTTTGTTGAAAACCCTTAAGGCCTGCATCTGTTGGTGCAACATAATTATATTGAGTGCC
>CAUDMG010001311.1:2135000-2157500 GCA_958450375.1 Homarus gammarus
TAAACCTGTAGCTCAATGCAACAACGAGTTCCTAACAACCCAGGTAACAAACCTCGACAAGCTTTAGTATGTGCCATTGTATGAAGAAAGGTCATATAGTGGATGATTGTTACTAGTTCCAGAGTGGTGGTGTCAAGAACAAGGAAAAGAGACATCCAACCACCGGCCCACGGCAGAGACATGGATCACCCAAAACGTATTCAGCGGCGGCAAAGACTACGTCTATGACAGGCCATAAAGCTTATATGTGGTGTGGGTTCTATCAGTCTGCCTCTCACAACACGGATGAATGTGCCATGATGCAAAGAGCGAGGAGCGTAGACACAGGAACACCCCCAAGTAACACAGCAGCGTAGAGCGCGTCGTTGTCGTTATCATCATGAGAAGTCGGGGGAAGACCATCCCCAGTCCAAGAACGAAGAAGGATAGGTACATCAGTACCAACGCCCAACAGTACTACATACATAAAATGCTAGTGACAGGGAGGAAGGAGGTTCAGGGGAAGGATAAAGGGAGGATTGAAGTGAATTTTAGGAGGAAGAACAAATACTTATAATGTGTACAGCCTTAAAAACATCAACCTAGAGAAGTCGACTTGTGAAAGAGACCTAGGGGTACTTGTAAGCCCGGACCTACGGCCTAGAAAACAGTGCATTAATGTTTGAAATAAGGCAAACAGAGTATTGGGTTTTATATCTAGAAGTGTAAATAACAAGAGTGGAGATGTCTTATTGCAACTATATCTTGCGCTAGTCAGGCCGCACTTCGATTATGCCGTTCAGTTCTGGTGCCCCTATTATAGAATGGATATCAATTCACTAGAGTCGGTGCAGCGAAGAATGACAAAAATGATTCCGGGACTTAGAAATCTTCCATATCAGGATAGGTTAAAGAAACTTAACTTGCATTCCCTAGAAAGACGAAGAGTGAGGGGAGTTATGATAGAAGTATTTAAGTGGGTGAAAGGAGTCAATAAAGGGGATATAGATAAAGTTCTTATAATGTCCGAGCAGGATAGGACTCGGAGCAACGGATTCAAGTTGGATAAGTTTAGGTTTACATAAGAACATAAGAACATAAGAATGGAGGAAACTGCAGCGGGCCTATTGGCCCATACTGGGCAGTCCCTTTTACACCCAACCCCTATTGCTCATATAAGCATCCAACCTATGTTTGAAGCTATTCAGCGTATTCGAGTTAATGATGATATTTGGTAACTTGTTCCATTCATCCACTACTCTGTTTCCAAACCAGTGTTTACCTATTTCACGCCTAAATCTAAATTTGTCTAATTTGAAACCATTGTTACGAGTTCGCTCCTGGTTGGATAGTTGAGTACCTTTGTAATGTCCCCTTTGTTTAGCCCTGACTTCCACTTATACACCTCTATCAGGTCGCCCCTCGCTCTACGTCTCTCGAGCGAGTGCAAATTAAGATGCTTTAACCTGTCTCTATACTCAAGGTTCCTAATGCCCGGGATTAGTCTTGGCATTCTCCTCTGAATTCTTTCCAATGATTCTATATCCATTCTGTAATACGGTGACCAGAACTGAACTGCATATTCCAGGTGTGGTCTCACAAGAGCAAGATACAGTTTTAGGATGACCTCGCTAGTCTTGTAACTAACACTCCTTTATGTGAACCCAAGTACTTTATTAGCCTTGTTACGAGCAAAAACACATTGTTTACTTGGTTTAAGGTTCCTACTTATCATAACTCCTAAATCTCTCTCGCAGTCGGATTTCTCTATGGCATCGTTGTTCATCTGGTATCTGGTTTTCCTGTTTACATCTCCTATACTGAGTACTTTACATTTGTCCACGTTGAATTTCATCTGCCATTTTTCAGACCATTCGAAATATTTGTTTAGATCTTCCTGTAGTTTTGCTGAGTCCTCGTCAGATATAATAACAAGTCCTATTTTAGTGTCATCAGCAAATTTGCTTATGTTGCTGTCTATGCTGATATCTATGACGTTTATGTATATAATAAATAATAATGGTCCAAGTACTGAGCCTTGGGGAACTCCACTTGTGACGTTGCTCCAATGGGACTTGGTGCCGTTAATGCTCACTCGCTGTTTCCTGCCCTGTAACCATGCCCTAATCCATTTAAGGATGTTACCTTTGATGCCATGAGCTTGTACCTTTCTAATTAGTCTTTCGTGGGGGACTCTGTCAAAGACTTTGCTAAAGTCGAGATATACCACATCATAAATGTGCCCCTCGTCCACCGATTCGAAAACTGATGAAAAGAATGTTAATAGATTAGTTAGACAAGAAAGTCCGCTTGTGAAGCCATGCTGGGAATCATTGATCAATCGGTGCTTCTCCAGGTGATTTCGAATAGAGTTTGAAATGATTGCTTCCAGTAATTTGCCTACTATTGATGTTAGACTGATTGGGCGGTAGTAAGAGGATAGTGATCTATCCCCCTTCTTGAAAATCGGTATTGCATTCTCTATCCTCCAGGATTCTGGCACTACACCTGTTTTTAAGGACATGTTAAACAACTTTGCTAAGGGCATACTAAGCTCTTCCTTACATTCCTTTAATACTCTGGCAAATATCTCATCGGGACCAGGTGACTTATTAGGCTTTAGTTTGTCTATTTGCTTACTAACATCGTTACTAGTCACTACTATCTCGCTTAATTTGTTTTCTTCACTATCTCTGAATAGAGTCGGTGCCTCGGGTATCATGTTTAAATTTTCGGTGGTGAAAACTGTAGAAAAATATTTATTCAAATTATTGCTCATTTCTTCGTCGTTATCAGTGAGCTCACCGGTATCTGACCGTATTGGTCCAATCTTTTCTTGTGTTTTAGTTTGATACATTTGGTAGAATCCTTTGGGGTTTGTCTTTGCCTCCCTTGCTATCCTTACCTCATTATTCCTCTTGGCTTTCCTTTTCTCGGTTTTAACCCTACTCACCAATATCTAATAATAATCCTGGAGATAAATTTCGCCACGCTTTATCCTTCTACCTATAGCCTTCCTTTGGCCAATGATGTTCTTTAAATAATTATTTATCCATTTAGGGTCATTGTTTTCTGATCTGAGTTTTTTCTATGGTATGTTCTGCCTCTGTCCATTAAGTAACTCATTATTTAAATTGACGTGGAACTCGGCAGTCTCAGATGTCGTAATTAGGTCGGAGTCATCTGTCAGGTTCACGGCCAAGCGCGACACCCCCCCTCTCAGCTGCCTCTTTAAACTGTCAAAGTTTGCCCTTCTGAAATCTGGTACGTTAGTGGAATTTTCCTTATGTCTGCCCTGAAAATCTAACTGGAATCGAATTTCTTTCTGACAGCTGTTTGCAAGTTCGTTCCCTACCTCGACATTGCTAATGAGGTTTTCTCTGTTCGACAGAACAAAATCGAGTATATTATCACCCCGTGTGGGTTCGGTTATATGTTGACTTAGGAAACAGTCGTGGATCGTCTCAAGAAAATTTTCTGATTCTGCATTACCCATAAGGTCAGTCCAATCTATTTGGCCACGGTTGAAGTCGCCTACTATACAGACTTTGTTATATATGGAAGCCCTGCGCATTTCATCCCAGATAAGTCTCTCATTGGCTCTATCAAGATTGGGAGATCTATATATTACTCCTGTGATTACTTTTCCCTACCGTCGCTTAATTCTATCCAAATTGTTTCTGTATTCAGCTCAGTTTTTATTTCCTTATTTATTTCACACTTCAGATTATCCCTAACATAGATTGCTACTCCGCCTCCTTTCCTGGTTTGCCTATCAGTATGGAACAATTTGTAACCCGCAATTTGGTATTCGACCGGCAACTCACGTGAGTCTAGGTTGATGCATGTTTCAGTGAATGCTATTATATCGATTTTTCGGTACATACCAAGGCCCTAATATCATCCATTTTGTTTCTCATACTTCTACTGTTCGCGTAGTAGACATTTAAGTTAGTCGTGTTCTGAGTCCTCCCTTTACCGCGTTTAGTTTTAAACTCCCTGTTTAATTTAGTTTTGTCATCATTCCTAACACTATTTCCCTGTAATCTTTTACTTTGTTTACCCTCTCCCACTGCAGTTTCCCCCACCCCCGTGCCCATATGTTCCCCTAGCAGTTTAAAGACTTCGATATCATTTGAACTGCCCCCTCTAGAGACCCAGCCAGAGTTGCCACCCCATCCCGAGACAGGTGCACCCTATCCCTAGCATAAAGGTCCCTCCTGCCGTAGAAGTTGTCCCAGTTGTCAATGAATGGGACAGATATTGACTTGCAATATCTGTCAAGATGGTCGTTGACACCAGCCGCCCTTGACAACCATTCACTGCCAACTCTCCTTCTAGGCAGGACACGGCATATGATAGGGATCCCTCCCTTAGACCTAATACGATCTATAGCTGCCTTGAACTTATCAAGAAGCTCCTCGCTCCTACACCGGCCAATGTCATTGCCTCCTGCACTGAGGCAGATAATGGGTCTGTTCCCATTACCAGACAAGATATTGTCCATCCTGTCAATTATATCCCCCACCCCAGCTCCTGGCAAACACACCCTCACCCTATTTTTGTTTATACCACAAAAGGCCCTGTCCAAGTACCTTACCTGTGAGTCACCAACAATTAAAGTTTTTATACCTTCCTTGTCATCCCTGTCCCTGACTGTACTAACGTCCAATTCGTCTATCAAGGGACTGAACGAGTTGGTACACTTAGCTGTTGTTGTCGTTGTTGTCGTATCCTTGGTGTACTTCTTCACCACCAGCTTGGTCCTCCTACTCCTCACAATCTTCCACTCGCTTGAGTTTTCGTCAGACATTGGCTTTCCCTGTCCAGCCACTCCTTTTAACCTCGCCAGCTCTTCCCTTAATTTTAGGTTCTCCAACGTGGCCCTCTCAATTTCTTCCTTGGCCCTCGCCAATTCTTCCATGGACCACTCCAGTTTGGTCAACAAAACCCACACAACCAAGACCACACATAGCGCTGGCCATATCTGATAATTATCCCTCGGGAGCTAACCCTGCCGTGACCTTTCCCCTAGTGAGGTCAGAAAACAACTGAATGAGATCAGAACACAACTGAGGAAGAAACTGGTTCACAAATAGGGTAATGGAGGAGTGGAACAAGCTTAGCAACTTTGTAGTATGTGCGGGAACTCTGGAAAGTTTCAAAAGGAGGCTAGATAGATTCATGGATGATAGAGAGTGGTAGTAACTCTCGACAGGAGCTGCCATGCACAGGCCAACCGGCCTATTGCAGACTCCTTATTTTCTTATGTTTTTATGTAAACACCGCTTGCGTGAGGGAGTATAAATTGGAGGCAGCAGCAACTCGCCTGGACGCGGCTAGGAGGCGGCACGACAGAGTCAAGTTAGCGTCAGGTCAAGCGTCAGGTGCGTGTTGGGTTGGGCCATGGTTTCTCAGTGCTTGGTCGGCTTGATGGTGTGTGTTGCTTTCTTGTTTGGAGGAAATGTCTTGGTCTTCTGTCTTGGTATTCTTCTTAGCTTGATGTTAATTTTCTTCTAACTCTCCTCCTCTTCTTGCTCGCTTGAAGTGTCCATTCATTCGTGTTTGGGTCTTGTTGTTCGTCTTCCTCGTGTCTAATGTCGTCATAGGTGTGGAAGAAGTCGGAGACGGTGAGGTTGACCACGTGGGCTTCAGTAGGGCTTGACTGGCACAGTTACCCACGCCAGTTGAGCCTCCTTGGGTAAGGTTGTATGGTGTCCAATGAGGGCAGTGGTGTCGGACAGCTTCTTCACAACTTGGAGTGGTCCCTTGAGGAGCTCACTCAGCTCTGCTTGGTCCACTTGGGCAATTTCGGCGCGGGAGATTACTCCCAGCTTCAGGTTGTCCCACTTGTAGGCAATCATTTTAAATGGAATGCCGTTGATGTCTGGGATCTCCGCGAGCTGTACGGGCATACCTTTCTCGGCGAAGGTGATCTTGATGTCACCATGGAGCTTCAGTCGTTCCACCTTGGTGACCCCCATGATCTCATGAGTGTCAAAGAACTTCTTGAGAACTAGGAGGTTTAATTTCTTGGGGCAGGTCGGCGTATCCGGACGTATCCGCGCCACGTTATCAAACTCGTAACCGTTCATGGTGAGAGAGGGTTCCTCCAACAGTACTTCTGTGGCAGCCTCTTTAATAGCGGCGCTCAACAAAGCGGAAGTGTTGTCCATTCCGGCGAGGGTTGGGTCTATCAGATTGGCTCTGGATTTTGATACGGATGCGTGCGCAAATGTATTAGCTTTGGCATCCTATCAAGAGTTATAACGTAGATTCCCTCACCGAGACTTTCCATTTCGACCTACTGACACCGATCTCGAAGGAGTTTCTGGGACGCAGCTGAACATTGCAGGGAAAGTGACTTTATCACTACGATTCTCTAGACGTGGTATTCCCTTTTATGCAGATTTTTATGTAGCCCAGCAATTTAGTGTACCAGGTGACGGGTTGATAGGTCTACCGACACTTAGAAAAAATTTTATAGATGTTCGTCCACGTAATAATACTATTATGTTTAAGGGTGTTTCCTACAGTGCTATGCGTAACTCTGCACCGTTGTTCTCCGCAAGGTTGAAAGTGTTATCCACCATTCCCATTAGGAGGAAGGCGGATAATGAGTCAAACTTTAATCCCAAATTATATATACCATATCACTCAACGAACGTGGCAGTGTGTATTTCTTGTGTTTACCCAGAACCGTTAACTCGTCCATTGGGGCAAGGATGAATCAGGAATTCCTCCAGAAGAGGATCATCACACAGGAAGTGGCTTTCACAGCACCAATCCAACATTGCAGACTCAAGCTTTTCAAGTTTGCCCTAACAACGCCACAGAGTCATAGGTCAGCTGTTGCTACCATGAAAGACCAACAAGTCAAAGTCTCTCAGCACCTGCTCGCTGCACATTCAGGAAAAAAACATCACTTGAGTTAGTATTTAAGCATGAGAGCAGCGAACAGCCACCTGGTTGTTGTTAATGTGTCTCAGCTGTGACCCCAGAAAACGCGCATTATATGAGTTTAAATGCCATCAGCATATGTTTAATGCATAAAATTTTTCTTTAATACAGCTAATGGCAACTATCCTGGAATTCATCTTTAAATGACTTCCTATCACAAATGCAGTGCCAGAAATGATTTTCTCAACCCCTAATTTGTAGAAATTGATTTATCACACAGGTTATTTACAGAGCCGATAAACCGAGAAGGTTGGACAACTACAGCTGGCTGCCACCAGCTGGGAAGCTCGCCCCAACTAGTGACGTCACAACCAATCACAGAACTTTTCGCAGTCACGTGGCTTTTTAGCAACTTTAACCTTTATTTTTGAAACTTTTTGGCCCACTTTCTTAAAAAATATCATTACCATAAGGAATTTAAGCGCTTTCTTTACCCATTGACCTGCCATCTTAGGAAAAAATTCCGACCGTCAACGCGTCCATTGTTGTTACAGTCCTCACATTGTTCACAACCTCAGCTGGCATGATGATCGACTGGTCGAGATCGAGCAGCTCACCACTTTCCTCCAGAAATGGGTTTCCCAGGTCCTTGAATGCTTTAATGAGACTGCTCGCATCAGCCTAGAAATGAAGAGACACCTATTAGATCAGGGGTTCTCAACCAGGGGGGAATTCCCCCCAGGGGGGGAATTCAGGTTTTCAGGGGGAGGGGAGGAACTGATTCGGGAGCAAGAGATATGTTCAATGAGAAATCAATCACAGAATTTTGGCCCTTGATGTGCGATTCCTACCCAAAAGTGGCAGAAAGAGCTATCCGTGCATTGCTTCCATTTGTGTCGACATATCTTTGTGAGTCAGGCTTTTCAACTCAGTTGCAAATTAAAACGAAGCAACGTAGTAGATTAGAGGTAGAAAATGACCTGCGTTGTGCCCTTTCAAGCACTCCTCCGCGTATCCCAGAATTGGCGAAGAAAAAACAATCATAGGTTTCTCATTGACTGTAATCTTCATCTGAATAAAATTAATTACAAATTTACAATATCCTGGTATTCTATTGAACTTTTTGTTTATTGCATTATGCTTCAGTTTGGTCTGTTAAGTAATTCATTATAAATATAAAAAAAACTATTTTCTTTTATTCAAGTTTTATAAATCCATCAACATTTTCAATTGGCATTTAATTTGTAAAACTCCACTATAAAAATAATCCATGTAAAATTGTAAATGTATATGTACTAATATGGAAAAAATAAAGGATTTTCAGTATTATATGCATATTATTTGGAATGCACTTTTTGAGGCAGACAATCTTGGAAAGAAGGAGGGAATGACATTCTGACATATGGTGAAAGGGGTGCATGGGGCAAACAAGGTTGAGAACCACTGTATTAGATAGTGCTAACAATGATGTTTCAAGTTAATGAAAATTATTCTTAATAAAATCACTCAAATGAAAAACAAAAGGCTTAATTACTAGTTTTGCATTAATGAATGTACATAAAAGATGGCTTTTTTTTTTGGTTTTTCTGTTTTTTTTTTTTATAAAAAATTTAAATTTTCAACTCTTCATAAATCTTTAACGTTAATTTTCAAAATTACTAAAATTTCAATATATTACTTTTCAAAGTCAATTTGCAGAACTCCTCAAAGCAAATTTACTCTACTTCTTATCTTACTGTAATTACTTAAATTTCTGGTTTTCATTCTCTCAGATGATTTTGCATATTTTTTCATTACTTATTCTGGTGGATCTTATCTCACACACACACATATTGTACATCTTATTTTCAATTGTTCAGCTGATCTCTCATCTCACAATTGATGATGGTACATCTGACAGCAGGCAGAGATGGCAGAGATACAGAACAGAGTTAACAATTGCAGATGGCAGGTCGCCCACAGACACTTGCTTACTGTTCACTAACTTTCAGCTTCCATCTATTATGAGTAATCAAATCGTTACTGGAGACGTGGAGTTTCTTGACTACATTATCCACTACGTACTAACTGCCTAAAGTTACTTGTATTGACAATATCGATTGTACCTCCTGTTTGGTAACGCATTTCTGTGGCACAGCCTCACTCAGCAATGGCAGTTGCTTATTGGGCGGCTTAGTTTCAGCACTCGTACTGGGAACAGGAGCTTTTCCAGTAGTGGAGGGACCAGCTAGTCAATGTTCTACACCGAGAATGTCCATCCCAACAACTCCACAAGAATCTTCTTCTCCATCTCAAATCGGGGCACACAGCAACCATCGAATCCACAGTGACCACCATCCCATCCGTACTAACACCTCCATGAACTGTTAGGTTGCACCATTGCATGCTTCCCTCACTCCATCAGGTTTGGCATGACAACATCTACCTTTTTAGGTGCCTATGTGGTGGATCCTTAATAGATCGACCAATGGGAAAGGGTTTTCCAGAACAGTGTGTGTCACTACTCTGGGCCATCACCTTGTCACAACTCTTTCCCTCCTTGCTTCTAGCAGCTGTCGTTCACAAGTAGTTTGGACGTTGCAAACATGACTGGAGCCAACACAGTGACTTTGGACAAACACAATTAAGGTCATTCCCTCCCTGCCAAGCCAATTAATGCAAGGCCATCTGGGTCAAGGCTACGTCGTCCCTAGATATTTGCTTCTAACCAAATGACTGTGGTAGCTGCAGTCCACCAGATAGTGTCGTTGGGTTGGCAGTCTGGTTGGAACACTGATGACAGGATCCCAGCTGGGGACATCTCTGTGTCTGGCATAAACAAGTTGATGAAAGAGCTTGCTGGCAGTGACACTACGTCATTCCCTCCATCAGGTTTCTCTGCATCACCTGACAGGAATGAGTCAGCGGAGGTGAATATATATATATATATATATATATATATATATATATATATATATATATATATATATATATATATATATATATATATATATAAATATAAATATATATATATATATATATATATATATATATATATATATATATATATATATATATATATATATTGATAAAATCACACGGTGAAAAGGGAAACAACGGAGCACCTTACCTTTCGTCTTTATTCAAGACATCTTCAGAGGCAACTCTTGAATAAAGACGGAAGCTAAGGTGCTCCGTTGTTTCCCTTTTCCCGTGTGATTTTATCGATATATATATATATATATATATCGATATACTTATGCAAAACAGTGTTTGTGTTGATAAGTGGCACACCATTCGTAATTATGTATATCAACTTCTTATTGAAACTGACAAAGCCCATAAAAGAAGGTTAAATGCCAAATTAAATGCTCTGTTTGACGAGAGTTACTGGACCACATTGAGTGATCCAAATTTGTTCATAAACTTATCCTCTTATGATCTACAGACAAATGAGAAACTTGTTCTTGGTTTTGGTAGGAAGTTTTCTATCACTCAACGGTGCGTTAATCCGCTTACTATTGCTAAAGGTTTAATCAACCTGGAAAAGAAGAAGTCGTCTGATGTTACAAATGAAGATATTTCCATAGCTAAAGGTTGTATACATAGTGTTTTAAATAAGAAATTTGCTTCAAACATTCCAAAAAGATTTGAAACAGCCTTGATAAACTTGAAAAGAAATAAGAATATCCATATTACCAAGGCTGATAAGTCTAATGCTATTGTTATCTTGGATAAAAGTGACTACAATGATAAGATGAATTCATTACTTAGTGATGAAAGCACGTATTGTGAGCTTACGAAAGATCCCCTGGAAAATATTAATAAGTTGTCTAATTCCAAAATGAAGATGTTATTGAAAAAGAACCCCGATCTCACTAAACAGCTCTCTCAAATCAACCCCACTTTACCTTATATGTATGGCTTGATCAAAACCCACAAGCTTAATAATCCATTACGTCCTATCGTGAGTTCTGTGGGGTCTGTTACTTACAAATTATCCAAGTGGCTGGTAAAGATGATATCCCCTCTTACAGGCCAAATTTCTAATTCACATATACGCAATAGCAGTGATTTAATTGATAAACTCAAGAAACACAACGAACCTTGCGAATTAATAAGTTTTGATGTAAATTCACTGTTCACTAGAGTACCTGTCAAAGACTTACTTTCATTTCTTAAAGATAAATTACAACTGCTAGATTTAACTATTGAACATGATACTTTCCTGAAATTGATAGAGTTATGCGTAACTGACAATGTGTTTAGTGCAAATGGGAAGTTCTACAAGCAAATATTTGGTATGAGCATGGGTAATTGTCTTTCTGCTCCTCTAGCCTGTATTTATATGGAGTTCTTTGAGTCTAGATTACTACCCAATATAGTGGACTTTATTCCTCCATGGTATAGATATGTTGATGATGTTCTTTGTCTTTGGCCTAAAAACAGTGACCCATTTGAATTTTTAGACAAACTTAATAATATTGTCCCTAGTATCACGTTCAAAATTGAAAGAGAAATAAATGAATCCCTTCCATTTCTTGATATGCTTATCATGAGAAATGGCCAAAACTATAAATTCAAGGTATATAGAAAGCCCACACAGGTAGACAGTTTCATTCACTTTTTATCGAATCACCTTGAGTCTACCAAAATGTCAGTTTTTTCTGTTATGTTCCTAAGATGTCTGCGTATTTGTGACTCTGAATTTATTGACGATGAATTGAAACACATTCGTTCTATTGCACATAAACTTGGGTACCCTTCTGTGTTTGTTGATCGTTGTTTTAATAGGGCTAAAAAATCCTTTCATTCCTCTCAAACCAGACAAGTTCCTACACTTAAGAATATTTTGACTCTGCCCTATCGTAATGAATTTGTCCCGTTAGTTCGGTCCCTCAAGCTTCTAAATATTAATGTTGTTTTCAAGTATGACTCAACCATTACTAATATGTTAATAAGGAATAGCCCAAGTTTGAATGTAAATGGTAGTGTTTATTGTATTCCATGTAGCAAATGTAATTGTAATTATGTAGGTCAGACAGGAAAAACACTGCAGCTTAGAATCAAACAACATAAGTATAATATTAGAACTGCATCTGAAAGCAGTGCCTTGTTCGTTCATGTTAGGAATAATAATCACCCCATTGCTTGGGAAAAAAGCTTAGAAGTTTTCAAATCATCTTGTGTCACAGAAAGACTTCTTGTTGAAGCTAGTTTGATTAAGGAATTAAAATCAATAAACCTTAGTGATGGTCAGTTCAAAACTGATAATATGTTACATAAATTTATTTGTCAGTGGCCCAAGGTTAAAAATGCTTTAAAAACCTTTGATCTAGATGTATGATAGTTATTTTGTGGGCCCCCTTTTTTCTGACCTGACTTGACTAGTCACGTCACCACCCTTCTCTTAAGCTCCTCTACGTGTGTGTTGGTGTGGGGATTAGTGGATGTCATCATTTTGACCTGACCTCATGTTTTTTAGGTCACCCTGTATATTTAAGCCTCTCTCTGTCCATGTAATCCAGTTGCCTCTGAAGATGTCTTGAATAAAGACGAAAGCTAAGGTACTCCGTTGTTTCCATTTTCCCGTGTGATTTTATCAAGATTTATCTTATCCACGTTTTCATTGTGGATTTTCATAAAATATATATATATATATATATATATATATATATATACATATATATATACATATATATTGATTTCTGAACTTTTGATAATTTTGGTTTTGTTTTAGGAACAGATACAAGGTTGCTAACTCTTATCTGGGGTGGGCGCTCCACAAGTTCTCCACGCCACCATTGACACAATATTTGTGCCGCAACCAGAAACATTTTATCACACCCAGTGAATGTTATTGACTTATACTAGGCTATATTTTGTAAGTTTTATAAATAGTATATATATATATAGAAAAGATGGAGGAATAATATAAAATTAACCTTTATGTAAGAATTCGCATAAGTAACTTCTCTACATTAAGCTTGTCATTTGTATTCAAGAAAAATACAAGTGATACATTTCACACAACTGTGGTGCTCTTTCTAGATGACTGTCCAGCTGTATCCTGAGACACTTCATAATTCAGCCAACAGATGGCGCTGAACGTCTCTCGCTCCGTCTTTCCTTAACATAAGAGTATATTTCTTATTTTTGGAAATTGCTGCACTCGACTTTGGTTGTATGATAGATTGTGGCAATAACTTGAGAACAAAACTCCATGTTACACCATTCTCAGTGATATACTGCCCACGAGACCGGAAATGAAACAACTCCCTAATTCCCAAGCCTCCTCGGCTTATTGACTGTAACTCACACTACAGCTGGGGATGTAGTCAACAGAGGCACCACCAGCTTCCATACTACCAACCACATGGATGAAAGTTTTATGCTGTCAACAACTTACATCGACTTTCTAATTGACTGAAGTATTTACTTAATGTTCCACGCCTGTTCCAGATAAATAATCTTCCATTTTTTTGTGATAATTACTCCACGAATCTTATTGTTAGATATTTTGGAACTGTGTCATCGTCATATACTTCTTGGTGGCCAATCTCTCACATTAACAATTATTTGTCGAATTCAGAGATTATTATTAAACTAGATACCGAAATTGAAATTGAAATACTTTAATGACCATAAAAATATTACATCAAAAGTACAGTGTAGTATACTACTCCCCCCCTCACCTTTGCCATCCCCTTCTGGGGTTTACAAAAAGTTATAAATGTTAATACAATAATAATTTTTGCATCAATGAAATAGTTCAGTTTGGCATGAACACAGTACTACATTAAAAGAATAGATAATGTAATCCCACGCAAAATTAAATGTCATATCCTTGGAGTAAAATTTTTATACATTGTAAGAATTATTTTAATCTTTCCTTTATTAATCATCCAAAAAATTAGTTTCTTTAAAGAAGTGCTCTCACTGTTCCTGTACGGTTGGATTTTTTCACACCCGCCCCTCCACTTATCTGCCAGTAATATTTGTATCCCAATCTTAGTCTCATTATAACAGTATAAGCAGATGTTAGTCCCGTAAGTTACACTGGTGTTTTGTAAAACAAACAAATACAGTATTGCTGAAAACTCGCTACCTATGGCAATCACTTCTCTTGTTTTTTCCCATTCCTCTCTTTTTCTTTTCATTTGCCTCTTTATCGTTTTAATACTTCCATTGCTAACAATATCTATACACATATTTTCTGCAACTTTTTGGCCATTTCATTTAAATGAATCCCATGCGATTAATCCATACAAACTGCACAGTGCATTCCATTTCTTGCATTACTAAGACCAGTCGTTTACCGATATTAACAATATGAAAGTTACATGGAATTTTACACTGCAAAGCTTGCAATGCACTTTTACTTTAGACAAAAATATGCTTCTTTGCATTTCTCTATAGCAACCTGGAGTCCTTCACATATTGCGTGTAGCTCAGCCAGCGTGGATGAGGTGTTGTTACTAATTTTCTTACAAACCGTTTCATCTGCATAACACTCATTGATAAAATATTCCCCTATAAAAACACCACATCCCGCTTGACCGTTATTTAATACTGATCCATCACAATATATATGTATAGTGTTTCGCCTGGGTAAACTATTTATTTTCTCTAAAAGACATTTCGTAAATAACTGAGATGACAATCATCATTTTTCCCATTAAGCTGTAAAATATCTACTGCAATGCATCCTTCCTTCCATGATCTAAACCTTAAATAAGTTTGTAATGAAATGCAATATTTATCTACGCCATACTCCATCATAATATTATACAGTAGTAGGGTGTGTCATACGGAGGCGAATTTTTTTTTTGAGTTTGAAAAATCGGCCCATGGTATTAATGATGTAGTTCTATGTGCAGAATCATGTGATATCTACAGATTTGAAAAGTTTTCATTTTTTGCTAGGTAAATTTTAACTTGAAATCTTATGAAAATTCAGTATTTCCACCCTTTTACCAACACCACTAAATAGCTTATTTAAAGTAAAGTAAATGTATCAGGTTAATTTATTAGGATGAAAATGATCCAGAATAGTGAAACGAATGATCTTGACACATTTATTAAATTTAATATTCCTTTAGAAAACAAAATCATCAAATACAAAAAACCGGTTTTACTACAACGACCCGGTGTTGCTGCACACCATAGAGAACATGTCTTTCTTGCTTCTGTTTCTACTCATCACCTCCCTGCTGACCACCTGAGCTCGGATGTAGCCTTCCCTCCTCTCCTGGCTGTACACGTGACTGCTGGCCTCGCTCACTTGCTGTACACAACGCTCTATACTCTGGGTGTGCGAGGGACAGGCAGGGACATGCATGGGGTTGTCCAGGAAAGCTCTGACTTGAACATTGGTGAGGCTGCAGGTAAGAGGGGGCTCACTGCCAGCCTGGATGTTATCCAGATCTATGAGATCAGTGAGGGTCTTGGCACCTAGATTGACTTCAGGAGTCTTCCTGACCCTGAAGGAATCGTCACCAACTGATTCGTCATGCCCAGATCCTCTCATAAGTCTCATATCCAAGATCTTTTGGACTGCCACTCTTCTCTCCTCCTCATCCTTACTGCAGAGCATTGTCTGCAGAACTGCCTCGGGATGAGCATACCAGGAAGCTCTCCTCACAGTCTGCTCCACAATCTGAACAACCTTCCTTGGCTGACTCCTCAGGAGCTCAAGCTGGAAGAGAACATGCCTCGGACCTTCGGAGAACGATGACTTGACCTTGGTGTTGAACTAATTTGGCAAGTAGACACTCACGATGAATTGGACAATAAGTCTCAGGTTGTGAAGCTGGTTCCCTTTCAGTTTATGATGAGCGACCCAAATTCTGCAGAACCGGAGAGCCGTTGTGAGCCACCTAGAATGTGAGACTGGACCTATCTGCAGGTAAACAAGTCTATCAGGCATGACCCCAGTTTTGATGGCACTGCAAATCATGTAACCATAGTACTGGTCAGTACTCAGGTCGTCAATGACAGTATGTGCAAGCTCAACGAGTGGAGGGCCAACTGTGATTTTTTCAAAGCTCGGATTTATTTCTAACTCATTGGCAGAGTCCAGCATCTTGCCAAGAGGACCAGACCATCTGTGGTTTGAAAGAGTCTTGCCATCCAGCTCCTGGATCAGATGTCTGAGTGGCAACTCGTTGGTGTGGAGGTCACAAACAATCCAGACCAGCTTCCTCCCAATCTTCCGCTCTATCCACTGTATGACCCCCCCTTGCCACCCTGTGTTCGTGTTGGTGCTGTCCCCTCCAATGGCCTGCAGGGTCTGGTCTACGTTCCTCTCTCTGAGCCAGTTCACAATGTTATCTGCCACTATCTCAGCTGGTTTCCTGATGTCATCTTTCTCTGGAGTGAAATGCCACAAATACTTCCCTCCTGGTTCACTGCAGCAGGAGTAGTGTTCCTCCTTCACCATGGCAGGGAACAACTTGTCAGAATCTCCAACTTTCATGAACACTTTAGTGTCATCCCTTCTTCCATCAAAGAACAAACAATTGATTCCATTTTCTCTTATCCCCTTATCAAACTCCTCTTCTAGGTTACTGACAAGTTTCTCCTGAGCTCTCCTTACTTTGTTATGATCTATCACCAGGTGAACATCATCAGGTGTTATCAAACCACCGTCAATCCAAGCAGCTGTTGCTATCTCTGCAGTTTCTCTGAGACCAGTGTGGTGTCGCATGCTGGCCAGAGCTATGCTCGGATATCTTTCCTATTTCGAATCTTATGCCTGGAAGGTTTGGGATCATTATTTTCTGGGTTAGGGACAAATTCACCATTCTCCTGGTCAGCACTCGGATCAGCCATGGGAAAGCCATTAAACTCTGAATCAGCTTGACTCCAATCATCGGCCTTTTTTACCTCACCCTGGGCCTTCTCAAGTCTCTTTTCCTCGGCAACTCTTCTCCTCTTCTGTCTCTCTGTGGCAGCCTCCTGTCTCTTGGACTCCGGAATATCTTGGCTAGAAATCATGAGAGCCCCTATACTGCCAGTCTTCTCTCTCTGTGCTTTGACAAATGCCAGTTCGATCACAGGAATCTTCAGTTCACGCTTGCAAATACAGGAGATGTGGGCCTCGGATTTACAGTCACGACCGCATCCAAACTCAGGACAGAGAACAATTGGGCACTTGCAAATAATTATGTCAAATAACTGGTCCAGTTGCTTGGCAAAGCTGTCCTTAACTGCAAGTTTTCCTCTCCCAAGAGAGATATCTCTTGCCTTTTCCCAACTGGTTAGCATTCTCTCACTAATCTTCTTCTGACTTGTTATGACTGGAGGCTTGAACTGAGCGTTAGCCAGAGTGTACTGTGCCAAGACAGCTTTGGTCATATCACTGGCAATGTCTTTGTTTGTGTAAGTTCTTTGGTTCTTTTCACTGATTTGCCTGATTAAAACACCGTATCTCAAGGCATCTCTCAATGTAGGAAACTCCGACTTCAGGAGCTCTCTCCCAGACCCAAGATAGTGACTGAGATGGCTGGATTTTTGGTTCCTCGTCCTGACACAAGCAGCCATCGCAAATATTATCAACTTATAAATGCATCAGAATCTGAAACAGAAAAAAATATTGTTAGTTGGGTTGTTAAAGAATGAAGTCAGAAAGCAATGTTCACTATTTAATTGTAATGCACTAATGCAGCTGTACGTTAGATTTTCGATAAATTTCACGCTAAAATTTACCTAGCAAGAGGTTGCAAAATATTGAAACTGAAATTATTTTCTGTTCATATCCACTAAAATCTACCAAAAGAGTGATGGGCCATTAGTTTTAGCTGATCTTCCCTCCTATGACACACCCTAATACAGTAGCCTTGCATACTTGGATACGTTGCCAAGATCTGTTCTTTTATTTAAGCAACATTATTGTACGGGACAACCTATTACCTCCTCCTCTCCTAATGGTCCTAAGAGTAGCGGCTACAGCAAGTTCCTTTACACTCTGTTCTAGGCTTGGTAAATCTTACTCCATTCTCATTATTTCAATTCTAGTGTTCCGTCGACACCCTAAAACGATTCTCATGGCCTCGTTTTGTATCACTTCAAGCTTTTGATTAACTTTCTTACAGTACATTATAAGGATGGGAGCTGCATAGTCAATAACTGAGCGTATAGTACTGATATAAATCATCCTTAAAATAGGAATACCTGCGCCATTTCCCTTCCATGCTAAAGCATGCATTCTCCAGGTATTGCATCTCACGTCCTTTATTGTTGAACTTATACCCAATGTGTATCCCAAGGTATTTGTAAACATCAACTTCTTGTTGCCTTAATACATTCAAAATAATTCCCCTTGTTCATAATTTCTGACCTGATATTTAGTTTTTTCACTGTTAATTACAAGGCAGCTATCAAACAGGGAGGTACTACCGCCTGGGAAGATATTGGAAGCATAATATATTGTCTAATGGTAGACCCTGTTGCCATATGGCATCACGAAAATTGTGACCAAGTCCCAGGTTGCTGATCTGACTTTTTGCCTCATTTACACACAATTGCAGGGTCTCAATTGTTACTCTTATTTTGACAACACAACATACATACTGTATATCGTTTCTCACTTTTGATTTTTTTTTGCGTTTTTGTATTTCTTTATGGTTTATTATTATTAGTATTATTATTGTTAGTAGTGTTGTTATTATTTTTTATTTTTAATATTTAGTCTATATATATATATATATATATATAGTATATTTACTATGAACCAATTATTATTATTAACATTTTTACAATTTCGCCCCTCAGGCTCCGATGTGGGTCAGTGACCTGTGCCCAGGTGGGCTAATCTCCTTTTAAAAAAGAAAAAAGAAAAAAAGAAAAAAAGTGCACTCAATGCATCTAAAGCCTCTTGTATGTTTTTCATACCTTTACACTGTAAAAGTATATCAGCAGCATATATTATAACCTGTGTGTCTCCAGCAAATTCGTAGCGAGCCATTATGTTCATCAGTATGTTAAAAAGAGTGTGGATAAGTACACCTCCCTGTGGAGTCCCCAACTCCATCTCTCTTTCCTCTGAGTACCAATCCTGAAACCATACTCTAGGCATTCTGTTACTCAAGTAATCGATAATCCATTTCAGCAACTTCCCAGAAACCCCTAAATTAATTAGTTCCCAAGAATAACTTCTTTATTTGCCCTATCAAACGTCCTACATGTAGCCTTGGAGCTATTCAAACACTTTACAACACAGTCTGCAGTACTTCTTCCTTTCATACTTAGGGTATGTCACCCCACTTGCGGGTTATCTCTACCCTTAGGTCCCCCAAAGCAAAGATGTTTTGTCAGATTTTATTACTGTATTATTTTCAACCTTCTTTACCTTTAATTCAACAGCCACATTTCTTTGTTCAGAAAAATGGGCAATTACTTTCTGGTTGTCCTTAACTTTTTTTTTCTAAGCATCTGAATTTCTTGCCTGAGTTGAACTACTACCCCATACACATCACCAAACTTGCCAATTACCTTATCTTCAAGAAAAACTTTTGGTGCAGCTCCTGCACCATTTCCTGTCACCTCCAACGTGTCACTCTGTTCCATCCTCTTCTTCCACACGTTCTCACCTGCAACTCCTCGTCCTTCCTCCTTTTCTCCCTGTTGCACCTCCCCCATGCTCTGCCACCGCACACCACGCATATGTGGCGTCGTCTTATTGCAGATTGAGGAGCATGCATTATGCGCGCCGCCACAATTGCAACAGACACGGTACATCATGTTGCCTAGACTTTATTTTATTTCCACAAGCTATTGAATTTTTTTTTTCACAGTAACGACACCGACATTCATTTTGATATTTCCAGGCCATATGGCCCCACTTGCTGCACTTGAAACGTCTCCCTTCATCAAGGCTACCACTTGGTTCTTCTTCTCACCTCGAATTTCGTGTCGCTTTTCCCATACGGATCGTGTATCGTCAAGTAGAAAATCAGGATCCAGTATAACTGGATACATGAAGACGATCACCTTGGTGCGTTGCTCCATGTCCTTAGGCATCGTCATAATCACATCCTTAAATCCTGCCATCGTTAAAAACTTTACCGCCTTATCCCCTGCTACAGTCAGAGAGGAATTATTACTACCTTCCTTAAGCAGGGGTTCAAACTTTTTATGCTCTCTTCCCAGTGTAGCAGCCCACTGCAACCGCTCATAGAATAACCTCAGTAAATCACTTGGAAAGTTCAAACTCCTCCTACCTGAGCGGTTACCACCACCCTGGCTGCTCGGCACATTGGTACTTTCACGATGACCCATTCGCCTAACCTGCTGTGTTTCATTCCCATTTGAATTCTTTCTGCTTTTTTATGTGTGTGCAGTCCTTTTCTTCCTATCATTCATGATCTCATCACTATCACTTCCTTTACTTTCTTCGCCAACTTTCGCCTCCTCTTCTTTTCCTTCTTACTAATCATCTCTTGAAAAATGTCTGTCACCTCCATTAGTCCCGTGTGATTCTAAGTGTAACAGTTGGACTGAAGGGTTGCATTATTCGTTGGAAAATTTAGATTACGAAAATTGATGGAACCCATGCATCAACGTATGCAGTGGAACAGCTATTTGGGTAAACCCTTTAACAAATTTCCCATAAAATGATGTGAACCCTACAAAAGACCGCACCTCTTTCACCGTCTGAGGGACTGACCAATCTCTTACTACCCTAATCTTCTCAGGATCAGCTGTGATGCCTTCAGCTGACACCGGATATCCTAAATAACTTACTTTGGAAGCCATTATTTCACACTTTTTAGGTTTAAATTTAAGTTATTCTCCCTCATCCTGCAAAACAATTCCCTGAATCTCACTATATGCTGATATATTGTACTTGAAAACACCATCACATCATCAAGGTATACAAGCAACGAGGAGAAAATCTTATCCCTAAAATCCACTCCATGTATCTCTGAAAGGTTCCCGGACTATTTGACAATCCCATAGGTAGTCGCCTGTACTCAAAGTGTCCGAAGCTTGTGCTGAAGGCAGTCTTTGGACGGTCTGAAGGTTCTACTTCTATCTGGTGATATCCCGCCGCCAGATCAAAAGTTGAGAAAAACTGGGCCCCCGTCAGAGATTCTAGAGTTTCATTTATCCTAGGCAGAGGAAACGCATCGCGTACCGTGACCTTATTTAAGTTACGATAGTTTATGCACAACCTCAGCGTCTCGTCATTTTTCCTTACTACTACAATGGCGGCAGAGTACGGACTCTCACTATGCTGGATTACTCCCTGATCTAACAGCTGGCTGATGTGCTGCTTCACCTCTGGTCCCTGGTTTGGAGGGATCCTCCGGTATAGCACCCTAACTGGCCTGTCTGTTGTCACTGGGATCTCATGCTGAACCCCAATGGCCTTTCCTATGGGCTGGCCCTCCCATTTAAAAATATCACTAAACTCTTCTACTAAGCCCCTGACTGCACGGTTTTGTTCCTCATTCATATTCTCCGTGTGCACTTTGACCTCCGTACGGGTATCCTGTTGAACTGTCCTCACTTACACCTCCTCACTGGTGTCTGCCTCGACTTCCGTCCCCGAAACCACCTTCCCAATCCGCAATTACCCCTCAATTCCCTACGACGCTCACACAGATTTGCCACTAACACCTGGGTCATGCCTCTCACCACTTTTACAGCTATCGCCAAAACTATCACACTCTCAGGCATCCAACCTTCATCCTCCATTGTTAGAGGTTCAATCACTACGTCTTTGTTAGCTACCTGGCTTAATGAGGGGACACATACTGACAGCAACCGAGTACTCCGGGGAGGGATGGTTGGGCTTTTCCTTCTCTCCGTCATACAAAACACCAGACTAATGGCCTCTATTGCACATAACTGCCTAACCTCATTCAAGCAATCTTCCCACTGGGCGGTGCTTCTGGCTTCAACGCACAAGCGGTACATATGCGGCCAGATGTCCACAACCTCCCCCAGCACATTCATCCCCAACAAACCAACATGCGATTGCCCCTTACCCCGAGTCTCAATCCCTGGACAAACCAACAGCCCCACATCAGTGACTTCCACCCCACATACTACCATAGTGACCCGAATACACCCCCACACGGCACTGGAAACCCCGACGCCCCTTTTACCCGTATTCGAGTGGGCTGCAACACCACGCCTGTAGGCTCCAGCTCCCGACGGTAGAAGTTTTCATCAATTAACGACACTTCTGCCCCAGTATCTGCTAAACCCCACATTTCACGACCTGCTACCAGCACCGAAACCTTGGGACACTCTGCTTTCAGCCTCAAGGTACCTTCTGTCACGATTAAATTTCTCACACGGATGACGCTTGACCACGGGTCTGCTCTCTCTTGGTTCGTAACATCGCCGGCGGAATCTATTGGTGGGGACAGGAGAGGTTGGCGGGGACTGCCTGGCCCTTGCCGTTTCCCGACCCCCAGTTATAATTATTATTTCCAACTCGATACTGGCCATTGGCCACGTATACCCTTGGGACACTCTCTCCTCGTCCGGACCTGTTCGTGCAATTGAAACTGAGGTGGCCCTCTTGTCCACACGCATAGCACTTCGGGAGAATCGAGCCCCCAGCCTGCAGTCCGTTTTCTCTTCCCTGAGTTAGCGGTACTTCCCTCAAAGCCTCTCGTTTTTGTT
>CAUDMG010001311.1:2162500-2186521 GCA_958450375.1 Homarus gammarus
TCAAGGCGTTAGCTTAGGCCTACGTGACATATTTTCCGCCTAACTAATAACTCCTTGGGACACCCGTAACATTATTCAGACTGATAAACGATCTATAATAATTTCAAATTCAATAATAGTCCCTTACTTCATGAATCCCATCATTATTAATTCGGTAAATTTCATTTAATATCATATAGGCCTAGTTCCACCATCTCTCCCTATGAGCAGGGAGAGCTCTCTTCCCTCCGGCGACCTTGAACGCTCAGTGTTGCCAATGGCGGGGCATTCGAAATTACTCTGAAATTTCTGAATATTACAATCGACCCCCCGAAAAAAAGACAGCACTGTCCTCATGTGCTGAGAAAACATGCATACAACCCCCCTAAAAGTTTGTTCTAAGAAACTGCATCTTACCCCTTTTGCTAAAGGCAGCATTCCCGTCTTCTCTTCTCTCATTTTCTCTCCCGCTATCACTCGACCCCCCTAAAAGAAAACAGCAGTGCCCTCATGTGCTGAGAGAACAATTTAGAAGCCACCTTCAACTCTGTAAAATGATGACTTCCCCAAGATGTACCGAGCTAGGAAATCCCTGATCGTAAGAGAAGATGTTGTCTGGCATAGAAGACCCGAAGGGAAGAATCTATGGAGGGAGGTGCCAGTGTTATCTCCAAACTTGCAGGAGGCTTTGACTAGAGCCTGCCACGACGAGTTTGGACATCAGGGGCGAGATCACACCCTGTCGCTGGTGCAGGAGCGAGGTTTCTGGTCAGGCATGGGAGAAACAGTGCGAGACTACATAGCCTGCTGCGAGAGGTGTGGAGTAGCAAAAGATGAAGTGCCGAAACCCCAACTACATTGAGGGACGATTGAAGCTGCCAAACCATTAGAGACACTGGCCGCAGATTTCACCTTGCTGGACAAGCGGCAAGGATTGGAGAATGTCCTGATAATGGTTGACATATACAGTCGTTACACTTGGGCCTTTCCCACCAAAGACCAGAAAGCCTCGAAGATTGCAAAGATCCTGGTGAATCGGATCTTCCTGGCAGTGGGTGCACCTGAGCGACTGTTGACCGATCAGGGAAGAAATTTTGGCAGTGCATTGGTCCGACAAACTTGTGCCACCTTTGGGGTGAAGAAAATAAGGACGTCAGCATATCACCCACAGGGAAATGGTATGGTGGAACGGTTCAATCGAACCCTGCACGGTCTGCTGGCCACCCTCGAGGAAGAGGAAAGGAATAGGTGGCCAGAGCATCTGCAGGCAGTGGTGTCACAATATAACGCGACTCCGCATGCCACGACAGGGTTTTCCCCATTCCTGTTGTTTTACGGGAGAGAACCAAACCTGCCGTTTGACCTTAGGCCGGAAGTAGACGCAGAGCCGGTAGATGAGTGGGTGATGGTGATTAGAGACGGGCAACGAAGATTGCAGGAAGCAGTGGAGATCAATGTTCGGAGACGTAAGGAAGTAAACAGAAGGAAAAGAGAAGAGATAGCCCACGAGAGTAGCCGGGAAGTGGGCCAGGAGGTTTTGCTGAGGAACAATGTAAAAATAGGCCGGGTTAAGCTGCAAAACCATTTGTTTCATATGAGATGGCACATTGTTGAGGTCCTAAATCCAAGGCCTGGTTTATATCGCATTGAGCCCAGTGGGGGAGAAGACCTGGAAGCGAGAGTGGAAAACCGGAGCAACTTGAAGGCTGCCCCAACCCTAAGGCATCCGGGAGACCCAGCGATGGATGAATCTGAGGATGAAGACGAGGAGCCCCCACCCCAGATGAGCAAGATGAAGAGAAGTAGTTCAGAGAGGTCGATCGAGCCTGCAACTGAAAGACGAAGCCGACAAATTACAGTTTAGGGGTGCATGATAATGAGAAAAGACAGGTTGTAGAGGGTGAGTTGGAGGAGTTGTGAGTAGGGCAGAGGGGATTGGAGAGATAGTTAGGTCAGAGATGTGCGTTGAGTAGTGGTTGCTGTCATGAGCGGGATTGAGAGTACGGTTGTAATGTCCAGGGCCTCACTAATATGGACTGGTACATTGTCAGAGGGTTGGTCTGCCGGCATGAGGTTCGGAGACGTGGACTGAGTATTGTTTTGACACTGGTTCCTCTTAGCTCAAGGGCCAGGCAAAGGAGAGCATGTTTGAAATGGACTGAGTAGTGTTTTGACACTGGTTCCTCTTAGTTCAAGGGCCAGGCAAAGGAGAGCATGTTTGTTTTGGGCTGGTATTAATTTTGACATTGGTTCTCTAGTTAAGGGCCAGGCAAAAGGGGAGCGTGATGTTCTGGTTGGTTTTGAGTTGGGCTAGGAAGAAATGGAGTTGCTGGCTGTGAGTGGAATAGTACAGAGTTGAAGGTGGCTTCTAAGTTGTTCTCTCAGCACATGAGGGCAGTGCTGTTTTTCTTTTAGGGGGGTCGAGTGTTAGAGGGAGAGAAAAGGAGAGAAGAGAAGACAAATGCTGCGTTTAGCACGTTAAAGGGGTGAGATACAGTCCTTGGAACAAATTTTAGGGGGGTCGTATGTATGTTTTTCTCAGCACATGAGGACAGTGCTGTCTTTTTTTAGGGGGGTCGATTGTAATATTCAGAAATTTCAGAGTAATTTCGAATGCCGCGCCATTGGCAACACTGAGCGTTCAAGGTGGCCGGAGGGAAGAGAGCGCTCCCTGCTCATAGCGAGAGATGGTGGAACTAGGCCTATATGATATTAAATGTAATTTACCGAATTAATAATGATGAGATTCATGAAGTTAAGGGACTATTATTGAATTTGAAATTATTATAGATCGTTTATCAGTCTGAATAATGTTACGGGTGTCCCAAGGAGTTCTTAGTTAGGCGGAAAATATGTCACGTAGGCCTAAGCTAACGCCTTGAGAGGACGCGACGCTGGCTTGCCCTCAGTCACGGGGAGCAGTCAGACATACAAGACGTCCCTGCGCGTCCGTCACAGAAATAGTCACGTGGCCTAGTCACCTGTGCTGCGCTATTGCAGTATAACAAGTAAGTCTCATTCGATCTCAGACGGGGTTAGATAGGGCAGTGGTAAAGTAAACTAGAGCTAACAGTGAGTTCATTTCAGGGTTTCCGTCAGAGCCCACTTGACCGGAGTTGACTGGGAGAGATTGACTGCCGTTTGAGACTGCCGTTGATGATTGAGGGTGGCGATTGTCGCCATTGGACCGATCAGTGTAGGCCTGTCACTGTTTAGCGGGGTAGCAAAGGATCTCTTGAGTGAATGAGTGCTCCCGACAACTAAAACGACACGGGACCAGCATCAGCAGTGGGTGATCAGTTCTTACCACTCGGGTGCACAACACCACGTGTCCTCGGTCAGCTAGAAGTGTTACCTACTGGCCATAGACACCTGCTGGCGTTCTCTCTTCCTGCCCATGGATGCACTGGGAGTACACTGAGGCTATCTGAGTAAATTAATGGTCACACACTGAGACCGTGAGTCTAGGACTCTAGGAGATACCTAGAGGAACATTTTATCTCCCTTATTACGGGTGTAGTTAATACCATTTCTCAGTTGCTGATGTTATCTTGACGTGTGTAGTTTAATATTTTTAAAATAATTTTGATAGTAGTGTTTTGAATGTTTGTGTCATTAAGTGGAACCAGAGTGATACTGGGGTTTGATTCTTTTAATGCATCTAAATTTTCTCCATAATTCTGATCTCAGGTATAACCTTTGTTCCTCAGAGCAGTGTTTAAGTTAGGTTAGGAAGAGTGCATCTGTTGGGGTGATATAATTTTGTTGAGTGCCCTTAAGGCCTATTCATTGTAGAGTATTTAATTTCTTATTTTTTAATACCATTTCCTAAGTGTCTGATATTATTTTGTGAAAGCCCTTAAGGCCTGTTTCATGTGTGCAAGCAACATTTCTTAATACTTCAAATTTATTGTTGCCTGAGCTTCTTATAATTCTATATCATGTATAACTTTTATTCCCCAGAGTAGTGTTTTAAGTTCAAGTTAATAAGCGCGCATATTGGTGTACCATTATTTGATTGTGTTTGTAGTGTTGAAGGGAATATAAGTGTCTAAATTTTACAGTGTGTCTCATTCATCCCAGTCACAGACGCTATCCTTCCACGGGTCACGGACAATTCATTTTGTTTAGTAGATTTAAGTGTTCTTGTGCTGGTTTGGGATTTTTCTCAAAGGGGTGCTTCCACTGCATTACCATCTAATAATCCTTAATAAACCCCAAGTCAAGTGAGAAATTAAAATCCAGTATATTCCGACCGGTTACATATATATCCACAAATACTAACTGCTTCTTTCAAACCACGCTCCTGGATTCTGGATTCGTCTCCAAAGATCCACGCGAATGGAATGACGATCCACAGTTCCCTCAGTCAAGGGAAATTCTACAAGAGTTGCAGGTGGTGAATGATGTGGCCGAAAGAGAGGTGAAGCTTATCCAGGACTACAACTCTTCAATTACGAAAAGCGAAGATCAAAAGCAGTACCTGCTTCAGGTGGTTACCACACATCGAAGTCAGTATCCCAACATAAAGAAGGCTAATCTTCTGTGATGTATGTTTCCCTTACATGTGTTCTTTATGTTAATCTCATATTTTGGATACAATAAACACCAACAAATAAATGTAACAAATAAATCACTTGTATCTGATGTCAGGAACAAGAATTATTTTATAGAGGGCGAAAACATTAGAGAAGTAGAATTTTCGGGCCACTTGTGCATACCCTAAATGAAGCTGCAATTACCTATAATTTCTCCTAAAATGTTTTTTCATGTAAAGGACGCAAATAAACATTGAGCACTAAAAATATAAAGAACTTAATTTTTTAGGTCACCCTGTATATTTAAGCCTCTCTCTGTCCATGTAATCCAGTTGCCTCTGAAGATGTCTTGAATAAAGACGAAAGCTAAGGTACTCCGTTGTTTCCATTTTCCCGTGTGATTTTATCAAGATTTATCTTATCCACGTTTTCATTGTGGATTTTCAGGGGTGAGTACAGACTAAAGAGGTTGGTTGGTTGGTTATACGGAGAGAAGAGAGCACTAGCTCTGAGAGTGCAAGAAGGGTATAGTAAAAGGTAAAGTTCAGAAGTGGGAAATAGAGGAGGAGGTTAACAGCAGGTGGGCTATACACCTTGCGGAGACTGGTTTTTTTGTCTTCCTTCAACAGTGCTGCATTAGAGGACTCATGCGGTTAGGGAAGGCCGGTCTCAGCCAAGCTAAGCTAAGTACAAAACAAGGTGTATATATACAGAGGAGGGTGAGACCAGGTCCACAATGGTCAGGTATTAGGTAATGACCCTATTAATCTTTAAATAGCATGGCAACGGTCGGTAGTCAGGTCAGAGGGTAAGGTGAACCAACCTTCTCACCTGGTTATACATCTTCTTAATTACAAAATTGTCTAGTTTGTACATGCCATTACTCAAATTCATGTTGAATGCTTCGTTATGTTTAATGAGACTAGATTCTATGATGTTCCTACTATCAATTGAATTACAAGGTTATATTGAGGAGGCATTATCCCAGTCAATGCAATGTTTGTTATCCCTTAAATGAACAAACAGAGCATTGGATTCCTGGCCTGTCCTAACACTATATTTATGTTGTTTAAGTCTAGTTACAAGATCTTTACCTGTCTGGCCTATGTAAAACATATTACATTCCTTGCAAGGAACTTTATAAATGCAACCAATTGTGTTGTTGGGGGAGTTCTTGATTAACATTTGTTTAAAAGTGCATGAGTTTTTAAATGCCACATTGACGTTCCAGGTTTTTAGTTGTAAAGGAATGTGTGAGAAATTTTTGTGAAATGGTAATATTAAGATATTCTTATGGTCATGGGTGGGCTTGGGATCAGTTCTATAAAAAGCTTTCTTAGTAATGTTTAGGCATTTGTCTATGAAAGATCTAGGGTAATTAAGGTTTGAGCCAATATTATAGATGTATAAATATTCCTCATCAATGAATTCCGGACTGCAAATTCTCAAAGCACGTAAAAACATTGTTGAAAATACTGACTGTTTGACTCTATTATGGTGGGCAGAATAATAATAATGTATGAACACACATTAGTTGGTTTTCTATAAATACTGAACTTAAAAGTGTTACCTATTCTGTGTATCAGACAGTCTAGGAATGGCAATTTACAGTCTTGCTCTAATTCCACAGTAAATTTGATCGAGGGGGCTAAGCTATTAAGTTGTGGCAGGAAAGCTTTTAGGTCCTCATTACATGGCCAGAGACATAATACATCATCAACATATCTAAACCAGAGTGCTGAAGGTGGTAAAATATTACTTAATAGTTTCTTTTCAAAGAATTCCATATATAGGTTGCTTAATACAGGTGAGAGTGGATTACCCAATGCCATACCAAATTTTTGAGCATAATATTCTCCATTGAATTCAAATTTACAATCCTTAATACATAGTTTGATGAGTTCGATGAAGTCGTCTTTCGATGTGAATTACACGAAAGCGCTTGGGAACTTCGTGTTTTCTTTTTTCCTTGTGGTTATCAGCATATACCTAGATCCCGCGCACCTACAGTGATTTCTTTGCATATATATATATATATATATATATATATATATATATATATATTATATATATATATATATATATATATGTCACACTAAATAGTGAAAACTACCCAATAAGTCTTAGTCGGCAGCCTCATTGCCATTTAACACAAATAAGCAACATCGATGACAATTTTAATAAAGTTTGCACAATTAAGTATTAAGCGGCAATATTATGGGTGTTTAACTTAAAAAAACAAATATTGTTTATGAATAGATATGTAATATATTGGATTAATGAATGGATATGTAATATATTGGATTATGGTTTTAAAATGTTTTTTTACATTATTCAACCTTATTCCTTTTCTTTTTCGCTAAATTAATAGGAAAGTACACCTAAATAGTATATTTTTCTCGAAAAAGTAGGTGGGTGATGTGTCACTAATAATATATAACACTTGCAATAGAATTGGGGACTTTTTTCACATTAAATCTCGGCATTGGCAGTTTTTCCTTAAAAATAATACATTATAAAAATGGATCAAGTTTTTCATTTTCAAAAAATAGGAGAGGAACAAACAATAAATCCGATAAATTTAGAAGATTTTTATACTAACATTATAGAACCTCCCATAAGATTACCCCAAATTAATGTTGATGATTTAAACACTAAAAATTTAGATAATTTGAGTCTTATTATAGAACAGTTAACACATTTACTTAAAAGTGTGCCGACATTTCCTTTACGTCCATCTCTGGATTTAACTGCGGATATAAAAGATACCCAAATTATAAAAATTATACAAGACTATATTAAAAATTATAATGACGAATCAGATGAAAAAAAATGTCAGGAAAGTATAGATAAAAATAATAAACTCCAAGATACTCTTGATGATGGATTTCATAATTTATTCAATATACAAAGAAAAATACAAGATGAAAATAATAACAATTTGGCCTATTATCGCTGGTACACTTTACAAAATAACAATCAACCTCAACCACCATTACAAATTTCACAACCATAACCATTTATAACTACAGCCCAATCATTGTATCAGTATCCTCCTCCCTCACTACCACCACCACCACCTTTCCTTCCTCCTATATACCTTATCCTCATAATTCATCTTCATCTAATTTTCAATGTCATCCCTATCTGTATTATAATAATATGATGTATCCACAACCACTACCACACCAACAACAACAACAACAACAGCCACAAGAACAACAACCAGAACAACAACAAGAACAACAACCAGAACAACAACAAAAACAACAACCGCCACCAACAATATAAGATCGATCATTTATTAGTTAAGTTTTAATGAATGGAAACTAATAAATACACAATACACATACAATTTATTTTAGTGGGGATGGGTTTTCCCATTTTCTAAGAAAAGGAATCCTAAAATTTATAAATAATAACTTAAATTATAAACGGGAGTCATTCCTTCAAGTAGCTGATAGATGCAGGATATGACTCATCACTTTAGAGCATATATATTAGGAGGAGTTTAACAAATAAGCCTGAGTTCAACACCCTTAGTTAATGCTCTCTCTCTACAACAATAACAATGCAGAATGTCGAGAAAGCTATTATTGAGAAATCTAAACAGAAAACTAATAGGAGGAGGAGTGTTTGTGGTAGTGTTTTTACTACTAAACTAAATTTCTCATCTGCTTCTGCTTCAGAAATAGAAATTAAAGAAGACAACAACGAAGAGATGAAAATAGAAGATAATTATGAGAGGAAGGAGAATAATGAAGAAGGGAAGGAAATAGATGCAGAGATGAAAATAGAAGATAATTATGAAGAGGAGGAGAAGGAGGAAGAAGATACTTATGAAAAGGGGGAGAAGGAGAATTATTCTTTTACCAAGAGAAATAAGGTGATTATTTCCTTTAATCAGATGAGGCCGCATAAGTGAGAGAAATATTTCTTCATTCTACTGTAGACGCGGTATAACATTATATAACTATTAACAAAGAGGGAAGATAAAATTGTATTGTAATTAAAATTAAAACACTTCCTTAAAATAAGATATTATTCTTTATCCTTAGTAAATTAAGTGTGGCAACGTCCACTACAATGTTACTTCAACCTTATAGAAGAGCTACCCCCCCCCCCCCCAAAAAGTTTCTTTGCCTGATTCGGGATTTTTTTATTTCTTGTTAATTACTACCCTAATATTTTGCTAGCCCACCCAATAATATAAAAATATTACATTATAAAGATTTCTTTGGAGCTATTATATAACTGGTGATAGCGAAGGCTGCTTGCACTACCTACTTAAAGATCCTTTCTCTACAGCCAGTAGTAGTCAGTTTTTTGAGTCCTCCGGTAACAGTTGTAACATATGTGGCGGCAGAGAAGATTTTAAGTAATACAAGCAACCTTCATCACTAGTTGTGTCACAGTGGGTTACTTAGATGTAAACGCTAATTATTACTGGCTGAATAACCTGGATCGACACAACCTGGGTTGCACTAGAACATACATATCCCAACCACTATTACCAGAGGACGAGGACACAAGGAGAATGCCACCGAGGAGTGAGGGTAAACCACAACAGGAAGAGGAGAAGGAGGAAAATGAAATTAAGGAGAAGGAGGAAGATGAAATTAAACTACAACCTAAACTTAAGGAGAAATAGATAATCTTGAATGTGGAGGAGGAATAACGAGTTCAATGATAAAATTAAAATTAAAAAACCTTTAAAATAAGAAATAGATTATTCTTTATCCTTGGTAAGTTAAGGGTAGTAATTGGAATGCTCAAAGATTCTGCCTGAGGACCGTCTTTGTACTGTATTATTATTATTGGAATTAATATCCCGTTTTCGTTATAAGAGCTATCTGATGGTCTGTCTATCACCTTTTATGAGTTCCCCCAATTTTTAAGTTGCCTAAAATGAATTTATACTCCTTTAAAAAGGTCTGTCTAGATAGGATCTACTTAGTCTATGTCTGTACTTCGCCTCGAGGATATTATGGACGAATTGACGAGATTGAGGTTACTGCAGAAGATTTATCTCGACAACGACAAGAGAAAAAAGTTTATGGAACAAGCCCTGAATCGCAACCATTACGAGACTACCCTCAATAAACATAGAAAAACAAACATACAAGAAAAAAAAGCAAAATTTCGCTGCAACATATGTGGCAAGGTTTTAAGTTGTCCAAGAAATCTTCACTATCACCAGTTGCTTCACAGTTCAAAGAAAACTGTGGAATGTGAATTCTGTACTAAAAAGTATTATTGGCCCAATAGCCTGGTTAAACACAGGAAAAAACATATATCCCCACAACCACCACCATCACCACCACCAGAGGATGAGGACGACGAGAAAAAGAATACCAACAACGAAGACGATAATCGTAAGCTACCTTATTATTATTTTCCTGATGTAATATTGAAAGAAGAGGAGGAATGGGATTTTCCTGATGTAGTGAAAAAAGAAGAGGAGGAACAACCCGCCCCCTAGAACCCAAGGAAGAAAAAGAAAAAGATGGTGGGTGGATTACATGTATGTAAAATTAAAAAATAAAATACTATTTGTACAATTGGGTTACACTACGCCCCATCATTTCTGAGCATCCGACAAAAAAGTAATAACATTCAGCTCTATTTGTTCAACTCAAAGAAATTAAACAATGGTACCATTGATTTCATTTTTTTTTATTTTTTTATGGCTGATTAGGCAGCCTGGGTCAGATCTCAGCAAAATGCAAAATTAAACAATGGTAGGTACCATTAATCCACAAGGATACTTTCAAATTTCATGTTAGGTAAGTTGAAAAAGACAGGAAGTAAGTTTTTTTTTTTTTTATTTTAAATGGATGATTAAATGGAGCGGACAAGGTCAGTCTTGAAGGAAGGTATCTTGATTGGAGTCAGTCAGTCAAATTGAGACCGCTCTAGCATAAGACCGTTCCTCAGGGAGTGGTGTACAGTTTCTCCACTTGTTATCTTTAGGATCCAAATACTCCACATTAGCGACAGACATCTAAAAAAAAAATAAAAAAATTAGTTTAGGTAGGTTAAAATTGATAAAGGATTATGTAGGAATTCTTAATATATTTCATTCTTCTATTTCCATTCTTTCTTACCAAGTTATGAGAACCGTAACCGCCTATGACATATAACAGAGAATTTGTAGCAACAACTGCTGGGCTATGACTGAAATACATTGATGAACACTTAAACCATTTGTTCTGTGGAAAAGTAAAAGAAAAAAGGTAAAAGGAAGGGAGGGAGGTTATACAATTTTTTATTCCTTTTTCACTAAGTATTACAAATTTTTCCTTCCACATTCTGGCTACAATATTGAAATTCAAACCTTATTGTATATAATCTCATAAGCACTGCACTAGTAAATAATCTTACCTGTTCCAAAGAATATCTTTTCATTGATTTTTTCCCAGCCATATGAATACCACCTACTACGTACAGAAAGTTATTCAAAACTGCAACACCTATCGTGTCACATGATGAACCTTGCATTGGTGCTAGATTCTTCCACTCCCCAGTCACAGGATTGTATGAGAGAAGATCGTTCGTACATCCACCAATAATGTAAATAAGACCTCGATGTTCTACTATACCCATACTGTAAAAGAAAATAAAAAAAATGAAGAAAAAGGAAAACAGTCCTACACTTTCTTATTATCAGTAAAGTTCACACTATCAGTAAATAGTGATTTTTAATATTATAATTGTACTTACTTGGTTTTAGGTCTTGGCATATTTGACTCTAATAATGTCCACTCATCTGCAATAGGGTCATATCTTTCAATACTTTTTTCGATGACCGATCCCGTCCAACCACCGAAGGCATAGAGATAACCTCCATGAGCGCATAATCCAAAATGACACCGTGGGGTTACCATAGAAGATATTCCAGTCCAAGCATCTTCCTGTGGATCATAAACTTCACCGTTTCCTTTTACAAAAAAATCTGTTCCAATTCCTCCAACAACGAAAATTTTGTCATGTAAGACTGCTACTCCTAGCCCACTTCTCTCACTTTTCATAGGGCAAACTTTCTGCCATTTCTGCCTAAAAGTATCAAAACATTCCACACTTTTAAATACATACTCCTGTAATCTCCGTCCACCTATGACATAAATTTTCTTCCGAGTACAAATTCTTGGCTGGACAGAAAAGGCGGCTACTTCCTTTTTAGCCAAGTTTGTCTGCTTTTTAAGGTTAACCTTCAATCTGATATCAGCGGAGCACTCATTAATTGTTTTTTTTATTAGTTCACTTGAAATTAAAGGCAATTTCAGTCGTTTTAAAATGTCAAAATTCCAACAGCAAAATCTATTATTTATATCTTGTGCTTGTGTAATCCACCTGATGGCAGCAGAGAATACCTGCAATAAATAATAGAGAAAGATAAATTCGAGTTCAAATTTTTGTAAATAAAAGTCAATTGAAAGTTGTAAATATTAAATAAAAAAAATATTTAAATTTTACCTGAAACTCAGAGTCAATATGAAGATACTCTGACTCCAGAAAATACAGTAAAATTTCTTTCGGAATCTCAAGAAATTCTTGCTCCATTGTCACTTCTACGAAATTGGAGAAGATAAAGTCCCGGGAAGAATGCAGCAACCTTACTAAATTATGGGCCTCAGCAAACCTGTTTTAAAAAAAAAAAAAAAAAAAATACGTATAGGTGTAGATAAAAATACATAATTATATAAACCAGTTGAAAATAACTAATTATTATACTATACGTACCTGTAAATTCCCAAAGCATTAGATGGATGAAGTTCGCTCTTGAGAAAGTCTGTACAAAAAAGTATAGCACGGGATATTACCAGCATATTCGCAGCGGCAATTAACTCCTGTGCGTTTTCCACTGTTATCTTCATGTTTCCTAAAGTATTAAAAAAAAAACAATATTTATAATTTATTTAGTTTTATTTTATATATAAGTATAGTAGTATTATGAAAACTTAAAATATTTTCCCTTACCAGTATATATGAAGTTGACGAGCAGTTGTAATATATTGGGTTTCATAGACTTCATTTCTATTGACTGTGTTGTTTTCTCAGCAAATTCAGACGTAAACATGGTATTAAAATATTCGCTTCCCGCTGACAGTATTACACGGTGAGCCTGTGGAATAAAATGTAATTCCCACTTTAAGTTTATTCGTTCGTTCATACATTAAGGGGACGTAAAAATCTGGGTGAAGAGTCGTCGTTATAGCATAGGTTTTGTAAAGTTACATAAAAGTAAAAGTGAAAGAATTATTTCCACTGATTTCTCCTAAACGGTAATAAGGGTGGCGCGGCGGAGGGTGAGTGTGGGCGGTGTAGTTAAGTTTCCCTCCCCAGATATGGGTGTAAATGGTGGGTGGGTGGGGGGGGGGGGGTGATGGAGGGCAGGCAGAGAAAGATGTGTAGGTAGGAGGTAAATATTTCTTCACTCACAGATAAATGTTTCACTTACTCACCTTCACAACTGATCCATCAGCTAATAATATTTCTACATCACATAACTCTTGTGACTGCCAGAGGAAATGTATGTAGTCTAGCAGGTAGTTCGAATAAGATTTACATTCCTCCTTCTCCTTCTCCTCCTTCTCCTCCTTGTGATGAGAGAGTTCCACACGTGCAGTCGCCATCTTCAGATACTAATGTAAGACTAACCAGTTGTTAGTTTTGTTTTTAGTGGTGTGGTGATATCTGGTAATACCCGTGGTGGTGGTGGTGGTGGTGGTGGTGGTACTTCCGTTTCTTCTTCAAACAGTAACAAAACTAAACTGCAGCCACACTCCTACGACAGTCAAACCACCAAAGGCATTGAGATAACCTCCATGAGCGTATAATCCAAAATCACACCGTGGGAGCACCATAGAAGATATCCATCCCTGTCCAATTATCTTCCTGAGAATCATAAACATCACCATTTGCCAAAAGAAGATCAGGATTATAAAGTTCATCATCTGCCGGTTCAATTTCTATATGTAAGACTGCTACTCCTGGCCCACTTACTCTCAATTTTCATGAGGCAACTTTCTGCCATTTCTGCCTAAAAAACATAAATACTAGTTTTTTTTATTATACTATGTTTGTTTATTCATAGGTAGGTTACACTGAAGATAGATTGCAAATGAACAGTGTGTGTATGGAGTGTAGTTACTTTGATTAAAACTAAGATTTACCTGTACTGTACAGTATGTGCACAAAATATTGGTGTAGTAGTCTCGTATTTTCATATATAATGGTTGCCTTGCTACCTTCTATAATATTCTCAACAATCTTATAGATCTATTTAAATTTAAGATTATTTAAGAAATATAATGTGGCTAAAATTTTATTAATTAATGAAAATTCTTTGCAGTACATCATGCAGATCTTCGTGAAAACCCTCACTGGGAAGACCATCACTCTTGAAGTAGAACAATCAGACACCATTGAAAATGTCAAGGCAAAAATTCAAGATAAGGAAGGCATCCCCCCAGACCAGCAGAGATTGATCTTTGCTGGTAAGCAATTGGAGGATTGTCGCACTCTTTCTGACTACAATATCCAGAAGGAAGCTACACTCCATTTGGTATTGCGTCTTAGAGGAGGAATGCAGATCTTTGTGAAAACCTTTACTGGGAAGACCATTACCCTAGAAGTAGAACCTTCAGACACCATTAAAAATGTCAAGACAAAAATTCAGGATAAGGAAGGTATCCCCCCAGACCAACAGAAATTGGTCTTTGCTGGTAAGATGTTGGAGAAGTTGGAGGAGGATTGTCGAACTCTTTCTGACTACAATATCCAGAAGGAATCTACATTGCATCTTATTAGAGGAGTAATAAGGATCTTGATGAAAACCCTTAAAGGAAAGACCATTACCCTAGAAATAGCACCTTCAGACACCTTTGAAAATATCAAGGCAAAAATTCAGAAGGAAGGTATCACCCCAGATCAGCAGAAATGGATCTTTGATTGTGTGTGTAAAAACATGGTTTTAAGACAATTCAGTTTCGAAAGTATATCGGCAAAGCATATAATATATAATTTGCCAAGCAAATGTATTGGCAAATGTGGATGTCCCCCCAGATCAGCAGAAATTGATCTTTAACGAATATAATATAATTGGCCAAACAAATGTAGACTTTCTTGACTATTTCACCACAGATATTATATTACTATTACCAGCAGTTGGCTTTGTAGAAAAAATATTCCTGATTAAATGTTCAAATTTCTTTTGGCACATGTTATTATTTTAATGGAACAAATAAACTATTAAAATTAATTACATTGTTTTTTCACAATTTTAGTTTTCTCAAATATTTTGCATTGTTTTTTCCCCAATTTTGGTTTTCTCGAATATCTAAAATTTGCAATGTGACCTAGCAGGTAGTTGGCAGTATTTTTTTTTGTTTTACTGCTTCCTGTCAGGAAATCCCAATTGGGTAATAGTAGAATAATAAAATTTTATATCATATAGGGTAGTAAAAAACTATATATTTACTTCATTTTTTACTTTTAAATGAGTATATTTACTAAAAAAATAAATGAGAACATCAGTATATAGGTTTTCAAAGTTTCGAGTAGTCAAATTGTGACTGCTATAGCATTAGATCGACTTTCAGGGAGTGGTGTACAGCTTATCCACTGGTTATTCTTAGGGTCGAAATACTCCACATTAGCGAGAGAAATCTAAAAAAAAAAGAAAACAATATATAAATATTATTGTTAATATTTATCATTTTTATTAATCAAAAGTATTTTTATTCTTCTTTCCTTACCATTCCAATTCCATTCAAACCACTCCAGTAACCGCCTATGACATATAACAGAGAATTTGTGGCAACAACTGCTGGGTTACTTCGACCCAAATACGCTAAACACGAACACTTAAACCATTGGTTCTGTGGGAAGGTAAAAGAAAAAAGGTTAAAAAGAAGAGTAAGGGGGCGGGA
Organism: Homarus gammarus; assembly: GCA_958450375.1. Taxonomy (NCBI): domain Eukaryota; kingdom Metazoa; phylum Arthropoda; class Malacostraca; order Decapoda; family Nephropidae; genus Homarus; species Homarus gammarus. Next base: position 2,177,952 of record CAUDMG010001311.1, read on the forward strand.
GGGGGTATTACAATTTTCTCTTTTCCCCTACAGTATTACAGAACTTCTTCCACATCCTGGCTACAATATCAAACTTTAAGTACCGGTAAATAATCTTACCTGCTCAAAAGAATATCTTTTCATTGATTTTTCATCCAGAATACTATCACCTACTACGTACAAAAAGTTATCTAAAACTGCAACGCCTATCGTCTTAGATGGTGGACCTTGCATTGGTGTTAGATTCTTCCACTCTCCAGTTACAGGATTGTATGAGAGAAGATCATTCAGGTTATTGTATGTTTCCGTATATCCACCAATAATGTAAATAAGACCTCGATGTTCTACTATACCCATGCTGTAAAAAAACAGAAGGAAAAAAACAGTACAGGCCACTGCTAATTATTATTATTAGTAATTCACACTATCAGTCAATCTAAATGGTTATTGATTATACTTACTTGGATCTAGCTTCTGGCATATTTGACTCTAATAATCTCCACTCATCTGTAATAGGGTCATATCTTTCAATATTTTTTCCTATTTCCATTGATCCGGTCCAACCACCGAAGGCATAGAGATAACCTCCATGAGCGCATAATCCAAAATCGCACCGTGGGGTTACCATAGAAGATATTCCAGTCCAAGCATCTTCCTGTGAATCATAAACTTCGCCATTTGCCAAAATCTGAGCGTCTATCTCTCCAACCCCTCCAACAACGAAAATTTTTCCATGCAAGACTTCTATTCCTGGTGAAATTCTCCCAATTTTCATAGGACAAACTTTTTGCCATTTTTGCCTAAACGTATCAAAACATTCGATACTTTTAAGTATATTTTCCTCTGATCTATTCCATATTATATTGAATTTTGTCCTTGATCCACCTATGACATAAATTTTCTTTCGAGTACAAATTCTTGGCTGGACGACATCAAAGGAGGCTTCCTCTTTAGCCAAGTTTATCTTCTGTTTAAGGTTAACCTTTAATCTGATATCAGAACACTCATTAATTGATTTTTCTATTAATTTACTTGAAATTAAAGATAATTTCACTCGTTTTAAAATGTCAAGAATCCAACAAAGTCTATCAGTTATTTCTTGTGTAATCCATCTGATAGCAGCAGAGAATACCTGTAATATAAGAAAAGAAAAAGAAAGTGAGAGCTGCAATAAACAAAAAGAAAAAATTTTGAATTGCAATATTAAAGAAAAATATATTTAAATATTTACCTGAAATTCAGAGTCAATATGAAGATACTCTGACTCAAGAAAATACAGTAGAATTTCTTTCGGAATCTCCAGAAATTCTTGCTCCATTGTTACTTCTACGAAATTGGAGAATATGAAGTCCCGCGAACCATTCAACAAGTTTACTAAATAATGGGCCTCGGCAAACCTGTTTTCAGAAAAATAGATTTACTACAAGAATCCAAAGAACAAAAAGTTTTATCAAATTAAAATTATTTATTATACAGTACGTACCTGTAAATTCCCAAAGCATTAGATGGATGAAGTTCCCTCTTGAGAAAGTCTGTACAAATACGTACAGCATTGTGAATTTCAAGTATGTTTGCAGCCACAATTAACTCTTGAACATTTTCCACTGTTACCTCGATGTTTTCTAAAGATTTAAAATAACAAATCCAACAACAAAATAAAAAATACCGTATTTAATTTTATTAGCACTCACTATTAACTTTTAAAAAATTTTCTTTATCCTTACCAGTATATATAAATCCTATAAGCTGTTTTAATATATTAAATTTGATACACTTCATTTCTATTGAAGAAGACTGTGTTGTTTCCTCACTTAATCCACACGTAAACATTGTCTTAAAATAATTACTTCCTGCCGAAAGTATTACACGATGAGCCTGGAATAATAATAAAAGAATTTGGTTGGTTGTATACATATACAAGATATTTTTTTCAATTATTTGACAATAAATAATAAAAAAGTTAAAACAAAATAATATTTTCTTACCTTCACAACTGATCCATCAACTGATATTTCTACATCACAGAACTTTTGTAACTGCCAGAATGAATTTAAGTTCTCCAGCAGGTTGTTTGGATAAAGATAATTACACTCCCCCTCTCCGTTATCAGAGAGCTCCACACGTGCCGCCGCCATCCTCATATATAACTAAAAAACTAATAAATGTAATATATATGGGGATGGGGATGATATGAAAGAGGGTTGAAGGTTAAGATTTCGAGTGAGTTAAATTGAAACTGCTTTAGCATCAGTTCGACCCTTAGGAAGTGATGTATAGTTTATCCGGTTTAAGATTAACCTTCAATCTGATATCAGAACACTCATTAATTGATTTTTCTATTAATTTACTGGAAATTAAAGATAATTTCACTGGTTTTAAAATGTCAAGAATCCAACAAAATCTATCAGTTATTTCTTGTGTAATCCATCTGATGGCAGCAGAGAATATTAAATGAAAAGAAAAATATATTTAAATATTTACCTGAAACTCAGAGTCAATATGAAGATACTCTGACTCCAGTAAATACAGTAGAATTTCTTTCGGAATCACAAGAAATTCTTGCTCCATTGTTACTTCTACGAAATTGGAGAATATGAAGTCCCGCGAACCATTCAACAAGCTTACTAAATAATGGACCTCGGCAAACCTGTTTTCAGAAAAAATAAAGGAATGTATTTTATTTCTGTAAAAACATTGTGGCAAAGACCACTCAGTTTCGAAAGTATATCGGCAAAGCATATAATATATAATTTGCCAAGCAATGTAGACTTATGGAAAAACTATTCCGGATGAAATGTTCAAATTTCTTTTTGCTTTATTAATTACATTGTTTTTTCACAATTTTGGTTTTCTCGAATAGCTAAAATTGGCAATGTGACCACAATATCCAGAAGAAAATCTACACTGTATCTTATTAGAAGAGCACAGATCTTTGTGAAAACCCTTACAGGAAAAATACAATTTTACATTGTTATGTGTTTTAAAACATTGTGTGTAAGACCATTCAGTTTCGAAAGTATATCGGCAGACTTATGGAAAAATATTCAGTAAAAAACTATATATTTACTTCATTTTTTATTTTTAAATGAGTATATTTACTAAAAAAATAAATGAGAACATCAGTATATAGGTTTTCAAAGTTTCGAGTAGTCAAATTGTGACTGCTATAGCATTAGATCGACTTTCAGGGAGTGGTGTACAGCTTATCCACTGGTTATTCTTAGGGTCGAAATACTCCACATTAGCGAGAGAAATCTAAAAAAAAAAGAAAACAATATATAAATATTATTGTCAATATTTATCATTTTTATTAATCAAAAGTATTTTATTCTTCTTTCCTTACCATTCCAATTCCATTCAAACCCTCCAGTAACCGCCTATGACATATAACAGAGAATTTGTGGCAACAACTGCTGGGTTACTTCGACCCAAATCGGCTGAACACGAACACTTAAACCATTGGTTCTGTGGGAAAGTAAAAGAAAAATGGTTAAAAAGAAGAGTGAGGGGGCGGGAGGGGCTATACAATTTTCTCTTTTTCCCTACAGTATTACAGAAATTCTTCCACATCCTGGCTACAATATCAAACTTTAAGTACCGGTAAATAATCTTACCTGCTCCAAAGAATGTCTTTTCATTGATTTTTCATCCAGAATACTATCACCTACTACGTACAAAGTATTATACTGTGAGCCTGGAATAATAATAAAAGAATTTGGTTGGTTGTATACATATACAAGATATTTTTTTCAACAATTATTGACAATAAATAATAAAAAAGTTAAAACAAAATAATATTTTCTTACCTTCACAACTGATCCATCAACTGATATTTCTACATCACAGAACTTTTGTAACTGCCAGAATGAATTTAAGTTCTCCAGCAGGTTGATTCCAAGTGAGTTAAATTGAAACTGCTTTAGCATCAGTTCGACCCTTAGGAAGTGATGTTTAGTTTATCCATCTATTATTCTTACGGTCGAAATAGTCCACATTATCGACAGATATCTAAAAAAGAAAAAAATAATAGTTGAGGTTAAAACTTTGGATTATAAAGATTATTAATAAATATATCAGTTTTCATTAAACATTCTTTTCATTCTTCCTTACCAGTTGTCCATCATAATTTATACTATCACCGCCTATGATATATAACAGAGAATTTGTGGCAACAACTGCTGGGTTACTTCTCAAATACACTGAAGACGAATAGGTAAACCATTCGTTCTGTGGGAAAGTAAAAGAAAAAAGGTTAAAAAGAAGAGTAAGGGGGCGGGAGGGGGTATACAATTTTCTCTTTTTCCCTACAGTATTACAAAAATTCTTCTACATCCTGGCTACAATATCAAACTTTAAGTACCGGTAAATAATCTTACCTGCTCAAAAGAATATCTTTTCATTGATTTTTTATCCAGAATACTATCACCTACTACGTACAAAAAGTTATCTAAAACTGCAACGCCTATCGTCTTAGATGGTGGACCTTGCATTGGTGTTAGATTCTTCCACTCTCCAGTTACAGGATTGTATGAGAGAAGATCATTCAGGTTATTGTATGTTTCCGTAAATCCACCAATAATGTAAATAAGACCTCGATGTTCTACTATACCCATGCTGTAAAAAAACAGAAGGAAAAAAACAGTACAGGCCACTGATAAATATTATTATTCGTATTTCACACTACCATTTAATCCAAATGGTTATTGATTGTACTTACTAGGATCTAGCTTCTGGCATATTTGTCTCTAATATTCTCCACTCATCTGTAATAGGGTCATATCTTTCAATATTTTTTTCTATTTCCATTGGTCCCGTCCAACCACCGAAGGCATAGAGATAACCTCCATGAGCGCATAATCCAAAATTACACCGTGGGATTACCATAGAAGATATTCCTATCCAATAATCTTCCTGTGGATCATAAACTTCGCCATTCGCCAAAATCTGAGCGTCTATCTCTCCAACCCCTCCAACAACGAAAATTTTTCCATGTAAGACTTCTATTCCTGGTGAAATTCTCCCAATTTTCATAGGACAAACTTTTTGCCATTTTTGCCTAAAGGTATCAAAACATTCCATACTTTTAAGTAGATATTCCTCAAGTAGATATTCCTCTGATCTATTCCATATTATATTGCATTCTTTCCTTGATCCACCTATGACATAAATTTTCTTTCGAGAACAAATTCTTGGCTGGACTACATCAAAGGAGGCTTCCTCTTTAGCCAAGTTTATCTGCTGTTTAAGATTAACCTTCAATCTGATATCAGAACACTCATTAATTGATTTTTCTATTAATTTACTGGAAATTAAAGATAATTTCACTGGTTTTAAAATGTCAAGAATCCAACAAAATCTATCAGTTATTTCTTGTGTAATCCATCTGATGGCAGCAGAGAATACCTGTAATATAAGAAAAGAAAAAGAAAGTGAGAGCAATAAAAAAAAAAAAAATGAATTGCAATAAATAATATTAAATGAAAAGAAAAATATATTTAAATATTTACCTGAAACTCAGAGTCAATATGAAGATACTCTGACTCCAGAAAATACAGTAGAGTTTCTTTCGGAATCTCAAGAAATTCTTGCTCCATTGTCACTTCTACGAAATTGGAGAAGATGAAGTCCCGGGAACCATTCAACAAGCTTACTAAATAATGGACCTCAGCAAACCTGTTTTCACAAAAAAATATGGAATGTATTTTATTTCTGTAGGTACGTACAAAAAGTAACAAGAATCCAAAGAACAAAAAGTTTTATCAAATTAAAATTATTTATTATACTGTACGTACCTGTAAATTCCCAAAGCATTAGATGGATGAAGTTCGCTCTTGAGAAACTCTGTACAAACACATACAGCACGGGGTATTACCAGCATGTTCGCAGCCGCAATTAACTTCTGTGCGTTTTCCACTGTTATCTCGATGTTTCCTAAAGTATTTTAAAAAATTTTTTTTCATTTGCAACAAAATAAAAATTTTACATATATAGCAGCAGTATTAGCACTATGAAAACTTTTTATATTTTCCCTTACCAGTATATATGAAGTTGACGAGCAGTTGTAATATATTAGGTTTCATAGACTTCATTTCTATTGACTGTGTTGTTTTCTCAGCAAATTCAGACGTAAACATGGTCTTAAAATATTCACTTCCCGCTGACAGTATTACACGGTGAGCCTGTGGAATAAAATGTAATTCCCATTGGTTTTCTTTAAGAAAATCTGGGTGAAGAGTCGTCGTCATAGCATAGGTTTTGTGAAGTTACATAAAAGTAAAAGTGAGAGAATTATTTCCACTGACTTCTCCTAAATAGTAATAAGGGTGGCGGAGGGTGAGTGTGGGCGGTGTAGTTAAGTTTCCCTCCCCAGATATGGGTGTAAATGGTGGGTGGGTGGGTGGGTGGGTAATGGAGGGCAGGCAGAAAAAGATGTGTAGGTAGGATGTAAATGTTTCACTTACTCACCTTCATAACTGATCCATCAGCTAATAATATTTCTTCATCACATAACTCCTGTGACTGCCAGAGGAAATGTATGTAGTCTAGCAGGTAGTTCGGATAAGATTTACATTTCTCCTTCTCCTCGTGATGAGAGAGCTCCACACGTGCAGCCGCCATCTTCAGATACTAATGTAAGATTAACCTAACCAGTTGTCAGTTTTGTTTTTTTAGTGGTGTGGTGATATCTGGTAATACCCGTGGTGGTGGTGGTGGTGGTGGTGGTGGTGGACTTCCCTTTCTTCTTCAAACAATAACAAAACTAAACTACAGCCAGCAGCCTCTTTCTTTCAGTATGTTGGGATAGGTAATATATTAATTGGAACTATTTTTTTTTTTAATTTTAAGGGATTATTAAAAAAATATTTAGGAATTATTAATATATTTATTCTTATTTCCATTTGTTATGATAACCGTAACTGCCTATTACAACAGAGGATTTGTGGCAACAACTGCTGGGATATTTCGACGGACAAAATTAAACAATGGTACAATTGATCCGAAGGAAGGTTTCTTGATTGGAGATGTCGAAGGGAGTTAAATAAAGCTAATAAGTGACTTGTTGCCTACGCATTCGGAACCAAACTCTTAGAAGAGGAAAGACCATGAGAAACCATTAGACCCCAAAGAACCGAACCAGATAAGAGACCGAGCGACCCTCGGGCAGGTGATGTACAGTTAAATTATAATACAATAGTAACATCCTTATTAGTCCTAGGGTCGAAAAAACACTCCTTGTCCAAACAGTTAGCGACCTTTAAAAAAAAAAAAAAAACAAAATGTTAGGTTAAAAGTTAATATATTTAAATAAATTTCATTCTTACTATTTCTCATTTCTATTCTTGTATTTCTTTCTTCTTATTCTTCTTAATCATTGATCTTCTTTATTTCATTTCTTATTGTTCCTTCTTCTTTCTTTTTCTTAATTTTGATTCTTTTTTCTTTTTTGTCTTCCATTTATTTTCCTTTTTCTTTCTTCTTTAGTTTTTTCTTTTTTTCCTTCCCTTCTACCGTTCTTAACCCCCTCAACAATTCCAAAGGTGGTGGTCCGGGCGGCCCGGTCCGCTGGGGGGGGAGTCCCGGGGTCCGGGGCGGTCGGGTCGGGTCCGGGGGCGCGGCAGGGGGGCGTGAGGCGGGGTGTGTCCGGTGGTCCGGGGGGGGGGGGGTTTTTAATAACCATAACATAATATACCAAACCACCTAGTGCCATATAACATGAGAATTTTGATGCAACAACTGGAACCTACCTGCTACACTTGCTTGCTGGGTACTTTATTTCGGGCAAAAAAATTCATTGTGAACACTTAAAATAAACCATTTTGTTCTGCTGGAAAGAAAAAGAAGGGAAGGTTTTATACAATTTTATTTTTTTATTTAATATAATTTAATGATTCCTTTTTCACTACAGTATTACAATATAAACCATTTTTAATAATAGAATTTATAAAAATAAATATTATATGATTTTTATTTATTCCTTTTTTTTTTTTTTTTCCTTTTTTTTTTTTTTTTTTTTTTTTTTCCCCTTTTTCAACTATATGTATTGATCAAATATACAATTTTTTAAATAATTTTATTTATATAATAATATTTTTTAATTTATGTTCCTTTTTTTTTTTTTCCTTTTTTTTCTTTTTCATTTTCAACACTATAATATTTTATTTTACAAAAAGACAAAAATTCTTCAATATTTGTATTTAAAAAAAAAAAATTGTATTAGTAATAATACTTAATTAGATTATACATATTAATACCACGTGATAAATGATGAATAACATTTACCCTGTTTCAAAAAATGAATATCTTTACCGTCATCTGATTTTCTTTCCCCTCTTCAATGAGGAGATTTTCTCCCCTTCAAAAAACAAGTAAAAAAAAAAAAAAAAAAAGATATACCACCCATAACCTAAATATATAAAAGTTATTCAAAAACTGCAACACCCATCGTGGGTAGTGGTAGCTAGTGGCTGAGTCACTGATGCCTGGACTAAGCGCGGTGTGAGCCACTCACTCAGTGCCTGCCAGTCCCTTTGCCCACTCCTGCCCCAGTGGTACAGGCATTGTAATGAGAGAAGATCATGAAAGGTGGTTGT
>CAUDMG010001312.1:0-20000 GCA_958450375.1 Homarus gammarus
TTCTTCTATTTATTTCCTTACGTCTCCGAACATTGATCTCCACTGCTTCCTGCAATCGTCGTTGCCGGTCTCTAATCACCATCACCCACTCATCTACCGGCTCTGGGTCTAGTTCCGGCCTAAGGTCAAACGGCAGGTTTGGTTCTCTCCCGTAAAACAACAGGAATGGGGAAAACCCTGTCGTGGCATGCGGAGTCGCGTTGTATTGTGACACCACTGCCTGCAGATGCTCTGGCCACCTATTCTTTTCCTCTGCCTCGAGGGTGGCCAGCAGACCGTGCAGGGTTCGATTGAACCGTTCCACCATGCCATTTCCCTGTGGGTGATATGCTGACGTCCTTATTTTCTTCACCCCAAAGGTGGCACAAGTTTGTCGGACCAATGCACTGCCAAAATTCCTTCCCTGATCGGTCAACAGTCGCTCAGGTGCACCCACTGCCAGGAAGATTCGATTCACCAGGATCTTTGCAATCGTCGAGGCTTTCTGGTCTTTGGTGGGAAAGGCCCAAGTGTAACGACTGTATATGTCAACCATTATCAGGACATTCTCCAATCCTTGCCGCTTGTCCAGCAAGGTGAAATCTGCGGCCAGTGTCTCTAATGGTTTGGCAGCTTCAATCGTCCCTACATGCAGTTGGGGCTTCGGCACTTCATCTTTTGCTACTCCACACCTCTCGCAGCTGGCTATGTAGTCTCGCACTGTTTCTCCCATGCCTGACCAGAACCCTCGCTCCTGCACCAGCGACAGGGTGCGATCTCGCCCCTGATGGCCAAACTCGTCGTGGCAGGCTCTAGTCAAAGCCTCCTGCAAGTTTGGAGTTAACACTGGCACCTCCCTCCATAGATTCTTCCCTTCGGGTCTTCTATGCCAAACAACATCTTCTCTTACTATCAGGGATTTCCTAGCTCGGTACATCTTGCGGAAATCATCATTTTGGAGCTCTACCTGTACCTCATCCTCCGGCAGCTCTCCCACCAACCATCTTCGCAGTTTTGTCATATAGTCCATGCCTTCTTGCTCCTTACGCAGCCCATCCATCGTCCACAGTTCCTTCCTTCCTGCCCCGTTCTCCTCTAGTACATGCATCGCTGTATACTCTTCTTCACTATCTTCCTCCTGTTCCGCCGGGATTCTAGATAGAGTATCCGCCACAATGTTGTTCTTCCCCGGCTTGTACTCTATAGTAAAGTTAAACTGCTCGAGATCCGCATTCCACCTACTTTCCACGGCACCTAGTTTAGCCTTCTCCCGGTGACTGAGTGGGTTGTTATCTGTATAGACTGTGAAATGTTTCCCTGCCAAATAATCCCTGAATTTATCCACTACTGCCCATTTGAGTGCTAACATCTCTAACTTACGAGAACTATAGTTGTTCATGTTACGTTCTGATTTCCTCAGGCCCCGACTCGCATAGCACACCGGATGCAGCCTGCCATCCTTCCGCTGGGATAGCACCGCACCTAGCCCACGAAAACTTGCATCTGTTTCTAATATAAACTCCTGAGTGAAATCTGGGCAAGCCAACACTGGTGTCTGCGTCACCTTGTCTTTCAACTCCTCAAAAGCCTGTTGCTGTTCCTCTCTCCATTCACTATCTACCCGATCCTTAGATTTCCCATGCATCAACGCATGCAGTGGAGCAGCTATTTGGGCAAACCCTTTAACAAATTTCCTATAAAATGATGTGAACCCTACAAAAGACCGCACATCTTTCACCGTCTGAGGGACTGGCCAATCTCTTACTACCCTAATCTTCTCAGGATCAGCTGTGATGCCTTCAGCTGACACCTGATATCCTAAATAACTTACTTTTGAAGCCATTATTTCACACTTTTTAGGTTTAAATCTTAAGTTATTCTCCCTCATCCTGCAAAATAATTCCCTCAATCTGACTATATGTTGATCTATTGTACTTGAAAACACCATCACATCATCAAGGTATACAAGCAACGAGGAGAAGATCTTATCCCCTAAAATCCGCTCCATGTATCTCTGAAAGGTTCCCGGACTATTTGACAATCCCATAGGCAGTCGCCTGTACTCAAAGTGTCCGAAGCTTGTGCTGAAGGCAGTCTTTGGACGGTCTGAAGGTTTTACTTCTATCTGGTGATATCCCGCCGCCAGATCAAACGTTGAGAAAAACTGGGCCCCCGTCAGAGATTCTAGAGTTTCATTTATCCTAGGCAGAGGAAACGCATCGCGTACCGTGACCTTATTTAAGTCACGATAGTCAATGCACAACCTCAGCGTCCCGTCCTTTTTCCTCACTACTACAATGGCGGCAGAGTACGGACTCTCACTATGCTGAATTACTCCCTGATCTAACAGCTGGCTAATGTGCTGCTTCACCTCTGGTACCTGGTTTGGAGGGATCCTCCGATATGGCACCCTAACTGGCCTGTCTGTGGTCACTGGGATCTCATGCTGAACCCCAATAGCCTTTCCTATGGGCTGGCCCTCTTCTTCAAAAATATCACTAAACTCTTCTATTAAACACCTAACTGCACTCTCTTGTCCCTCATTCATTTCCTCCGTGTGCACTTTGACCTCCGTACGGGCATCCGGTTGCACTGTCCTCACATTCACCTCTTCACTGATGTCTTCCTCGACTTCCGTCCCCGAAGCCACTTTCCCAATCCGCCAATTGCCCCTCAAGCTCCTACGACTATCAGACAGATTTGCCACCAACACCTGGGTCATGCCTCTCACCACTCTTACAGCTGTCGGCAACACTATCACTCAGGCATCCAACCTTCATCCTCTATTGTTAGAGGTTCAATCACTACTTCTTTGTTAGCTACCTGGCTTAATGAGGGAACACATACTGACAGCAACCGAGTACTCCGGGGAGGAATGGTTGGTCTTTCCTTCCTCTCTGTCATACAATACCCCAGGCTGATGGCCTCTATTGCACATAACTGCCTAACCTCATGCAAGCAATTTTCCCACTGAGCGGTGCTCCTGGCTTCCCTGCACAAGTGATACATGTGCGGCCAGATCTCCGCAACCTCCCCCAGCACATTCATCCCCAACAACCCGACATGAGCTTGCCCCTTACCCTGGGTCTCAATCCCTGGACAAACCAACATCCCCACATCAGTGACTTCCACCCCACATACGACCATAGTGACCCGAATACACCCCACACACGGCACTGGAAACCCTGACGCCCCTTTTACCCTTATTCGAGTGGGCTGCAACACCACGCCTGCAGGCTCCAGCTCCCGACGGTAGAAAAGTTCATCAATTAGCGACACTTCTGCCCCAGTATCTGCTAAACCCCACATTTCACGACCCGCTACCAGCACCGAGACCTTAGGACACTCTGCTTTCAGCCTTAAGGTACCTTCTGTTGTGATTAAATTTGTCATGCGAACCACGCTTGACCATGGGTCCGCTCTCTCTTGGCTCATAACATCGCCGGTGGAATCTATTGGTGAGGCCAGGAACGGTTGGCGGGGACTGCCTGGCCTTGGCCATTTCCCGACCGCCAGTTCCGATTGTTATTTCCAACTCGATACTGGCCATTGGCCACGTATCCCCTTGGGACACTCTCTCCTGGTCTGGACCCGTTTGTGCAATTGAAACTGAAATGGCCCTCTTGTCCACACGCATAGCACCTCGGGGGAATCGAGCCTCCAGTCTGCGGCTCGTTCTCTCTTCCTTTAGTCAGCGGTACCTCCCTCAAAGCTTCTCGTTTTTGTTCCGCCTCTCTCAGCCCCGTGATCCACTCGTCTAGACTATGGTGAGGATACTTCTTGATCTCATCCACTAACCACATACGGCTTTGTTCCTCCTTGAGCCCCCGAGTGATTGCATCTCCCAACAGGGCCTTATCATATTTATGATCATGGTGGTTCAACTCATCGTTTAAATCTAGCATAGCGTCATAATATTCAAGAAGCGTTTCGTTGCTCCCTTGTTTCCGCGTCATCACCTTCTGAATGGCGTCGTACGTGGCCGTCGGTCCGCCATATTGCTGCTTCAAATAACAAGTTAACTCATCTACGGTTTCCCAGTCTCTGCGTGCGTTGTATACGCGATCTGCCGCAGGCCCCGCAAGATGCCTTATTATGAATTGGATTCGACTGACTTCGTCTCCGTCTAGCAGCTTGAGGGTTCGGTCAACCTCTCTTAACCACTTTCCTACCTCTATTCCTGGCCTACCGTCGAACTTAGACATGGTCAACCCGGCCCCGAGACTAGTTCCCTCTCTACTATTGTGTCTCCTCATCTCCCACATTGTCTCCTCGTGCTGTATTTTATACTGTGTCTTTACCCTATCTAGTGCATCCCCCAACAGAGCTATGTGTTGTTGGTGTTCCGTCTCTAACTGTTGCAATTGTGTGTGGTACTCCCCCCTTAACTGTTGTACATATACTCCATACTCCCCCCTGATTTGGTTCGCCCATGCCTGACATTCCCCATTGATCTTCCCTTCTAACTGTTCCAATCGCTCCTGGTACTCTCCCCGGATTTTCCCCTCTAGCTTCCCAATACGTTCCACGAACTCTTCTCTCAACTGCCCAACCCCAGGCTGCTCCTTTCTCCGAACCCCACGTCAACCACAACCCATTCCCACGGCGAGCATGAGTAGAGTTGGGGTCACACTCTCTACCGTTTCCATCCACTCCATGATTACGCTCATTATCCCAACCACAGAACTATCAGTCACGAAATAAAATTAACTACGCTCTGCTACCATTTGTAACCGGTCGGAATTTACTGGACTTTAATTTCTCACTTGACTTGGGGTTTATTTAAAATTAATAGATGGTAATGGCAGTGGAAGCGCCCCTTTGAGAAAAATCCCGAACCAGCACAAGAACACTTAAAACTACTAAACAAAATAAATTGTCCGTGACCCGTGGAAGGATAGCATCTGTGACTGGGATGAATGAGACACACTGTTACATTTAGACACTTATATTCCCTCCAACACTACAAACACAATCCAATAATGGTACACCAATATGCGCACCTCTTAACTTGAACTTAAAACACTACTCTGGGGAATAAAAGTTATACATGATATAAAAATTATTAGAACCTCAGGCAACAATAAATTTGAAGTATTAAGAACTGTTCCGTGCACACATGAAACAGGCCTTAAAGGCTTTCACACAATAATATCAGTCACTTAGGTACCAAAAAAAGATATTAACTACTCTACAATGAATAGGCCTTAAGGGCACTCAACAAAATTATATGTCACTGAGGAATGGTAATAAAAATGAGAAATTAAATACTCTACAATGAATAGGCCTTAAGGGCACTCAACAAAATTATATCAGTCACTGAGGAAATGGTAATAAAACATGAAATTAAATACTCTACAATGAATAGGCCTTAAGGGCACTCAACAAAATTATAGCACCCCAACAGATGCACACTTCCTAACCTAACCTAACCACTACTCTGGGGAACAAGGTTATACCTGAGATCAGAATTATGAAGAACAATCAGAGGCATTAAAAGAATCAAATCACAGTATCACTCTGGTTCCACTTGATGGCACAAACATTCAAAACAATATTATCAAAATTATCTAGAAACTATTAAATTACACCCGTAATAAGGGAGGGAAAATGTTCCTCCAGGTATCTCCTAGAGACCTAGACTCACGGTCTCAGTGTGTGACCATTAGTCTACTCAGATAGCCTCAGTGTACTCCCAGTGCGTCCATAAAGCGGACGGGAGTGAGCCAATCAGACCTTGTACAGTTGAGAGAAGCTTTAGCGTCCCGTGTCGTTTAGTTGTCGGGAGCACTCGTTCACTCAAGAGATCCTTTGCTACCCCGCTAAACAGTGACAGGCCTACTTTGATCGGTCCAATGGCGACAATCGCCACCCTCAATCCTCAACGGCAGTCTCAAACGGCAGTCAATCTCAGGTCAACTCCAGTCAACTTCAGTCAAGTGGGTTCTCACGGAAACCCTGAAATGAACTCACTGTTAGCTCTAGTTTACTTTATCACTGCCCTATCTAACCCTGTCTGAGATCGAATGAGACTTACTTGTTATACTGCAATATTTCAGCACAGGTGACTAGGCCACGTGACTATTTCTGGGACAGACGCGCAGGGACGTCTTGTTCGTGTGAGTGCTATCCGGGACTGAGAGAGAGCCCGCCTCGTGTCCTCTCAAGGCGTTAGCTTAGGCCTACGTGACCTATTTTCCGCCTAACTAATAACTCCTTGGGACACCCTTTAACATTATTCAGACTGCTAAACGATCTATAATAATTTCAAATTCAATAATAGTCCCTTAACTTCATGAATCGCATCATTATTAATCCGGTAAATTACATTTAATATCATATAGGCCTAGTTCCGCAATCTCCCACTATGTGCGGGGAGCGCTCTCTTCCCTCAGACGACCTTGAACGCTCAGTACCGCTAATGGCGGGGCATTCGAAATTACTCTGAAATTTCTGAATATTACAATCGACCCCCCTAAAAAAAGACAGCACTGTCCTCATGTGCTGAGAAGACCATTCATACGACCCCCCTAAAATTTGTTCTAAGAAACTGCATCTTACCCCTTTTGCTAAACGCAGCATTCCCGTCTTCTCTTCTCTCCTGCTAACACTCGACCCCCCTAAAAGAAAAACAGCACTGCCCTCATGTGCTGAGAGAACAACTTAGACCCCACCTTCAACTCTGTACTATTCCACTCACAGCTAACAACTCCATTTCTTCCCCATTTCTTCCTAGCCCAACTCATAACCAACCAGAACATCACGCTCCCCTTTTGCCTGGCCCTTAACTAGAGAACCAATGTCAAAATTAATACCAGCCCAAACAAACATGCTCTCCTTTGCCTGGCCCTTGAACTAAGAGGAACCAGTGTCAAACCAATACTCAGTCCAAAGCAAACATGCTCTCCTTTTGCCTGGTCCTTGAACTAAGAGGAACCAGTGTCAAAACAATACACAGTCCAAAACAAACATTCTCTCCTTTTGCCTGGCCCTTGAGCTAAGAGGAACCAGTGTCAAAAAAATACTCAGTCCACGTCTCCGAACCTCATGCCGGCAGACCAACCCTCTGACAATGTACCAGTCCATGTTAGTGAGGCCCTGGACATTACAACTGTACTCTCAATCCCGCTCATGACAGCAACCACTACTCAACGCACATCTCTGACCTAACCATCTCTCCAATCCCCCCTGCCCTACTCACAACTCCTCCAACTCACCCTCGACAACCTGCCCCTTCTCATTACCCTGCAACCTAAACTGTAATTTGTCGGCTTCGTCTTTCAGTTGCAGGCTCGATCGACCTCTCTGAACTACTTCTCCATCTCGCTCATCTGGAGTGGGGGCTCCTCGTCTTCCTCCTCAGATTCATCCATCGCTGGGTCTCCCGGATGCCTTAGGGTTGGAGCAGCCTTCAAGTTGCTCCGGTTTTCCACTCTCGCTTCCAGGTCTTCTTCCCCACTGGGCGCAATGCGATATAAACCAGGCCTTGGATTTAGGACCTCAACAATGTGCCATCTCGTATCAAACCAATGGTTTTGCAGCTTACACCGGCCTATTTTTACATTGTTCCTCAGCAAAACCTCCTGGCCCACTTCCCAGCTACTCTCGTGGGCTTTCTCTTCTCTTTTTCTTCTATTTATTTCCTTACGTCTCCGAACATTGATCTCCACTGCTTCCTGCAATCGTCGTTGCCGGTCTCTAATCACCATCACCCACTCATCTACCGGCTCTGGGTCTAGTTCCGGCCTAAGGTCAAACGGCAGGTTTGGTTCTCTCCCGTAAAACAACAGGAATGGGGAAAACCCTGTCGTGGCATGCGGAGTCGCGTTGTATTGTGACACCACTGCCTGCAGATGCTCTGGCCACCTATTCTTTTCCTCTGCCTCGAGGGTGGCCAGCAGACCGTGCAGGGTTCGATTGAACCGTTCCACCATGCCATTTCCCTGTGGGTGATATGCTGACGTCCTTATTTTCTTCACCCCAAAGGTGGCACAAGTTTGTCGGACCAATGCACTGCCAAAATTCCTTCCCTGATCGGTCAACAGTCGCTCAGGTGCACCCACTGCCAGGAAGATTCGATTCACCAGGATCTTTGCAATCGTCGAGGCTTTCTGGTCTTTGGTGGGAAAGGCCCAAGTGTAACGACTGTATATGTCAACCATTATCAGGACATTCTCCAATCCTTGCCGCTTGTCCAGCAAGGTGAAATCTGCGGCCAGTGTCTCTAATGGTTTGGCAGCTTCAATCGTCCCTACATGCAGTTGGGGCTTCGGCACTTCATCTTTTGCTACTCCACACCTCTCGCAGCTGGCTATGTAGTCTCGCACTGTTTCTCCCATGCCTGACCAGAACCCTCGCTCCTGCACCAGCGACAGGGTGCGATCTCGCCCCTGATGGCCAAACTCGTCGTGGCAGGCTCTAGTCAAAGCCTCCTGCAAGTTTGGAGTTAACACTGGCACCTCCCTCCATAGATTCTTCCCTTCGGGTCTTCTATGCCAAACAACATCTTCTCTTACTATCAGGGATTTCCTAGCTCGGTACATCTTGCGGAAATCATCATTTTGGAGCTCTACCTGTACCTCATCCTCCGGCAGCTCTCCCACCAACCATCTTCGCAGTTTTGTCATATAGTCCATGCCTTCTTGCTCCTTACGCAGCCCATCCATCGTCCACAGTTCCTTCCTTCCTGCCCCGTTCTCCTCTAGTACATGCATCGCTGTATACTCTTCTTCACTATCTTCCTCCTGTTCCGCCGGGATTCTAGATAGAGTATCCGCCACAATGTTGTTCTTCCCCGGCTTGTACTCTATAGTAAAGTTAAACTGCTCGAGATCCGCATTCCACCTACTTTCCACGGCACCTAGTTTAGCCTTCTCCCGGTGACTGAGTGGGTTGTTATCTGTATAGACTGTGAAATGTTTCCCTGCCAAATAATCCCTGAATTTATCCACTACTGCCCATTTGAGTGCTAACATCTCTAACTTACGAGAACTATAGTTGTTCATGTTACGTTCTGATTTCCTCAGGCCCCGACTCGCATAGCACACCGGATGCAGCCTGCCATCCTTCCGCTGGGATAGCACCGCACCTAGCCCACGAAAACTTGCATCTGTTTCTAATATAAACTCCTGAGTGAAATCTGGGCAAGCCAACACTGGTGTCTGCGTCACCTTGTCTTTCAACTCCTCAAAAGCCTGTTGCTGTTCCTCTCTCCATTCACTATCTACCCGATCCTTAGATTTCCCATGCATCAACGCATGCAGTGGAGCAGCTATTTGGGCAAACCCTTTAACAAATTTCCTATAAAATGATGTGAACCCTACAAAAGACCGCACATCTTTCACCGTCTGAGGGACTGGCCAATCTCTTACTACCCTAATCTTCTCAGGATCAGCTGTGATGCCTTCAGCTGACACCTGATATCCTAAATAACTTACTTTTGAAGCCATTATTTCACACTTTTTAGGTTTAAATCTTAAGTTATTCTCCCTCATCCTGCAAAATAATTCCCTCAATCTGACTATATGTTGATCTATTGTACTTGAAAACACCATCACATCATCAAGGTATACAAGCAACGAGGAGAAGATCTTATCCCCTAAAATCCGCTCCATGTATCTCTGAAAGGTTCCCGGACTATTTGACAATCCCATAGGCAGTCGCCTGTACTCAAAGTGTCCGAAGCTTGTGCTGAAGGCAGTCTTTGGACGGTCTGAAGGTTTTACTTCTATCTGGTGATATCCCGCCGCCAGATCAAACGTTGAGAAAAACTGGGCCCCCGTCAGAGATTCTAGAGTTTCATTTATCCTAGGCAGAGGAAACGCATCGCGTACCGTGACCTTATTTAAGTCACGATAGTCAATGCACAACCTCAGCGTCCCGTCCTTTTTCCTCACTACTACAATGGCGGCAGAGTACGGACTCTCACTATGCTGAATTACTCCCTGATCTAACAGCTGGCTAATGTGCTGCTTCACCTCTGGTACCTGGTTTGGAGGGATCCTCCGATATGGCACCCTAACTGGCCTGTCTGTGGTCACTGGGATCTCATGCTGAACCCCAATAGCCTTTCCTATGGGCTGGCCCTCTTCTTCAAAAATATCACTAAACTCTTCTATTAAACACCTAACTGCACTCTCTTGTCCCTCATTCATTTCCTCCGTGTGCACTTTGACCTCCGTACGGGCATCCGGTTGCACTGTCCTCACATTCACCTCTTCACTGATGTCTTCCTCGACTTCCGTCCCCGAAGCCACTTTCCCAATCCGCCAATTGCCCCTCAAGCTCCTACGACTATCAGACAGATTTGCCACCAACACCTGGGTCATGCCTCTCACCACTCTTACAGCTGTCGGCAACACTATCACACCCTCAGGCATCCAACCTTCATCCTCTATTGTTAGAGGTTCAATCACTACTTCTTTGTTAGCTACCTGGCTTAATGAGGGAACACATACTGACAGCAACCGAGTACTCCGGGGAGGAATGGTTGGTCTTTCCTTCCTCTCTGTCATACAATACCCCAGGCTGATGGCCTCTATTGCACATAACTGCCTAACCTCATGCAAGCAATTTTCCCACTGAGCGGTGCTCCTGGCTTCCCTGCACAAGTGATACATGTGCGGCCAGATCTCCGCAACCTCCCCCAGCACATTCATCCCCAACAACCCGACATGAGCTTGCCCCTTACCCTGGGTCTCAATCCCTGGACAAACCAACATCCCCACATCAGTGACTTCCACCCCACATACGACCATAGTGACCCGAATACACCCCACACACGGCACTGGAAACCCTGACGCCCCTTTTACCCTTATTCGAGTGGGCTGCAACACCACGCCTGCAGGCTCCAGCTCCCGACGGTAGAAAAGTTCATCAATTAGCGACACTTCTGCCCCAGTATCTGCTAAACCCCACATTTCACGACCCGCTACCAGCACCGAGACCTTAGGACACTCTGCTTTCAGCCTTAAGGTACCTTCTGTTGTGATTAAATTTGTCATGCGAACCACGCTTGACCATGGGTCCGCTCTCTCTTGGCTCATAACATCGCCGGTGGAATCTATTGGTGAGGCCAGGAACGGTTGGCGGGGACTGCCTGGCCTTGGCCATTTCCCGACCGCCAGTTCCGATTGTTATTTCCAACTCGATACTGGCCATTGGCCACGTATCCCCTTGGGACACTCTCTCCTGGTCTGGACCCGTTTGTGCAATTGAAACTGAAATGGCCCTCTTGTCCACACGCATAGCACCTCGGGGGAATCGAGCCTCCAGTCTGCGGCTCGTTCTCTCTTCCTTTAGTCAGCGGTACCTCCCTCAAAGCTTCTCGTTTTTGTTCCGCCTCTCTCAGCCCCGTGATCCACTCGTCTAGACTGTGGTGAGGATACTTCTTGATCTCATCCACTAACCACATACGGCTTTGTTCCTCCTTGAGCCCCCGAGTGATTGCATCTCCCAACAGGGCCTTATCATATTTATGATCATGGTGGTTCAACTCATCGTTTAAATCTAGCATAGCGTCATAATATTCAAGAAGCGTTTCGTTGCTCCCTTGTTTCCGCGTCATCACCTTCTGAATGGCGTCGTACGTGGCCGTCGGTCCGCCATATTGCTGCTTCAAATAACAAGTTAACTCATCTACGGTTTCCCAGTCTCTGCGTGCGTTGTATACGCGATCTGCCGCAGGCCCCGCAAGATGCCTTATTATGAATTGGATTCGACTGACTTCGTCTCCGTCTAGCAGCTTGAGGGTTCGGTCAACCTCTCTTAACCACTTTCCTACCTCTATTCCTGGCCTACCGTCGAACTTAGACATGGTCAACCCGGCCCCGAGACTAATTCCCTCTCTACTATTGTGTCTCCTCATCTCCCACATTGTCTCCTCGTGCTGTATTTTATACTGTGTCTTTACCCTATCTAGTGCATCCCCCAACAGAGCTAAGTGTTGTTGGTGTTCCGTCTCTAACTGTTGCAATTGTGTGTGGTACTCCCCCCTTAACTGTTGTGCATATACCCCATACTCCCCCCTGATTTGGTTCGCCCATGCCTGACATTCCCCATTGATCTTCCCTTCTAACTGTTCCAATCGTTCCTGGTACTCTCCCCGGATTTTCCCCTCTAGCTTCCCAATACGTTCCACGAACTCTTCTCTCAACTGCACCAACCCAGGCTGTCTCTCCTTTTCTCCGAGTAACCCGCACCGTCAACCACAACAAACCCATTCCCACGGTGAGCATGAGTAGAGTTGGGGTCACACTCTCTACCGTTTCCATCCACTCCATTATTACGCTCATTATCCCAACCACAGAACTATCAGTCACGAAATAAAATTAACTACGCTCTGCTACCATTTGTAACCGGTCGGAATTTACTGGACTTTAATTTCTCACTTGACTTGGGGTTTATTTAAAATTAATAGATGGTAATGGCAGTGGAAGCGCCCCTTTGAGAAAAATCCCGAACCAGCACAAGAACACTTAAAACTACTAAACAAAATAAATTGTCCGTGACCCGTGGAAGGATAGCATCTGTGACTGGGATGAATGAGACACACTGTTACATTTAGACACTTATATTCCCTCCAACACTACAAACACAATCCAATAATGGTACACCAATATGCGCACCTCTTAACTTGAACTTAAAACACTACTCTGGGGAATAAAAGTTATACATGATATAAAAATTATTAGAACCTCAGGCAACAATAAATTTGAAGTATTAAGAACTGTTCCGTGCACACATGAAACAGGCCTTAAAGGCTTTCACACAATAATATCAGTCACTTAGGTACCAAAAAAAGATATTAACTACTCTACAATGAATAGGCCTTAAGGGCACTCAACAAAATTATATGTCACTGAGGAATGGTAATAAAAATGAGAAATTAAATACTCTACAATGAATAGGCCTTAAGGGCACTCAACAAAATTATATCAGTCACTGAGGAAATGGTAATAAAACATGAAATTAAATACTCTACAATGAATAGGCCTTAAGGGCACTCAACAAATTATATCAGTCACTAAGGAAATGGTAATAAATATGAAATTAAATACTCTACAATGAATAGGCCTTAAGGGCACTCAACCAAATTTATAGCACCCCAACAGATGCACACTTCCTAACCTAACCTAACCACTACTCTGGGGAACAAGGTTATACCTGAGATCAGAATTATGAAGAACAATCAGAGGCATTAAAAGAATCAAATCACAGTATCACTCTGGTTCCACTTGATGGCACAAACATTCAAAACAATATTATCAAAATTATCTAGAAACTATTAAATTACACCCGTAATAAGGGAGGGAAAATGTTCCTCCAGGTATCTCCTAGAGACCTAGACTCACGGTCTCAGTGTGTGACCATTAGTCTACTCAGATAGCCTCAGTGTACTCCCAGTGCGTCCATAAAGCGGACGGGAGTGAGCCAATCAGACCTTGTACAGTTGAGAGAAGCTTTAGCGTCCCGTGTCGTTTAGTTGTCGGGAGCACTCGTTCACTCAAGAGATCCTTTGCTACCCCGCTAAACAGTGACAGGCCTACTTTGATCGGTCCAATGGCGACAATCGCCACCCTCAATCCTCAACGGCAGTCTCAAACGGCAGTCAATCTCAGGTCAACTCCAGTCAACTTCAGTCAAGTGGGTTCTCACGGAAACCCTGAAATGAACTCACTGTTAGCTCTAGTTTACTTTATCACTGCCCTATCTAACCCTGTCTGAGATCGAATGAGACTTACTTGTTATACTGCAATATTTCAGCACAGGTGACTAGGCCACGTGACTATTTCTGGGACAGACGCGCAGGGACGTCTTGTTCGTGTGAGTGCTATCCGGGACTGAGAGAGAGCCCGCCTCGTGTCCTCTCAAGGCGTTAGCTTAGGCCTACGTGACCTATTTTCCGCCTAACTAATAACTCCTTGGGACACCCTTTAACATTATTCAGACTGCTAAACGATCTATAATAATTTCAAATTCAATAATAGTCCCTTAACTTCATGAATCGCATCATTATTAATCCGGTAAATTACATTTAATATCATATAGGCCTAGTTCCGCAATCTCCCACTATGTGCGGGGAGCGCTCTCTTCCCTCAGACGACCTTGAACGCTCAGTACCGCTAATGGCGGGGCATTCGAAATTACTCTGAAATTTCTGAATATTACAATCGACCCCCCTAAAAAAAGACAGCACTGTCCTCATGTGCTGAGAAGACCATTCATACGACCCCCCTAAAATTTGTTCTAAGAAACTGCATCTTACCCCTTTTGCTAAACGCAGCATTCCCGTCTTCTCTTCTCTCCTGCTAACACTCGACCCCCCTAAAAGAAAAACAGCACTGCCCTCATGTGCTGAGAGAACAACTTAGACCCCACCTTCAACTCTGTACTATTCCACTCACAGCTAACAACTCCATTTCTTCCCCATTTCTTCCTAGCCCAACTCATAACCAACCAGAACATCACGCTCCCCTTTTGCCTGGCCCTTAACTAGAGAACCAATGTCAAAATTAATACCAGCCCAAACAAACATGCTCTCCTTTGCCTGGCCCTTGAACTAAGAGGAACCAGTGTCAAACCAATACTCAGTCCAAAGCAAACATGCTCTCCTTTTGCCTGGTCCTTGAACTAAGAGGAACCAGTGTCAAAACAATACACAGTCCAAAACAAACATTCTCTCCTTTTGCCTGGCCCTTGAGCTAAGAGGAACCAGTGTCAAAAAAATACTCAGTCCACGTCTCCGAACCTCATGCCGGCAGACCAACCCTCTGACAATGTACCAGTCCATGTTAGTGAGGCCCTGGACATTACAACTGTACTCTCAATCCCGCTCATGACAGCAACCACTACTCAACGCACATCTCTGACCTAACCATCTCTCCAATCCCCCCTGCCCTACTCACAACTCCTCCAACTCACCCTCGACAACCTGCCCCTTCTCATTACCCTGCAACCTAAACTGTAATTTGTCGGCTTCGTCTTTCAGTTGCAGGCTCGATCGACCTCTCTGAACTACTTCTCCATCTCGCTCATCTGGAGTGGGGGCTCCTCGTCTTCCTCCTCAGATTCATCCATCGCTGGGTCTCCCGGATGCCTTAGGGTTGGAGCAGCCTTCAAGTTGCTCCGGTTTTCCACTCTCGCTTCCAGGTCTTCTTCCCCACTGGGCGCAATGCGATATAAACCAGGCCTTGGATTTAGGACCTCAACAATGTGCCATCTCGTATCAAACCAATGGTTTTGCAGCTTACACCGGCCTATTTTTACATTGTTCCTCAGCAAAACCTCCTGGCCCACTTCCCAGCTACTCTCGTGGGCTTTCTCTTCTCTTTTTCTTCTATTTATTTCCTTACGTCTCCGAACATTGATCTCCACTGCTTCCTGCAATCGTCGTTGCCGGTCTCTAATCACCATCACCCACTCATCTACCGGCTCTGGGTCTAGTTCCGGCCTAAGGTCAAACGGCAGGTTTGGTTCTCTCCCGTAAAACAACAGGAATGGGGAAAACCCTGTCGTGGCATGCGGAGTCGCGTTGTATTGTGACACCACTGCCTGCAGATGCTCTGGCCACCTATTCTTTTCCTCTGCCTCGAGGGTGGCCAGCAGACCGTGCAGGGTTCGATTGAACCGTTCCACCATGCCATTTCCCTGTGGGTGATATGCTGACGTCCTTATTTTCTTCACCCCAAAGGTGGCACAAGTTTGTCGGACCAATGCACTGCCAAAATTCCTTCCCTGATCGGTCAACAGTCGCTCAGGTGCACCCACTGCCAGGAAGATTCGATTCACCAGGATCTTTGCAATCGTCGAGGCTTTCTGGTCTTTGGTGGGAAAGGCCCAAGTGTAACGACTGTATATGTCAACCATTATCAGGACATTCTCCAATCCTTGCCGCTTGTCCAGCAAGGTGAAATCTGCGGCCAGT
Source organism: Homarus gammarus (assembly GCA_958450375.1). Classification (NCBI taxonomy): domain Eukaryota; kingdom Metazoa; phylum Arthropoda; class Malacostraca; order Decapoda; family Nephropidae; genus Homarus; species Homarus gammarus. Next base: position 15,905 of record CAUDMG010001312.1, read on the forward strand.
GTCTCTAATGGTTTGGCAGCTTCAATCGTCCCTACATGCAGTTGGGGTTTCGGCACTTCATCTTTTGCTACTCCACACCTCTCGCAGCTGGCTATGTAGTCTCGCACTGTTTCTCCCATGCCTGACCAGAACCCTCGCTCCTGCACCAGCGACAGGGTGCGATCTCGCCCCTGATGGCCAAACTCGTCGTGGCAGGCTCTAGTCAAAGCCTCCTGCAAGTTTGGAGTTAACACTGGCACCTCCCTCCATAGATTCTTCCCTTCGGGTCTTCTATGCCAAACAACATCTTCTCTTACTATCAGGGATTTCCTAGCTCGGTACATCTTGCGGAAATCATCATTTTGGAGCTCTACCTGTACCTCATCCTCCGGCAGCTCTCCCACCAACCATCTTCGCAGTTTTGTCATATAGTCCATGCCTTCTTGCTCCTTACGCAGCCCATCCATCGTCCACAGTTCCTTCCTTCCTGCCCCGTTCTCCTCTAGTACATGCATCGCTGTATACTCTTCTTCACTATCTTCCTCCTGTTCCGCCGGGATTCTAGATAGAGTATCCGCCACAATGTTGTTCTTCCCCGGCTTGTACTCTATAGTAAAGTTAAACTGCTCGAGATCCGCATTCCACCTACTTTCCACGGCACCTAGTTTAGCCTTCTCCCGGTGACTGAGTGGGTTGTTATCTGTATAGACTGTGAAATGTTTCCCTGCCAAATAATCCCTGAATTTATCCACTACTGCCCATTTGAGTGCTAACATCTCTAACTTACGAGAACTATAGTTGTTCATGTTACGTTCTGATTTCCTCAGGCCCCGACTCGCATAGCACACCGGATGCAGCCTGCCATCCTTCCGCTGGGATAGCACCGCACCTAGCCCACGAAAACTTGCATCTGTTTCTAATATAAACTCCTGAGTGAAATCTGGGCAAGCCAACACTGGTGTCTGCGTCACCTTGTCTTTCAACTCCTCAAAAGCCTGTTGCTGTTCCTCTCTCCATTCACTATCTACCCGATCCTTAGATTTCCCATGCATCAACGCATGCAGTGGAGCAGCTATTTGGGCAAACCCTTTAACAAATTTCCTATAAAATGATGTGAACCCTACAAAAGACCGCACATCTTTCACCGTCTGAGGGACTGGCCAATCTCTTACTACCCTAATCTTCTCAGGATCAGCTGTGATGCCTTCAGCTGACACCTGATATCCTAAATAACTTACTTTTGAAGCCATTATTTCACACTTTTTAGGTTTAAATCTTAAGTTATTCTCCCTCATCCTGCAAAATAATTCCCTCAATCTGACTATATGTTGATCTATTGTACTTGAAAACACCATCACATCATCAAGGTATACAAGCAACGAGGAGAAGATCTTATCCCCTAAAATCCGCTCCATGTATCTCTGAAAGGTTCCCGGACTATTTGACAATCCCATAGGCAGTCGCCTGTACTCAAAGTGTCCGAAGCTTGTGCTGAAGGCAGTCTTTGGACGGTCTGAAGGTTTTACTTCTATCTGGTGATATCCCGCCGCCAGATCAAACGTTGAGAAAAACTGGGCCCCCGTCAGAGATTCTAGAGTTTCATTTATCCTAGGCAGAGGAAACGCATCGCGTACCGTGACCTTATTTAAGTCACGATAGTCAATGCACAACCTCAGCGTCCCGTCCTTTTTCCTCACTACTACAATGGCGGCAGAGTACGGACTCTCACTATGCTGAATTACTCCCTGATCTAACAGCTGGCTAATGTGCTGCTTCACCTCTGGTACCTGGTTTGGAGGGATCCTCCGATATGGCACCCTAACTGGCCTGTCTGTGGTCACTGGGATCTCATGCTGAACCCCAATAGCCTTTCCTATGGGCTGGCCCTCTTCTTCAAAAATATCACTAAACTCTTCTATTAAACACCTAACTGCACTCTCTTGTCCCTCATTCATTTCCTCCGTGTGCACTTTGACCTCCGTACGGGCATCCGGTTGCACTGTCCTCACATTCACCTCTTCACTGATGTCTTCCTCGACTTCCGTCCCCGAAGCCACTTTCCCAATCCGCCAATTGCCCCTCAAGCTCCTACGACTATCAGACAGATTTGCCACCAACACCTGGGTCATGCCTCTCACCACTCTTACAGCTGTCGGCAACACTATCACACCCTCAGGCATCCAACCTTCATCCTCTATTGTTAGAGGTTCAATCACTACTTCTTTGTTAGCTACCTGGCTTAATGAGGGAACACATACTGACAGCAACCGAGTACTCCGGGGAGGAATGGTTGGTCTTTCCTTCCTCTCTGTCATACAATACCCCAGGCTGATGGCCTCTATTGCACATAACTGCCTAACCTCATGCAAGCAATTTTCCCACTGAGCGGTGCTCCTGGCTTCCCTGCACAAGTGATACATGTGCGGCCAGATCTCCGCAACCTCCCCCAGCACATTCATCCCCAACAACCCGACATGAGCTTGCCCCTTACCCTGGGTCTCAATCCCTGGACAAACCAACATCCCCACATCAGTGACTTCCACCCCACATACGACCATAGTGACCCGAATACACCCCACACACGGCACTGGAAACCCTGACGCCCCTTTTACCTTTATTCGAGTGGGCTGCAACACCACGCCTGCAGGCTCCAGCTCCCGACGGTAGAAAAGTTCATCAATTAGCGACACTTCTGCCCCAGTATCTGCTAAACCCCACATTTCACGACCCGCTACCAGCACCGAGACCTTAGGACACTCTGCTTTCAGCCTTAAGGTACCTTCTGTTGTGATTAAATTTGTCATGCGAACCACGCTTGACCATGGGTCCGCTCTCTCTTGGCTCATAACATCGCCGGTGGAATCTATTGGTGAGGCCAGGAACGGTTGGCGGGGACTGCCTGGCCTTGGCCATTTCCCGACCGCCAGTTCCGATTGTTATTTCCAACTCGATACTGGCCATTGGCCACGTATCCCCTTGGGACACTCTCTCCTGGTCTGGACCCGTTTGTGCAATTGAAACTGAAATGGCCCTCTTGTCCACACGCATAGCACCTCGGGGGAATCGAGCCTCCAGTCTGCGGCTCGTTCTCTCTTCCTTTAGTCAGCGGTACCTCCCTCAAAGCTTCTCGTTTTTGTTCCGCCTCTCTCAGCCCCGTGATCCACTCGTCTAGACTGTGGTGAGGATACTTCTTGATCTCATCCACTAACCACATACGGCTTTGTTCCTCCTTGAGCCCCCGAGTGATTGCATCTCCCAACAGGGCCTTATCATATTTATGATCATGGTGGTTCAACTCATCGTTTAAATCTAGCATAGCGTCATAATATTCAAGAAGCGTTTCGTTGCTCCCTTGTTTCCGCGTCATCACCTTCTGAATGGCGTCGTACGTGGCCGTCGGTCCGCCATATTGCTGCTTCAAATAACAAGTTAACTCATCTACGGTTTCCCAGTCTCTGCGTGCGTTGTATACGCGATCTGCCGCAGGCCCCGCAAGATGCCTTATTATGAATTGGATTCGACTGACTTCGTCTCCGTCTAGCAGCTTGAGGGTTCGGTCAACCTCTCTTAACCACTTTCCTACCTCTATTCCTGGCCTACCGTCGAACTTAGACATGGTCAACCCGGCCCCGAGACTAATTCCCTCTCTACTATTGTGTCTCCTCATCTCCCACATTGTCTCCTCGTGCTGTATTTTATACTGTGTCTTTACCCTATCTAGTGCATCCCCCAACAGAGCTAAGTGTTGTTGGTGTTCCGTCTCTAACTGTTGCAATTGTGTGTGGTACTCCCCCCTTAACTGTTGTGCATATACCCCATACTCCCCCCTGATTTGGTTCGCCCATGCCTGACATTCCCCATTGATCTTCCCTTCTAACTGTTCCAATCGTTCCTGGTACTCTCCCCGGATTTTCCCCTCTAGCTTCCCAATACGTTCCACGAACTCTTCTCTCAACTGCACCAACCCCAGGCTGTCTCTCCTTTTCTCCGAGTAACCCCGCACCGTCAACCACAACAAACCCATTCCCACGGTGAGCATGAGTAGAGTTGGGGTCACACTCTCTACCGTTTCCATCCACTCCATTATTACGCTCATTATCCCAACCACAGAACTATC